>NDFZ01005447.1:141405-172728 GCA_002192655.3 Mamestra configurata
ACTAACGATACGTCGGCCTTGCATACTTCGCTCCAGTGAACTTTCGAACTGGCGTACATCGAGATCCTGTACTTTAGAACTAACATACGTCGACATTTCAAACTTCGACATTCAGTAGCGGAGTGCATCTAGTGTTCAACCAGAAGTAGAAAACATTTTAGAGCGAAAATAAGCTATTTTTAAAAGACACGCTGAAAACTTGAAGCAAGTCAATCTGCCGTTTTTTTATGTTAAGTCTATATCTATGGTCTAACCGGATGCAACTGGAAACCAGTATTTTACACCTGACCTCTGCAAATACCTAGGTAACATACACTCTGTGAAGCCTGGTGTCAGACTTTCTGGCTTCTGCTCCCCGTAATGACTGTCCAAGATCCACAAATGACGGAACCAACAGCTTAACGTGTTTTCCGCCCGAGGAACGCAAGGAGGATTAAGTACGATCGAGTCCAAAACTATTGCTAACCGCTACGCCGACTGCAAGCAGCAGCAGCAGGCGATGTGTCGCTGCGCAGCACTGGTTTCTTAGTTTTTCTTGTACCTTTAGTTAAATAAAATATTACAAAGATTGGATTCAAAGTTTTCAGTTGTAGTCCTGAATTAAAGTGTCAAGAGAAACATGATTGACTAGTTTATATATTAACGTTCATTCATCTTTTTAAGGCTAAAGGCAAAAACACCGTGTTTTAAAAGCCTTTACTGAAATACAGCAATAAAGTCAAAACTGTCTATTTTCAGAAATACATTATTCATAATTTTTTACACGTGTGTTCCTTTTGATAACTCATAATATAAAGGTTTTATTCTACTTATATGTAAAAATAATACAAAAAGTTCTGAACAAGATAGGTATCATATTTCACGTAAGGGTGTTTACATAAATAGTCGTGATTTTGTCGACTTATTTTGTATGAAAAATGAAAACGAAAAAAAAATCATTTAAAAAATTAATAATTCATGTGCCAGGTGATTTTTTGTCATGGTATCATTGATACCCTATAGTTATTGGATACCTATCAAAAGGAACACGTTGTCTATGGAGGATGATTTATATGTCCTTTCGTTCATTTACCATAGTTTACGTGTTGGATATTTAACAATAATGAAATTCAATAACACTGATTGCGTTAATGAGGATCATTTTGTAAATTACAACAACCTTTATTAATTAAATGCCCAGTAGTTTCCGATAGTCGATAAACTTTCATAATTATCTATAGGCTACTGCAATAATTTTAATATTTACAAGGTAAATTTACATCCGCAACTTGTTCCTGTTAAGGTGCTATAAAGATATGTTTTGTGGCTAAATGATACGTGAATGACAAGTAGATTATTAATCCAACATAATTTTGATATGCTAATAGCCAACACGAAAGAGGGAGAGGCAAGGTATCCGCAAAAATTGCTAAGAAATGGGACAATGACTGTTGTGGTGTTACTTTAGAAAAGTCTCTGAGAAAAGAAATATTCTATCAGCTAAAATATTCGAAATGCATGGACGTAGTCAATCCCAAATATTTGGACAGATATAACGTCACCTTATGCAGAGCCTCTAGATTAGACATCCTCATCATCACTCTGTTCATCATCAATCCTCACTTACAATTTATTTGAAATCAGTCTTCTTCCACAATTTATTAGCCTGTCTGTGCATCCATACTCATTCTAGTCATATTATCTGTCCACACAATCCATCAGAGGGCCAATTCTTCAAATATTTAGGCAACGTTAGCATTCGCATGTCAGTCGCAAACAGCCAAGAAGGCCTCAATTTCCATACATTTTTGACAGATTGCGAACGTTGCTTAAATAATTGTAGAATTAGCACTGTAACATATTTCTTACTTTTTTTTAAATTCAAAAATCGAATGACCATCCTTCATAACAACTGGCCAATAAGTGCATGAAAATATTTTTGACGCATCTATGACTCAACCGCATAGCACAAAATGACGTTTTAATACGTCATTCATTAATTGGTTCGATGCCACAGATACCGGACGTATTAAGTAAGGCATCGACGACTTTTTTCCTCAATTAACTTTAAAATAAACTGGTTTAAAGACATGTGAGTACTGTCGCTTGTTAATACCATTACTATTTTAACTGCAAGCACTTATTATGTGATAAGTACTTTTGCTTTGTCTTTTTTGTGTTTGCATTTATTTGCTTACTAGCTTTATACCGTGGCTCAGCTTGCAAAAAAAATAGCCTGTAACTGTCTCCAGGGGCCATCTATATCTGTACCCCAATATTCATCAAAATCGGTTCAGCGATTTAGGCGTGTAACCAAACAAGCTTTCGCAATTTTATAATATTAGTTATGATGTCCAATCATGGCCCAAGTTGTTAAAAATGCATTGTCTGGTTATTCAATACGTTTTATTAATAACGTTCCACGCAGCCACGATGCTGTTTATATACAAACCAAAAAGATATAAAAAATAAATTTAAAAAATAAAGATGCATTACGAAGCCAACTTAAGAGAAAAAAAAAGTAAACTAGAGCATAGTCCGCAATAAAGCCTATTTTCAAATAAAGAACACAGTCATGCAGGCTACAATTTGCGTTATTCGTGGGGTATCAAAGTGCTCGACGTGTGGCAATAAGTCAGGTAAGTACCGCCTACAATGCGTTCCATGTATGGCATAAAATAAAGCTGAGTTACTTCCACAGCGTATCACAGAGTGTGGTGCAAGAGGTAGAGAATTACATAACAGGACTGAAGGATCACAAGACATGCCAGAAAAGACATAATCTTCAGCATTTTTTTTTTTCAGTTAGGTATGTGAATTAATTTGGAATAATAATAATATGTTCCTTATTTGAAGTTTTATGCAGGAAAACGCCTGCAATAAGTACCTACCAGACAATCGTTTGTTTATGGAAAACAGTAAATTACTGCGCATGTTACATTTGAGGAGGAGAGCTGTGTCCTGGGCTACATGCTGTTACTGGAAATAACCCTTCAAACAAGACAAAAATACACTGCATTAACTAATTTTTACTTCTTAGCATTCAAAAGAGGCAATGTCAGCGAAAAATCTCCCGCTTTGGTGGAAAGGCAACAATTTCAAATTCCCAAATCGCTACCTTTTATAACACACGTCGGACCCAGCGTCGCCGTCTCCCCACATCCGCAGGGTAGTCATTTGTGTCCATATCTGTTCCACACATCCTAGCGAGCGAATTAAATAATCTTATGTCTGAACTAACTCGACCAAACATGGCCATATGGTATGTAGGACTTTATTCTATATAATTATATAAGGGTAAATAGCTTACCTTTAATCGCGTCCACATACGGTGTATTTATGTTGAATGACTGTTATAGGTTCTCGGTTTTTTTCTCGTTTATTGATGACTAATTCGACGTGGATTCGTGCAGCAGTTATATAGGCAGATAACAATTGTACTTGATTTATGGAATACCAGTAAATATGGTTTATTTTCCGCAGGTATGAATTTTTAAATCACTAAATCTAGTAAATAATAGATAATCTCCAAGGCATGACGCCAAATTATTACGATGTCGTCTTGATGTCGTCCATGTAGGTAATGTACAATTTGGATTATACTTAGATCCAGTCACAGAAAGGTGCTAAGCAAGACGGAGTCTGGAAGTCAAAACTGATATGACGCGTGATAGTCTGTCGAGATGGCAATGAATGGAAATAAACTTAATAATGGTACTTGGGAAAATGGTCGACGCCTTGATATCAATTTTCTGTCAGTTTCGCCACAAAAGCGATTGCTGTTCGTTAATATTCTCTCTATCCTCCATCATAACTTTCACAAACTTATTAACTATTTATTCTGCTGAACACTTTAACACCCATAAAAGCCCTCTTGTTGATAAACATAGCTGCAATCATAATAATTTAAATCATTAAACGTTTACACGCCAATTACAGTCTTAAAACAGCTTCGTTTACTCAAAAAGTATCACACTTGATAACCTCATAGATGTAATGGTAGAAATTTACATAGAGCGACAAGTCCAAGTTCATAATATCGCGGAAAACATGGCGCCAACTTATAAATAGTTTTCAATAAATTGCCGCAGTTAGGTGCAGTGAGTAATCTAACTGGAAATAATTGACTCGTCCTTGCTAACAAATTAGTGCAGCGCGTTTATCTTTATCTTTGTCTTTCTTTATCTTTTGAAGGGACAGAGAGATCGCGTCCGAAAGGGGACACAAAGAGCGTGGGTAAGTATACAAGTTAGGTATGGTTAATCTTTTGCAGTAGCTTTGTTTAAAATTATGTTTCTACCCTTTGAAAGATTTAAAACTTCTAAGCTAGAGACGTTCGAAACTCTCAGTTTCTGCAGATCTTTGATTGTTGTCTATTACATTGAAGGAAGCAATTCTCTAGAAAACATTATTCTAACTAAAAATACGACAAAAGATAATGTAGACATTCTGCCTTCAGCAGAAGTTTTAGTTCTTAATCATCAATATGACGAATAAAACCGTGACTCATCAACTGTACCTTGAATGCTTTACCTTTTTCACTTCTACTATCTCATTATATTAACGTTGAGTGATGTATCATCTAGATAGATTGAAAATAGCTGAAACTGTTTACTACATTTTGTTAGTATGTCAGTAATATCTATTTTTAGAAACTAAGGGACGAGATAAATTGAATCTGTAAGCAATCCAAATCTATAAGATTTGTATCTTTGGAAAATAAATCTATCAATAAAAATTAATTTGCCTTTTCTTTAGCATTTATATCTCCCATCTACCGATTTCTCATCACAATACAAAATAATTTCTAGGCTGTCATTGAATAAGAACGATATTTGATCGTTTAAGGACAGACTATTGAGGAGTCCTGCCACGTCCCTTCGATATACGCAAACCAGCCCTATAAGGGCACCGGCAGATTCACTGCCTCGGATGAATACTAATGTCCGTGACAAAAACGTTAATGTCTGTCTGTTATTAGACTGAATCGTTAATTAGAAACTAAACAATGGGTTCTGTTCCGTGATTCTATTCTAGTTCTTTATTGATCCTACAGCCTGATGTATTGAACTCAGAATCCTGGTTACTGACATTATGACAGTATAGCAGCGTTCATTGCCCTATTTGTTCTAAAATCTGTTTTCCAAGGAACCCGATCAACGCAAAGAATACTTTAAAACTGCCAAAAAGTAAAACATTCACGGCTTTTGTCTGTTACCTAAGGATGCTGACTGAATTGCAGATACAGTCAAATGAAAAACAAAAATGAATAGTAGTCTAAAATCTTGCAATTCTGGTACTTATTCTGAATTTCTGAACTCGAACTCGAACAATACAACTACTTGGACGAGTCTCTTACTCTCTTGTTACGAGTAAGGACGATAAATGTATTTCCTTGGACTCTGGCCAGCCAACATTTGAGGGCGTGAGAGTTGCTTTTCTGCCAGTTTTATAGGCTGCTATGTTCATCTCAACAGCTCATATAACTCGTGTAAGTGAACTGGCGTGCGTGTGAGACCCCAGCAACCCAGATAGCTAGCTGGATTGGCGAGTTGGCAAAGCCCACCAGACAATATTACCCGGCTGGCCGAGGCAGCGACCATATATTCTATAATTCGAAATTTAAACATGAATTGAGAAACATTCTGAGTGAAGCTTTTGGTACAGCTAAAGGGTAAAGGAGGAATGGAAAGAAGAATGGGAGGCCCTTTGCTCTGCCAGAAGAAGCTGAAAATTGGGCTATATTGAGGTCTCTTAACTTTGCTAAAGAATAAACGTGTTCGCCCCCATTTGTACACACACAAAGTCGTTTACAGTTCTTTATAGCACAATAACACATACGCCAGCACACACGATTGCCCTTAAAATGTCTCTCTCTCATTTGCGTAGCTATTGGCTTACAGTCTCGTAATCCACAAACCGGTACTACCGGTGAAAAGTTCAGTTGTCCGTTGTCCCGCGTTCACTCGCACCCGATCCGATCATTCGTCACGATGGGAATGTGAATTACACGTAATTACACCCTTTACGGAAATATATTATATTCTTGGACAAAAACTTGATGAAAAGTAAAATTGTTGTTGAGGTTACCAAAATCTTATTAACATTTCAAAAGCAGTTGACCGTTATATCATTCACGGTAAATTAGCTTTTAAAGGACACACAGTTTTTAATTGTATTGTCTTCTTTATACAATGACAAAGATTAAAATGGGTTGGGCTTGGGATTCCAAGATATTGATTGTCGATTGAATACATTCTTCAAAAGTTAAGTCATCAATCAATCCAATTATGATCTTGTTTTCATTGTTTAGTAATACGATACGACAGCGAGTCATGCTGCAGGAGATTGGATGTTTCGTCCTCCGTTTCGTTAAATTGGGTCTATTGGTCTGTCTGTCCATGGGATTAAAATTAGGTATCTAGTGGTCTCTTAAATTGTATGTAGGAATCGGAAAAACCTGAACAATTTACTTTTCGTGACAAAACTTTTCTTCTTTTGATTTTTTCAGATAGAAGGGTCTGTCTGTAGGTACTCATAAAGCAAATATTTAGGTTACAATAGGTTAGGTACCATTTATTTAGTAGTCCGATTTATGAGTTGGTCTACGACTAAGTATGCTAGTATGCTAGTTTATTGAGCTGGAAATTTCAAACTTATGTGCTTAATAATAATAATTTAATCGATTTATTCAGGCGTGCAAAAGAACTTAATAAGGTAGGTATTTAGATTAAAAATACATATCTAGTAAAGCAACCTTCAACAAATTGTAATTTGGTGTTATTATTTTTGTTCGTTCGAGTAACTGAAATATTCTTTTTAACGTTGCTTTCTTATCAGATAACAGCTCATAATACAGATCATTATCAGATCAGGCGACTGAGTCGAGTGCCCGAGTGTTTATCTTGCTGTAATAAGTCGATAAGAAAATTCGCAGCAATTGATAAGTTAGTCAAAATGACAGAGTCAACATACGATGCATTTTGTGGATTGATAAATAAGCATTCGAATGAAAGAAAATGATTGATGAAATACTTTTGATATTTATTTCTGAAATACGAGTAAAATCAATGAACGTCTTATTAAGGAACTGGCTGACCCGCGCAAGTTCGTCTCATTCTTCATTAATGCTCCGCTCTTAAAGCCTTCCTTGATAAATGGGCTATCCAACACTAAAATAATTTTTCTATTCGGAAGTTGCCAGTAGTTCCTGAGATTAGCGCGTTCAAACAAACAAAATCTTCAGCTTTATTATATTAGTATAGATAATTCTTATAGCGTTGTAAATCACAGAGCAGCAAGCAAGGACCACGATTTAAAACTTTAATTACCTACTGACTGGACACTGACAAATTTATTTAACCGACTTCTTTTAATTCCAGATCATGCTTGAACATTGTTGTACAATATGGGCATGATTGCCTGAGAATTTGCATGTCTTGGGGTTCAGACGATCACCTAGCCTTTTCTCAAATATATTGGGGTCGGCTTCCAGTCAAACCGGATTCAGATGAATACCAGTATTTTACGTGGAGCGGCTGCCTACCAGACCTCCACAAACCATTAACTGGGTAACATGGTAGTTCTTGGCAAGACTGGAGTCAGATTTATTGGCTTCTGACAATCCGTAACGACTGCCAAAGATCTACAAATGACAGCCGGGACCAACGGCATAACGTGCTTTCCGAGGCACGGCGGAAACTCGGTATGTTAAGATGGTTACCCATCTACAGACCAACCTTGACAATCATTGCTCAACCTTGATCGACCCGTGCGGCTAATATTCTTTAGCCACGAGCTCCTCCTTCAGTCGATCAATAAGACCAATTCAATTCTGCACGCGTTTAGAAGACCCTGTACCTACGTGTACGTGCGCAAAGGTGTTTTACCCTCACTGTAGGCAAAAATACGTATGAATGAAAGAAAAGGAATTTGGAAAGTCAAAAGAAAATTCAGTACGTACGAAATTAGAAGGACAATGACTAATTAAGCAACTTCTTGGGGTACCATACTCAGGAGTCCCCCATGAAATTTGATCACCTTTCCAAACTGAAGTACCAAAGCTTGAACGAACCCGTTCGGGAGTCTTTACAAATACAACCATGCTGTGTAAATGATGAAGATCCCTAAAGAATGATAAGAGATTAAAATCACGAAAAAAACAGTTACGCTTAGCCGCCATTTTAGAGCAAAAAATTACAAACAGCGGCAAATCATATAATTTTGAAATCACCCAACTGGAACATCTACAGACAGACATTCATTTGTTTACCAACTAACACTTATAGTACAAAAACCAAGAAGGTAACGTAAAAAGTAATGCCTATTAATATAACTTCTTACGATTTTCTTTTGTTGCCGCCACTTTGGAACGGGAGTTGGCGCCAAGAAGTTTTTGTTAGGTTATTTTTATGACCAAATCAGCAACGGTCGCATCGTGTAATGAGTAATGAGTCAAATAAAGAAGGAGAACTTATGCGTGTGAGTTAATTTTAAACACTCGACTTTGAAGGATATTGTTCGTATTAATTATGAAGCTACTGGTTAATATTTTATACATAGCTGCATAGGTACAGATTACAGAAGATTAGTGTGAGTTGCTTGCGCAAGCGGCCTTTTTTTAGTTTTCCTTGTGTTACAGCCTTACAGGCAAGGGTTTATTTATTTTATTCTGTGTTTGGATTTGCAGCCTTCCTTTCTTTGGATGTTTGCATAATATTTTAAGCAGGGGAACTAACAGAAAACTATTTTTAAATACTTAATGCTTATTTTTAATAGCAATAAACTTACAATACATATACTATACTTGAGCCAGTCCAATGACTAATAATACCTTCGTTAAAGCCAAATAAAATACCTCGTTAGATAAGTATAACATCATTCAGAAGAATCCTAGGAAAGGTCGCGTCAAAGCCTCAAAGGTATTTTTTTCCCTGACAGAATTTTTTTCCTGCTTATTAAATTTTATGACTAACACAAATTTGAATTCGTGGTACCTAGTCATAAAATTTAAATGGTAATTAAGCAATGGACTAGCATCAATGTCCGAACAATAGTCGGTACAGTAACTATTGGGAGCGAACGAAGGAATGCAACGCACATGCACCGCGTCCATAATGAAAATGAGTGCGGTACCCGTCACGAGGCCCGGGCGCTAACCGTTACCTAAAAACAAAGTTAACTAGCTATCAAATCAAGCCAAAATCAACCTTAAACCTGCAAACATAACAAAACAATAAGCTTCTTTCATATCTTGGCAAATAACTCGAGTGTAAACACCTTATACAGCACCATACACGGCAGAGAATTATCAATCAATCGAACGATTTTTCTTCGATGATCGACGCGGAAAATTATATTCATTTATATCGTTTTATTGCCATTCGTATCCTGCATTGGAATATTTATGGTTGCTTGTCATTTAATGATTGATGTAGTTGCTTCTTGAGCTTCACCAAACTCTAAAATCACAAGAAGATGTCATTCATTTACAGATCTGTTGCTAAAATGGTAGACAAGAAAGACCTACATAAGTACACAGCACAGACTCATTATAGGTACACATGAACACATGCATAATTCTTGCATCACCATTATATATATTTTCACATTGTTCACTGTAACTTCATAATATACAACGGACATTTACACATTTTTATTTTATTTTAATCCCTTCTTTATACCTAATAGAAGCCTGCATTATTCTGGTCTTTGTCACCAAGATAAAAACCCTTTGTTAGCAAAAAGGACAAGAAAGTTCATCACAGTAGGTTTTTTTTTTCAAGTACATACATAGTATTATTGATAAGCAAATTAACGATCAACTTTAATTGATCGTAAATAAACGATCAACTCTAATTGTCACTCTTTGTACATTTTCTTAACCTTAAATTTCTCACATTGTATTTTTTTACTATTCTAATGCATTATAAATTGTCACCTGCAACTTTCAACATATTTTCTTCAGTAAATCGCTCAGGTTCTGGACCGGTCCTTAATAACATAACAGCTGCCCCCACATTGTGATTGGAAACTCGAGATGTTCGGACAACTTACTCGTTTTATTAACAAACTTTAATATCAACACTCCAATATACATTTTAGCATGAAGGAATAAAGTTAAAAACTGCAAAGCAATCTGAGGAGCTCAAATATTTTTCTCTCTACATCTCGTAATAGTAATTCGTGTTTTTGTGCTAAAATTGCGTCTGAGACTCGTAAAAGGTAATACGATTTTGTTTTGTTTCACGAGCAGCTGATCCGTTCCAAGTCATGTCGCGGTTTTTACTGGAATCATTACAAAGTAGAAAAAGAATAATAATAAAATTGACAGTCATTGAAAAATAATTAAAAGAAATTGTGGTTAAGAGCTATTATAAAACGTGTCACTATTAGAGCAACATAATTTATATGAAACAAGTGTAATGACTCATAAACGATATAAATATTTACAAAGACCCGCGCTTTTGACCTGTCATCGTCCATTCATATTTCTGTCCGCAACTGCGAATTTTCTAAGGCGAAATAATTTAGCAATGGATTCTTTGTTTTTCATTGTCCTGAAACACTAAATCAATGTTTTCTGCTGAATACGATGAGTGATTTGAAGATAAAAAGGAACTTCAGTGTTGGTATATCCAACGGAAAATGCAAAGTTATTTGAGTAGGTACCTACCAAGTACAGACACGTGCAATATTTAGTTTAAATCTTGGTCGTAATTAATTTCCCTCGTCATAGAATGTTCTTCGGAAACGTAAATCAGTCAATCTTGTTTCGAATAATTTCATCAGTTGCTGAATGCCAATACTACTACAGCTTTGAATCTTCCATTATACGGTCTTTTATTAAAAACCTGACAAACCCATTCAAACACTGAAACTTCCCAATTCTACTCAACACATCTAAGAGAAGAAAGAACCAGCATATCAAAAACGAAAACCTATTTTAGGCCAGAGCCCCAAATACCACCAACGAATTTCTAAGAACTTTAACGAAACGCTCCATAAATTATATCCTCTTCATGCGGGCATTGCTTAGTACTTCGATGCTTATCAACCGTAGAATGTTGGAGCAAATATTTCTTTTGACTGTTATAGACATGTAGAAATATACAGCGAAGTTGAGAAGTAGCCGATTGTCGTGGTATGGACATGTGATCCGGATAAATGAGGAGTATATGACAAGAAAAGCATGAAGTATGAATACGAATGGTTAGGCTGATCAGGGAAAAGATAGTAAAGAAGATATAGCTCCGATGGAAGTTAACTACGAGATGGCGGCCAACAGGTACCTATGTAACAAAAAGTGATAAATTAGAACTGTGTTGTGTTTGCACGTTAATAAAAGAGATGTCGGTTCTGAAAATATGACCAGCTTTGGTATAATAGTTTTCCATAATCAATTGACTCAAAAATCTTTCAAAAGACGTACAACACCTACTTGACGGTAGAAAGATGATAGTAATAATAAACTTCCCAATACGAAGCAGTCTACAGTTAATATACCGGCTGTTCTCGCCCAGCTCGCCTCTTTACAGCGTGTTTTAGTGCATAACGGACGAGATTTAAAAAGAGATGGTAATGCTCATTGTATGCTAACTCCGACGATCCCGAAATCGATTCAGTCTGATTGAATCTCTCGGGAGTTGCTCAATATGTCGAAGACAGTGACATGTAAAAAGTCGTTTTGTTGATGTAAAGATTTAGGATGTCGGATAAATGTTGTCGGATGAAGATGAATTTTGGATATTCATTAGCTTTCCCTCTACTACTAACTAATAAAACTATAATAGTTCTTTGGATCTTCCTCAATTACAACAGCAATTGTAAATGTAGCCGCGAATTCCCTTCTTATTAGATAACGTGTTGACCCGGGACCCCGGCATTAAGCAATTTAACCCATTAAGCGAAGCATTCGGTTGATTGTTGCAATCAACGACCGTACCGATTGATTGACACAGCCTAGATAGAATTAGGGCTCATTCCATTGACACAGACAGGTCATCAACTGTCTGTCAATGTCAACGACTGCTTGTATCACGGAGACAGCATTAGCATAATGATTAACTGGTATTATGGAGATGCTGAAACAAATGCCCATCGTCTTGGAGAACCGATGAAAAACCTTTTTTTTTGTATTAATATTGATAGGCTCACGTCTAACTATCATCTCACCTTACGGATAGCGATGATGTGGTCGACGATGGAGCACGCTTGCCTTGAAGTAACCTATTCACCCTTCACTGAAAGGTACTTTAAAATTGAACAGAAAAATAAGAGAAACTTCCTAAGACTATTCTTCGTGAATGACCACCCTCACACGGTCATATTCATGTAAAAGTGAATCAAGATGTGTTGGACAAACATCGAACGGTTCACATTCACGGTGCACATAAGCTATAACGCGGCAGTCACGATTCGACGTCCAATGTGCACGTGTTGCCGAACTGGTTTGTCCAGAGTTCGACACGAGTAACGTTCGACTTTGATGCCTTTACCAAATACTGTTGTAACATTGTATGGAGAATAATTTTCGATGAGTTACTTCGTTAATCTGACAGGGTTCTTTGGGAAAGGATTCTTTGGAGGCTTATAACCAAGAGCAAGTAGAGGGCTTTTATGGGACCCTGTAGCTAAAAATCTGCATTCTGATATGTAATTGCAGTGAGAACGATAAATGGAGCAGTTTTTTAAATCTAACCTCAAAATTATGATTTCTGCTTTCAAGATATTTTTGCTTAAATGTTTGTTGCTTAAGTTTCCACTGTAGGTGGCAACTGCAACTACCAACATAGGAAGTACATGACAAAGAAACAAGATTCTTACTACCACTCATTAAAGCCACTAATCCGTGCCCACAAAATAACTAAGTACTTACAAAATATACGATGTGGGTGCCTGCATGGCTTTCCACTGTATGAATAGTGTGCATTGCATTACAGATAACGGTACGCAGGCAAGGCATGCCCGCATCGGAATAGTTACGCAACGGATTATGCTACAGTGATAGACTTGGTCGATCAAGCGGGAAGGTCGTGAGAAATGTTGATTCATTATTCAGCGGTGCAGCGCACTTTGGAACTTTGTTCGGTTGGCTGCTGCGTGCTACCAACCTAATAATTTATACGTGTTAGAGAGACGTTTTAGAATTATTGACCACTCATCATCATACCAGTGGACTGCTCGTCCAGTCCATGTCGTGTCATGATTCTGTTGTGAAAATGGGATAGTGATATTCGTACAGGCTCCGTCTCTCTCCTACAGTGGAATCATGATGGCATTTGCACGTCATTGTTGGCTGCTATTTATTTTGGTTAAGAGCAGCACCTTCTTCAATATAGGTACCTCTAGTCGCCGTCATCTGAATTTTCGCCCTATTTCTAGCCACATCTTACGCACAATCAATACATCTTTTCTTTGGTCTTGCTCTACTTCTGTAGCCTATAACTGCCTACAAGTTACCATCCAGGCCATTCATATTTATACTTAAAACTTTACTCACGAAATGTGTCTCATTCCTGGGTCTCACGACTGCCCAACCATACCATGACAACCTTTTACATTTTCTTTCTCACTCTTCTCATACAAGGCAAAATATTGGAAAGGAAGGAAGCGACGTTTTGCATTTTCAAACACATCCAAAGCAATAAAAAAAGACATTGCTATTGAACTTTACATTGTGCAAATAAGCAGTGTCATTGGTTTTGTTCATTTATTCATTTACCTACTTGTGGTCAACCATTTTTTTCTCGTTGACATCCTGCAATTTAAAAGAGTTGGACACGAACTCGCTTTGTGTGACCGTGTGGCTGAATATTACATGAATAATACACGGATGCGTCATAATAAATAAGAAAGGTGCGATTTAACGATATGCCGCTGCGAATGTGATGAATTTTATTACAGAATACTAGTCGCTCCTCACGTACATATTTCCATTTATTTACTCGGTACGGGAATGTGAATAATGTGATGTACAGTCGAGGACTGAAAAGGTTCAGTAGGGCCTTTTTTCATTGATAAAAATGCCGGTTCGAAAATGTATCGTGGCTTGAAAATTGAACATAACCTTTTCATTCTTTTACTGTACGTTGATAACACCAGGTATACGTATCCATCGGTCGATCGCTCGTATCCAAACGTGTGATCAAAAATTAAACTGTTCACAGACGCGAGGCGCACTTTCACTCAAAGGAAAAGAAATGCTTAGTAATTATAACTGAGATGCGTGAAAGTAGGTAATTTAGTTTGTATTTGTTGTCACGATTTGCGAGCCATTTTGTTTGTCTGCACTGCCAATAGTTTATAGCCTATGACGAATAGCTGGCTATGATTAGGCACACCTCTTGGTTTTTTATTTTATCGTGGGCAGAGGCGCGAGATGTTAATTATTTCTAGGAATCATTAAGCAAAGACCGTAAGCATGATTTTCGGAATAGTGTTGCTAAACAAATAAAGTAAAAGAGGTAAATAAGTGAACATCATGAGCGTTTTGCCAAGCATGTCCAAATGCTTTAAAAATATCGTGAATTTGTGAGCTTGTAGCCAATCCATCACTGTTATGTAATTTAACATTTATGTATAAAACATTTCGTGGTTTTAATTTTATCATAAATAACTTTCTCTTTTGGTTTGACGTTTAAATATCTTCCTGAACTACCTATCTACTTTTACAAGTCAACAAGAGCTTCATCATACCGCAAAAAAAAGTTACCAAACAGTGTTTTATCAGTTTTATCTCTATTACAACAGAATTCTTGCCCATTTAATTACAATGTTTGCGTGGAACGGAACGCAATGCACAGTAATTTACTAACATCATTACCGCATTCCGTTCCATTATTCGGTATTTTAACAATGGGAGCGTGATTTTTAAATAAATTTTGCATTTTCTTTAATAAATCCTTTTTTTTCTCCTTGCAATATTACAGTTTTAGGATGGTGGTTAAACAAACTGAATTGACTCGAAACTGCGGCAAGGCGTCATCGTAGAAATCCTTCTAAAGAAAATATATTCGTATCCGCAGAACAACAATCTAAACATAAAAAATAGACGTCGCATTCTCGCACCTGGGGAGTCTTAAATACATAGTATCCTATCCTCGTATAAAATATAAATAATAAATGTAATAAGCATACACAGTTTTTTCTTTAACCTTCCCATCGCCACAGGTATTATCAGCTGATAGGCAATAGCTGCGCCTCCCTGTACTATTATCACCATGATGCGGTTATCATTTAATAATACGTCTATCCGACGTAAATTATGCCAAAATTGCCCTAGACTGTTTTTGAGTAAGGTCAAAAAAATGCCTAGAATAGTTACATATAATTTTTCTTTCTACTCCAATGATAGTTGAAATCGTCCTTCCAGTTCTCGATCGCAGCCGCTGCCTAAGCGTTTCTTTTCCGTCGTAGCCAATAATCAAGTATTTTACGTTCGGGCCGTTCTGGGTCTGCCATAAAAGTTTGATGAGTGTCTTAGACGCATAGTGTCCGCGCATCCTGCTTGTCCGACACCGCTGGTCTACATTTAAATGAAGGAAATGAAAGGTAAGTTTATACTTTTTACATTTTGTAACGAGCATTCGAAGCAATAATTCTGCGTTAGTAAATATGCAATAAAGTCTGAGGCATTACCCGTTATCTCCGAGACAGACAGAATAAGGACAGCTGGGACAGGAATCAGGATATCTATAACGAATGACATACTTCACATTTATTTACAAGGTGTAAGGAAATACCGATTTTATTCTGAAGATTTATAAACAGACAAACTCAACAGCGTTCGACTGCTAAGAGAGATTTTATTGGATATGGGCCGACTATAAACGGCTAGATGAATTAGTCGGCGGTCTAATGGCCAACTAATCGCCCGACCAGTCACCACCTCGGCTTACCCGACGGTTTAATTTTCAAAGCGTAATAAAAGTACATCGTCCTTCTCACCGTTTCTGCTTTTACAGAGCCTTAGAATCAGTACAGTAATTAACATTCCAAGTCTACATTACTTTTAAATCAGTCTTCCTTTTTTCAATATCAAATGTGCCGGTCATAATGGCTTTAGTCGGGGCCCATTTACAAAAAAATCCCGAAGGCTCCGGGTGCCTTTTCTAAAAGGTAATCGCTCGGAGGTTTAGTTTTTTTTTTGTTTTTCGTAGAAGGCAAGGGCACAAAGAGTTGCGGCAGCTGCCAAGTACAGCTGGCTAGTTGATCTATCTTTATGTTTTTTAAATGTCACCTGGAGCTAGCGCCAAGTGGTTCGCTTACGATTAATGGAAATGCATTTATAGACGCTTCAAATTTTAATCAGTTCATTAAAATATTGCAGTTATTCGAGTAAAAATCCTGATGCTAGGTTGACAACATTATACCAGGTACCTAGTGCCAAAGTTCTACACCGGTTTTGTGCTCCAGTAGAAAATTGCCGCAACATTAATCACAGTGCTAATAAAAAAAACCTTGTACGGAAACTCGACACTCATTGTCATTACACTGTCAATGTAACGTATGTTTTCTGCAAACAATGCATAATTGACTTCCGCGAAGACCAAGCTTTGAAGCGCCGAAAGAGTATTTGCATTTCTTGTATAAAAAGAGTTTATGTGCGACAACAAAAAAAACGGTTTAAAAACTTAATAAAAAACCTCGTTACGGGCTATAAATTCGAGTACATATTGGAAAACCGAGAATATTCTTTCCTCATTCACTTGAAAGTAGAAACAATGATAAAATCGAAAGAGCATTGGCGCCTCCCTTTCTCGATTTACATAAACACTTTACTGAATGCATCTGTAAACTTTTGCTAACATTGAAGACACTTTCTTGTTTCCTGTTCTGCACTGCCTCAACAATATGACGGATTAGCCGCACAAAAGGCGGACTCGTCTTGAGAATATTACACTTCATATGCGTACTATTTGCTGTATGCGTCGTATAGACGTACACTTGCACGTTTAAAAGAATATGACTGCATTAACGGGTTAAAATTAGATTTGTATTTGTAGAGTTGAACGTTGTTGATCTTTTTGTCTATTCGTACGTGACTTTTTCCTCTGCTGCATAATAATCTTGAAATGTAGATTGTAAGATAACATCGATTGCTTGTTCATATTTGCTATGTAAATAATTTATTGGATGGCACAACATATTCGTTCGCGGTTACACAGCATGAAATCAGCATTCGCATGAATCGAATTGAAATATTCACACCATGGCTCGGGGCGGGCCTCGAGTAATTTGTTGAAACCAACCGTAACTGAGACATTTTGATATCCGAGGCAAAACCGGAAACCCTTTTTTGAGAATATAGATACTATAAACACCTACGCCGAAAATATGACTAAAACGTTACTCATGAAAATTGAAGCCAGATAGGCTTCGATTTTCATGAGTCAATAGTCTGCACTTAATACCTATCAAAGTTGTTCGACAATGACGATCTATACGATTTAGTACCTACTCTACGTAAACACTCAGCATTTCTTCAAAGTCAAAATAGGTAGGTATGCACTCGACGCCATCGGAGAAACGTGTCTGTATCACATTTCCTCCTAGATAATCGTTTTATCATTATTGTAACAACATATTATAATAACGTTAAAGTGTCTATTTACTGTAAGTATATTATTTTACATAACGTGTCTGATTGACGTAACCACGGTGGAGGAGTATTCTGAAAACATCAGAATTAGTTCTCGGAATGTTCAGTTTGTGTTGCCAGTTCTCGAAATGGAAACTCTTTGACAGGCTTAGTCAGTATTATTAGCAAAATGCGGCTTTCTATCTCAATCTAGGTATTCTCAATCAATATTACCCATAGTTTTCTCGGTATGCACTGGAATTGCATTCGCTTTAAACCTAAATTGTTGATCGGCTATCGCTGTTATTGGTGCAGTCTCGATTTTCACGGATCGATGAATCTTAATGTTATTTAATATATAATTAGCTAAAGTGAGGTAGCTACGTAACTAGTATTTCTTTAAAAAAAAATACAAGAAAAACAATACAATGATCGACATCAATATTATTGCCAATGTACAGTCATGGAAACGAAATTTTCAACACATTGACTGTAGTAAGTCAATACAATTTTCATACGACTGTCAAAGATGCAATTATTTTACCTGACATTAAACTAAAATAAAAGCGTCAATAGTTATACTCACATGACTCTTTTCATATCAACAAACACAAGCTTCCTATTCATTCAAATGATTGAATATCTAAATGGTACACATTAAAACATTTAAATTAAATGCTACTATCACTGTAACTGGATTAATAGCACAAGTGTTTTTAAACAGTTCTGTTAATTTTTGAGTTGTAACCCTATTCCATTACAGCACTCTCCCTGTAAGTTTATCGCAAGAATATAGGCCAATCTGTCGAAATGTTACCTACAAATAAACATTGTGAAAACTTTCGATTTTTATTACTTACTGCTTTTTGTTAACACAATGTAGTCTCTTGTGCAATGTACTTTTATAAAATATCCTACAGTGTGGCGAACTAAAGTAATTTTTTGTTGCGTAAACGTATATCGTGTAGAAATACATTTTTAGGTACTGGCAAATGACTGACTACAATAATGTAGGTATGTATCTACCGACCTACCTTACCTTCATTTGTGACGGAATTAGGTTCCACGTAGGTAGGTATTTAGTAAGGCTATTCAGTTTCCCCTTTAAATCTGTACCTACCACGTAATACCTAAGATTGAAGATAAGAAGAATAAGAAAGAAGATGGACCCGAACGGTCTACTGACTCAGTTGAAAATTGCATTAAACTGGAAGGCCAAAATGAACCTAGCCCGGTTCATTTTGGCCTTCGAGTTTAATTCTTATTGGAGCCTATATGAGGACACATTAGACATTTTCAGTCTAGTTTTCCATGAAAAAAACAATGCTAAAATGAGTACCTAGATGTAGATAAGTAACTAGGTAAGTAATTGTTAATTTCGCATGTTTCGTACTTCCAAATATCACGTATTGTTGCGTAATCGGTTGCAAACTACACAGAACCTAACAGGAGACGCAGCCTATCATTTTAGTCAATTTTTCCCATTCACCTACACTATTCTAAACGTAACGACGTGTGTTGCAAGTTTATTTTATTTGTAACTCAATGGAAGTTATTGCGCACGCACGTATGTATCTACGTATGGACGCCAATAAAGACTATTGCAATACCCACCTCATACACGCCGAGTCGCGAGTTCGCGACTTCGGTTAGCAAAATGCTGTTAACTAACTTATTCTCGTAAAATGTATGTGTGTATGTTTTGAAAGTCGTGTGTGGAGCCTGAAACATTTATGGAAAACTTAGGTAATTACTTAATTCTTCTAAATCTATGATCCTTACTGTCATGTCATGGATAACTTACGTCAGTTAGAGTTACACGGATACTTTACAAATTGGTGCCTAATTTTTTGGCAAATCATGCATGAATTATGTGAATGTGATAGACTAATAACAAAATCAAGCTGGAACCGGGTGTATACTTACGGCCGGTCTCAATAACGTATCTATCTTTGACCAACTGTCAAATAAGCTACCAACAGCAGCTGAAACGTCAAGTTCGCCTTAAAAAACATGACGTTTCAGCTACTGTTGAATAGCTAATTTGACAGTTGGTCAAAGGTAGATACGTTCTTGAAACCGGTCGTTAGTATGCTACCATCAACTGTAAGACGCTGACAGCAGAATAGTTGGCATCTGTCAAAGAAGAAAAACAAAACTTTGCTATACTTTTAAACCAAAACGTCAACGACCAGAGATCTTCAACCTTCAAAGCATTTGCGAAAGACCAATCGCAGAGTCACAAATCAGGCGTTCAAACCGAACCTATTTATTTACCACATCATTAAAGCTTAGCCACGTCCAGCCGCTTTCAATGTCCACAGTTCTTTAAACCCAAGATTATTCGCATGCTAATGTAGAAGCCGGCGAAAGTACATTGTCTTGACACTTTCACATTAACATGCAGACATAATACCTTCGTACAGGTTCCTGGAAACTATGACGATAACTCAAAACTGTGTGTTTAGCATAGGCAATGTTTTTATGAGCGTATTGTCTGTACGCGGAAGATCTTCGTTGTGTCTGAATGCCTGGTCACGCTAAGGGAAGTTCATGGCGTTGGTTGAGGATTTCTAAACAATGGTGGAGGTGTATAGGTTCTGATAGTGTTCCAACGAAACATAATAATTATAGTCCTCTGATGGACTGCCAGACAACCCACAGCGTGGCGTAAATAAACGTATGGATGACATTTAAAACAAAAATATCGTAGCTGCACTATGGACTTATGAATTCCTGGTACCTACATACTATGACGCTCTATTAAAGCTTCACTCCTGAGATGGTCAAGGAGAGATATAAACGATAATGGTTTTGTTACATTTCTTCTGTCCAATTTGTAATACCAGGTCAATCCAATTATGTTATACCTACCTAATCTACTCTATTACGCTCACAAACTAAATTCGCGTTAAGTCATTATAGCATCAGATAATCATGACATTACCAAACCAACGACAGTGTTGCCACACTTCAGTTCAGCATATTGTGTAGATACGAAAGAAGTTTTTAATGGCCTTCGTTTACAATGCGTCATTCGAGAGGAAGAATATTAAGAAAGTCTTGCAAATGGAATATGGAGCTTGTTAAAAGTTAGTCAAAGTTACGACGGAATGTCATTGAAATTTGATGTCCCATGTCACCACTGTGATTAATTTTATCTAGGTACTATAATCGACAAAACTAATCACGATTATGATAAGTCTATTAGACTTGTTGTTTCTAACGGAGTTATAATAGGATTTTGTTATTAGTTCTTATACCTATTCAATATAATAACCCTTTTTTTTTTTTTTAGGATGGGAAATCATCAAATGACTTCTTCCGCTCTGGGTGGAGCGGAAGGGCGTGTCAGACTCGTACTGACTAAAACCCATCCGTGTTCCTTCTAAAGCCCTTTGCGTTCCAGGGCCGCGGTGACTCTTTCGAACAGATTCCGCAACCCTGGCAGGAATATACTTAATAACACTTAAGAAGAAGAAAACGTCAATGGCGCCATACACTTTCTCTGTATTGTCTGTGGTATTGTCAATGTTGCTATTCTGTGGCTTCTGCACAAAATGCCTTTAAAGGGATTGTCTTTTACGGGTTTCTCTACGGAGCAAGTTCTTTGTCAAAGACAGACAATAGACGTCAACCTAATAGTTTTTACAAACACTTTAATTTAGTTGGAAAAAGACGCAAATTACGGTACCTACCTTGGGCACTTTAGGCTTAGGCGTTAGGCCGGTTATTTTTATAAGGAAAATAATTTCGAGGCTTTTCTTTCACTAAGTACATAAATTTAGTTTCCTGGCTTTAGTTAAGCCAGGAAACTAAATGAAGAGAATTTTCTTTTCATTATTTTGTTTTTATTGTCAGTTGCTTTTAATTTATCTTAACAAATTAGGCGATTACGTGTGTTAAATTTCTAACTAAACGCCTTATCTAAATGACATTCATTTCGAATACATTAAAAGCGGGGGAATCGTAAGATAAATCAGAAAGCGGATTTTGACATCAAGAAATATATTATTAATACAAAGATATTTGTAGGAAAACTGCATAAAATAACACATGTCTGTATTCCCCGCAGGGTTAAACAAAAGAGAATAATGGACTCAAATTTCGTCAAGTATGCTTATGTCCCATTTCTGTTACCCCCTGTTACATGGTAAAGGGCCAGGGTATTTAAAATAAAACTCAGACACCTGGTTGCTACTGGAAATTTTAAATGGACCCAATAACTCTTTTCTCGACCTTGGAATCTATTCTAGAGCTCTGCAGTACCTAGCCCTTGCGTCCATTGGACTAACGAGGCTGTACAGGAAGACTGATACAAAATAATGTAAACAAGAACCAATTAAAAAGTTTAGTACTCCAAAAGGATGTTACGGTTACTAATGCGATTCGCAGTGTAATCAGCCAAGGACTTCACGACGAGTACTTCCTGAGAACTTTTCCTCTTTTAAGTGTCAATGGTACCAAGATAGGCGGTATTTAAGTTTGAGGACAGCATACGAACGCGGAAAACAACTGGGAACATTAAGGTAGATTTCTTTATAAATGGTCAAAGTGTAAAAAGGAAAATGGAGGGGTTTTCGGTCACCTAGATCAGCCTACACGTGACAAAGCAGTTCCGAAATCGTTCACTACTAGAATAACTAAGCCGTTTATTCGGAAGTTTTTCATGGACACAAGGAAAAACACACCGACAGTCGGTACAACCGACGGTCTGCTGACAACTTTACTGGGTCTCCGAGACGTCTCTGTCTTGATTGATGAGTACTCATTACATGCATCGATCGATTATTTTGGGTATTTCATTTTTTCAGCATTTTTCAGCACATGCTAAGATTTGGCTGCAAAATAATATTGTTTTTTACATTTAATTATTTCAATAATACGTAAATGTACATAAGTATTATTTAAATTTACAATTTGTTTTTCAAGAATTGAATGCTCGTGCAACTTCGTTCCTAACAGCGCAGCGGTCAATACTTAGCAACAGTCGCTACTTAAGTTCGTTCTAAGTAGAGAGGTCAGTCCCTCGACTATCTATAAGTACAATAGTAACCCTTACTTACGATGTTAACGACTTGGGACTGGCGTGGGATGACACGAGGATAATGTGCTTTTTATCTTTTCCTTTTTCTCCCAGATCGACGGCAAAAAAACAGGCTACGAGTTAAATAGGTGCTGAAAAAGTCTTAAAGAATTGCGTGCTTACAAGATGTTATAAATGGTTTTCTGGTAAAATTAATGAAGACATTTTTTCTTGTACAGTCTAGCACGAGTCAAGGAGCGAAAATATTAAGCTTTTTCAAACCCCCAGACTTTTTGATCTGTTATTTTCTTTTAGAGTATTGTCCTTATTGGGAATATAACAAGTTGCTTAATATTTACATTTCTTGACTATACGTTATTTTAATTCAGGCCCTATTGCAGTAATTAATTAGTCTTTTTACAAAATATTCAAGCCTGATCCTTCCATATATCCTTTTGATTAATTAAACTCTTTGTTCCACTCTGTATTCAGATCCCAAAGGCGGTGTAACATTAATTGGTCTCGGTATTAGAGACTAGGTACATATTAAAAAGGTTCAACAACCCATTTCTACGTGCAGGTATGATGAGAATGTGAGACTCTTCTTTTTTTTTACTTTTTGGTAACGATATTCTACTGTCATACGAAGTTCGCACGTGATTTGAATTTCGAATTTAAGGAGATAATATTCGGCACAATGCGAGGCTGTCTATTAATTTTATACGATGCTTTGTTAGTTATATTATCAATAAAATTAGTGCTTAAAATGGCACAATAGATATTAATAGCTTTATTATTTTGCATTTAAATTAATCACTAGATAACCAAATTGTATGGAATCATTGCTAATTTATTCTGAGTATGTTAACAAAAGAAATAGCGCTAGAGCCACTGGCGAAATTGATTTACAAGATGCATAATTTTAAATGAAGGCAGAGATTTTGGCTCCTGTAGGACACAATAGGTAACGTTGCCAGTGCCAGGAACATTTATTTTTAAATTTCAACAGAAATTAAGAAATTATACCTACTTCAAGTCGATTTCAAGGAAATTGACGAAATGATATCGAATTCGTTTACCACAAATAATTGATAACTGGTTCTCTATAATATCAATCGTTTCGTAAACACTTGATAATGGTCTCTTGGTTAGCCTGGTTCTTCTCAACTCAGCAATATAAGACGTAGGATGACTTTCTCAATAAACTTAAACTTTGTACTTTTCGTTCTCCTATTTTAGTTCGGTTATCGCATGATATATGTAGGTAAAGGTAAACCGTAAAAGAGCCTTTCCTGACTGTTTTAGCATTTGAGGATCCCGAGTGAGCATCATCACCAAAATAATTATCCAGGTAGACTGAGAGACTGAAGACAATCTGAGGGTTTAAAGCCAGATTCACAGGTTACAGTTGATGAAAGGGTTCGATACAGTTTCTGCATAACCTCCCAAAAATAAACTAATGTTTAAATTGCAGTTGTTATTTAAGGGGGTGACTCCTAAGATGACGATTTGGGAAAATACATTTTGCGCCGATCCCAAATAATTAGTGATGACGATGTTCCTTCATAGTAGGTGCCTAAGTACTGCATTAAATTAAAGTGTTCCGTTTATTAATCATTGACAGCTATCTGGACATTCGATTCAAAGATGCGTTTATATCCAGTTCACAGAAGTGTTATGTCTCACTCGATACGTTATCACTTTATGACGTGTCGGCTTGGCTTCACAAGACTCAAGTACACTGTGGGAGAGGCGATGAAACTGAGCCTTTCATTACGGGACTCCTTACTTCGGCACTCTTTTGTGACTGTCTGCAGTTTTCCTAAGTTAGCCTGTGTTTGAGTAGGGAGCTGAAGAGTTGTTACTCTTCGTATTTCGTAGACCGTAGGTACTTAGGTACTTGTTTTTGTTGTTGTTGGGGAAGTTCATTTGGATCGGAAATGTTAACCTGTGAAAGGTCAGGCAAAAGGCCAGTTCTCGTACTTAAAAAGCGTTCAAATTTAAGTCGCCATATTATCTCAGCAAAAATAAATGTCAAAAAATTGTCAGTTAGTTTGCGACTGCGAAAGCTCCCTAAGCATAAGCTTATGTATGCTATCTATGGTTTGACTTTGGACTATTATAAAGGCTTGAGCAGAAAGAAACATCAAGTGATCCTAATGAATGAGAGATGGAAAATGTCAGAAAAATTTAGCACAGTATTGAACTTTCGAATGGGGAAGCGAGACCATAGCTCTGGTCTTTTCCCAGTAAACTTCAGTATTTAACTACTACATACTAGGTACTAAAACTTATCGTAAAATACTTTACATCAAATAAAATTCGTACTGCGAATCGCTGTAATACCCAAAACCTTGATGTTTGTTATGTAATAGATAAAAGGTAATTTAACAAGAGAAGGCGCTCCTATCGCCGTTTTTAAACTCGAGTGTCAACGGTGTAGGTAAACCAAAGTAAATACAGATGTAAACTAAGATTACACGTCACGAGTAAGTACGTAATATGCAGTAGGTAACTAAGAATATTTCGGGAAAATTACGGTTAGATAAGAATTATTTTAAGGTGGTCGCGAATTTCCCTGGAAAAGAGAAAACCAGACCCGATTGTACCCCTGAGATAAATAAATCTAGGGTGTGTCTTGAGTCTCTGGTTTCTGAAAAACATAACGACGCATCAAATAAAACGCAAGTCAACGTCAACTATGCGATTGTCGGAAGGCCAATTCTCGTACTTATAAAGCGTTCAAATCCAAATCGCAATATCATTTCAGCGACTATTATGTCAAAGACTATGCTGGGAAGTAAGAGGTGTTATTGACAGTTTGCGAATACTCCTTAAAAACACGAGAACTGCGCCTGTTAAAAAATAATTCAACCAATCACACCTAGATAACGCGCGTTTAATTTGTGGTAAGTATTGATTTTGCGATAATTTTGGTTCCAGAAGAGCATTCAACTATCAAAAACAACTACTTAATTTAATGATTCTAAAAATTGATGTTGGCTATCCTTTTTGACAGTTCATTGTTGTCATTGGAAGGTCGTTCAGCAGTGGAAGTTTCCACGCTGATATTGTAGATATTGCGACTTCAAGGATGACTGATACAAATTGAATGACTCACTTATCAAAATGTACGATTTGTGAGGAAAATCTAAACAGCCGAATTCTGTTTACATTCAAAAGAATAGGATGATGAGTCTCTGAATTCAATCCTAGCATACATTTTCGAAGAACTCTTGGTTGTTGCTTTATTTTGACAAGGTCGGTCATAGACTGTAGTTTAGAATTAGGTAGAATGATTCGTTTGTTTTTGTCCGGTGACGTTAATTGATTCAAATGAGCCTGGGGTTACAAAACCTTTGTTTATTTTATGTGTACGGGTTTTCGCAGCAATTAGTTAATTACTACATAATAAGGTATTTTTTAAATATTTTTTTTGTTCTAGGACGATTTGGTACCTAAGCATCACAGGTAATAAAATTAAGTATTTTTTAAACCTTTGTACCTAAGTATTTGTTTTGTTTTTCGACTTTTTATGTATATAATTATTTATGCATAAGTACTAGCTTTTGCCCGCGACTTCGTTCGCGCATATCCCGTTTTTCCCGTTCCTGTAGGAGTTTCCCGTACGGCGGGTACGGCAAAACCCTACAGGAACGGTTCCTCATGAATGAAGATGAAATTTGGCACGGAGGTAGATTATGAGTAGGAGACGTCAGCTAATTATTTTTGGAAACTTCCCCCGAAAAGCGGTGAAATAGGGGTGGAAGTTTTTATGGAAAATTTTATTCCTTAGGCTAATTTACTTGAAACTTGGTACGAGTACTGACCTAAGTGAATTATAAAGTTTGTCATCATTCGTTTTTCCCCCCAAAATACGATTTAGGGGGTGTTCAAGTTTGTATGGAGGAATCTAATTCATTGGGTTTATAAACTAGAAACTTGGCACGAATAAGTTGACTTAAATCATTTCCTTACTAATATTATAAACGTGAAAGTTTGTATGTATGGATATTTGTTACTCTTTCACGTCAGAACGGCTGAACGGATCTTGATGAAATTTGGCACAGAAGTAGAATATAGTTTGAATAACATATAGGATAAAGGAACTAATATAGGAACGTTTCATCCCGAGAGCGTGTTCCCTTGGTATAATTATCGACATTAACGCGGGCGGTAGTTAGTGAATAATTAATAAAATAATGTCATAATTCATTTTACAAAACATAACAATCTTGACAAAAACTGAGAAATAAGTACCTACGTATTTTTGGATTCTTCTAAAATCAAGGGAAGTAAAATGCTGAAACGGATCTAACGTTTTTTTCATATTCCACCCGCAACGGGAGTACGGGCGCAACAGTTGCGCTGACCATGCGGCAAAAATACCAGGTAATTAATGAAAATCGTTTGAAATTAGAATATGCGGCAAAAAAAAATCCAAAAATGTGCAAAGTGGGCAAAGGGAGCGTTGAAAATTCGTGGAGTAAGGCCGCTATCCCACTGGCGTTTTACGAACGTTGGCGTTTCTCCGACGTTGACGCTCTAGTGGAAAACGTTAACGTCGCGCTCGTAAAACACCAGTGGGATAGCGGCCTAAATCCTCGCGGACGAAATCGCGGGCGAAGTCGTATTCTGATAAATTAATTTCCTAAAAAGTGCTGAATTGACTGAAAAAGTAATTAAGAGAAGTAGCTGCCTACCTATATCTTCTAGATGTACTTATTTCAAGACACATCATGAGTAATCGTTACTTATTTAGTTATTTACACAAGGTAGAGTTCGCAGAAAATTCGCATCTGTACTTCACTGTAGAGTATCTTCGATCGTTCCTAGTTGTTGATAGATAAACTATCTTTATACATCATGATACAAGAACAAGAAACAGTTAACTACATACATATATGTATATTTATTTACGAACGCAACTTCTGGCTAAATCATATCTGTGCCATCATTTCTGGGATTACATTATCCAGAACACTATATTACAAGCTGGAAAATGAGCCAGATGTTCTATGGCTTACTTTAGATACATTGGAATAGGTACTCATTCTATTATGAACAACCTATCTACTACATATCTGGTACCTACTATACTAGGTATGTAAAATACAGCTTGACACTAATGACAGCTGAGTAATCTTTTGTAAGGAGCTGACATAATTAATTATCGTGTTCATTTCAATGTTTATGTCTGTGTTATTGTTAATTACAAATTAGTCGTAAAATAATTTTATTACTGTTTGTTGTATCTTTTACTTATATTAAAGACTAGTTTATAATTTTTGACACCTGTCAGTTGTATCATCTTATTATGAATAGTGTAGTGGCAAGCGAAACGGGCCACTTACTTTCCCAAGGTCCATAAAATAACAATGATACAATTTAAATTATGTAATATGAAAAAAATGATTCTGAATGCCAGTTATAAATTGAAATGAGAAAGCGTAACAAGAATTTTAAATAAGAAACCGACCATGGTGTTATTGCTACGTGTGTTTAAAACAAGTTTCTTTTGTTGATAAGCCAACAGAAAATGTCTGGACGAGTCATTGACTCCTGCTGTGTATTTTTATTTCATACATTTATGTATGAATCTTATTATGTTGTAAGTTTTTAAGGTTGCATATGAAATCATTAACTAGCTTTTTCACGCGTCTTCGCTTCTGTGGCTTATCCCACAGGAAAAGTGTTTCAAGTCGGTTTTCCGAGATAAAAACTAAAAGTATGGCTACCTACCTACCAGTTAACGAATTTTCGTAATCGTAAGTACAAGCAATCATCTTCGTAATATTGTATTATTAGTTTAGATTAATAATAATTAATTAATTATATTATCAATGCATCATAGAGTCCAAAGAGCAACACTAGTTTAGATACATGTTTGGCAGATCAAATTGCACGGAATTACTTAGTCCGTTCCATTTTCAGATTTATCAGGGGTTTACAAGTTTCACAATCTCTTTGTGTTGACTCCCCAAAGTGAAGTTCGTACGGTCTCGGTCAAGGTCGATCCTTTTCTATTTTGATAGCGAGTCACGGATTACGGCGCGTGGAAGTTTCCTTCGTAATGTAATCAAAGTAAACAATTGTATATTGTAACGCCCAACTTATATAATATAAATTCCCATATTTATATGTGTAACTAGTGCATACTCTTTTCCTTATCAATGTTACCGGAAAATAGCAAACTCCGTAAGATTATAAAATAACTTGAGAGATTGTAAACTCTCGATAAATTGTCAACTGAACATTTGGAATACTATTTTACGCATCAAAATTTGATAGTCTGTAACCTCCCGGAGTCATTCCGAGAAATTGTGGACTGACATAAACTGGCGAACAATCAGCTGTCTGGTCTACAATTTATCTGTTTTGGTGTGTTAATTAAATTGGAAACTTAGCCATTCATTGGTATTTGTTTTCTCTGAATAGACCAATGAGAGCCATCTTTCCAGGTTTACTATCACATGAAAACGGTTAAATTGAAGACTTCTTTCTGCTCTGATTGGTTGCCATTGGAGTCGGACTTCTGAGTTCTGCGTTAAGCGTAACACATCTTCTATACTAATATAATAAAGCAGAAGAGTTTGTTTGTTTGTCTGAACGCGCTAATATGATAGCCACTTCATGAGGAAAAAATGGGATACGCGCGTACGAAGTCGCGGACTAAATCTAGTTCTAAATAATAAGATATTCTTATAGAGTATAGACTTATACGTCCCACATGCTTCCTTGTTTCTTTATAGCAAGAAAAAGTGCAAGATTTTTAATTGAAACGTAAATTATAGACAATCAGAGCGTGTAAGTAAAGAACGCTTGATTCAGTTATGATAAGTGTGTGCTGCATCACTGGATCTATAATGCTACGAGTAATCGGTAAGAATCTCACCTTGTAAACTTAGGTTAAGTGGATATGGAGTATACTGTTAATCCATACAAACAAGTTGATGGAATGGAATGACAGTTCACTTCAGGCTCACTCCACTTATTTTTTCACGGTGAGAATTTGATAGAATACACCGGCTGCTTAGCTCGTAATTTTTTCTGATGATCTTGAGACGATGAACAAAACGTTTGGTTAGCACGCCTTGTTTTAATATAAATAGGTAGGTCTTTTGTTTAAGATTTTTCAATGATGATCAAAGATTTGTTCCAATTCCGAAGTGGAACTGCAGTTTCGTTATACTTTTTTATGGGTTACCAGATTCTGATTCATCAACGCAGAAATTCGCTGACCGATTGTCAAACTAATGTCAAGTGATTTCGTTGGCTGTTATTATTTTTTCGACCAATCGCAGCTGTTAACATGTTTTTCACAAACGGACAGCTGTTTCTTACTGTTTCGATTGGTCTTTCAGTAACCAGGAGATAATGCTCCAACTTTTAAGTAAAACCAACTCAAAGGAGTTTTACGTGTGTTTAAGCATTTTCGGATTAGATACCTACATTGTTATCGTGTGGAAATTGTTTGTGGCGCCAGTAATAACAAAACCCATTACTATCGTAAAATGCAGCTAACGATACGATCGCTCGCCAGACGATAATTCTAGAGTTAATCACTCATTATCTCCACAAATCAGGGTCGTTCGCGATAAGTCACGCCACTGGCCGGCCCGAGGAGCCGTGGAGCATGATGCCTTTGTTTTTATCTCGAACGTATTCTTCTATTTCCCGGAGAGCGTAGGTGCCTATACTGCTTATTGTTTCTTAGTACTTAGTCTTACCGTTGAATGTGTCGTAAGCTGTGGGCTGGTAGTCCTCCCGGAACGTGTCCTGCGCGTACGCCGCGATCAGCGAGCTCTTCCCCACCGCTCCATCACCCACCAAAACACACTTTATCTTCTCCTTTTTTCCACCTTTCACCTTCCTCCTATCTTTGATCTGAAACATTCGGTTCAAAGTCCGCCTGCTCTTCTTGTCCCTGACCGCCCACTCGTTCACTTTATCACAGCAGTTCAAGTCTTCAGACACATCGTCTCGTATCACAGTGCGGCCATTCTCCTCGGCCACCTCCGAGTAGTCGTAGTCGTCCTCGTCCCGCCGCGAGATCGGGAACTGGCTCGGGCTGTGCACGCCGAACACGAAGGGCCCGTCTCTCTCGGGCACACGGCCAGCGAACCCGTTCGCCGGAGTCGGGGGCTTCGCATAGTGCACTACCGGGGCACGGTACTGACTCGAAAGGTACTCGTCAGACGCCTGAGGGTCGAACCTGAACACTAGTTCCGCTTCCCTTCGATCCAAACTTATCTCTGGAGGCGTCACTTTATCTTGAAAGTATCCAACTTTCTCGCGTGCCCTTGTCTCCTGAAGTCGCCTTTCTAGTTCGACGTTCGATGGTTTCCAATAATCTGGTCGGTATTCGTAAGAATAGTCTGTAGGCAGGTTCCTAGGAGCGGGCAAAGGCCTGTGCGGGCCTGTGTCGCGGGGAGGCGCGCGTGGTGGGACCATTAGAGGCTTTTGCGGTTCCGCCAACAACGGCCGGCGCGCCGACAGGTTCGCGTTTCTGTTGAACATGATCCCTTCTAAACTGGGAGACATTTGCACTGTCACGACTGGCTACCGACAAAGGGGTTATCGAGGTGTGCGTTCGCGCACATTACTTGCGCGATGTAATCGAAATATATCGCGGTTTGTGGAGCGCACGGGCGCGAGTAGCGACGTGGCGTCACCGCGGAGTACAGAACGCGACTGACTCGCGGCGGTCGGTCGGAGGCAGCCGCGCGCCCCTCGC
>NDFZ01005447.1:173355-196237 GCA_002192655.3 Mamestra configurata
CTCGCCCGGAGAAATGACCTGTTGCTTCTGTTACCTGTTCAGGTACAAACGACCGTTTCGCGAGCAAAGCGCAGCTGCTGCCCGTGAACAAAGCCATCATATGGCGTCGCCGTCGCCAGCCGCCTCACATAACCCCGCAAGGAAATTCATTCACGATATCCAGCGATGAATGAACCACGACGTGTTTTGTTTACCAAATGTTCAATGTTTATATACTTACCTACTTATTAGGTTCAGATAGATTCCAACTTCGTTTCGGACTATGTGATTGTGGACCATAATAAAATTATTGAATGTCCGCAACTTGGTTTCATCATAATTTTATTCTAGTTTATCATTAAATCATGATGACCAATGTTAATGAATTATAAACGGTCGTGGTTTTACCTTTTGTTTCAAGACTCTGGGTTGGATTCCGGAGTCGCTTCGAATTGGTAATGGAATACGAAACGAAGTTCTGGGATGTCATTATATTCCTCTCTTATTCATAAATATGTACCTACCTAAGAGGACAATAGAATAAATTAGAACAAAGTCACAATAACACAGTTCAATTGAACAATAACCGTTCCATCTCATAGTGCCTGTGTTTAGTTGTTGTTTGGGTAGTAGTATGCCTAATGCCTCACTGTATAACTCCAAAGTAGATAAATAGGTACCTACTTAAATTAAATAATATGATATGCCTAGACCGCAAGTGTGAAACAGCTGGTTCACGGATCTGGGAATCGAACCCAGGGAACTCAGCTCAATAGCACACACGGTATGTGCACTCGCGCTTGCGACCACAAATACAATTCCTTTGATTGAAGAATGCTTTGATGTACTTAATACATAGTGTATTCTTATTTTTATTTTATTTACATAAACATGAATAAATAAGAGTAATATTCACTATCCAAATAGGATTATGAACAAAGACAAGGTTAATTTTATTTGATTTTGTCTGAATAGTGGAACTAAATAAATATTGATTTCCGGACAGAAGATTTTGTTATCTATGGAATTTTGACAAGCACATGTTTTTATTTTGACATTAAAGTGACAGCTGCCATGCTTCATGCGTTCCATTTCAGAACTTGTTACACTCATTTGTTAAAGCATAAGCTGTTTCATTAGAAAGAGATGGCATAATATAAATACCGTGAAGAAGATAGAGACCACCTATACTTGCAATATTTTGTAACGGTTCAGTTTTATTGAAAACAATATCACTGTCATTACTGAAAGAACTTGGTTAGGTTCGGTAAACCGAACTACAAATTATTCAAAATAAGTCAGTTTTGAAGGTTTAGTCATAGTGAAGTGTTAATAAACAGCAAAAATATAATACTACTAATACGATGGCCAAGTTTAAATTGAGTAAGTAACTTCTTTAAATTGTCAGTTACCAATTTATTGTAAGAGCATGTGACATTGCGAAGTTGATGATCATAACTTAAGTAGAAAATCGAGCTTTGCCACCAAAGTCTTTGAAAAAAGCTAGAATGTATTATTGATGGCGTTTGTTTTACGCTAAAATCTTAAGATTTTGTTGAGATTGAGAGTGATCAAGATTGCACAATAATAGTAATTATATTGGGAAAAGTTCTGTACACTTACTCTTTATTTAGTATTCGTACTTAATGCATTACTATGTCATACTCTATGCTTTTTACTAAAGACTTTAAAAATAAAAAGATAACCTTTAATTTGACCCATCTTACCTAATGGCTGTATTGCAGCAAGAAGCATTCCTTAGACTAACACATAAATGAAACTTCCTCAGAAAAACCATCAAAGAGGCAGCCAGCCCGTCTCCGCTACAAAATAGAAAAGAAAGTGAAAGATCACAACAGAAAGTTAAAGAAGGAAGCTAAAAAGAATCCTAAATCAAAAAAAGCTAAGCCTATACAAATTCCCAATGGTTGTCCATTCAAAGATGACATATTGAAAGAAGTGGAAGCTGTCAAAAAGCATAAGGAAGAAGAAAGACAGAAAAAGAGGGAATTAGCAAAACAAGAGAAACAAAAGAAAATGGAAGAAAAGAAGAGTGGTAAAACTAGTATAGGCGCATTGGTAAGTTCTGTCTGTATTTACAACAATGCTTACAAATCATATTTATTTTAGTCTTTGTCTGCTCAGTCAGTCTATGCCTAGTCTTTTGGATATATCTTTATCATATTGCCTCCTTGCTGACTGACATAGCAAAATAGTCCACTAATGTACATTTGTACTTAAAGTCTTTTTATATATTAGCCTTTTGTGTCCCACTGCTGGGCAAAGGCGTCCCCCATATCCTTCCAGACACTTCTTTCTTGCGCCACCTTGAACCAGCCTTTACGGTGCATCCAGATCATCTCGCCACCACTCTCACTATTTTTCATGAGGTGACTGTTTTCAGACCTGATATGCATTTGTTTCCTGCAAACTACACATTAGACACGGAATACAAACAAGATAAATTTATTGTCTTTATTGCTCAATGATCATTGAAGAGCTAGTGGCTTTTCAATAACTCTTGTGTGGGTTGATATTCCAGGTGTCTTTCCATGTAAAATACTAGTAAAGAAAGCAAAAAAAAAATTTGCACTTGCTTTTGCCCATTACTTCACACATGCATACGAGTTTGGCTATCATATACAAAAAGAATTGTCCAAATCCAACTGGTAGTTCCAGAGATTATAGCATTCAAACGGACAAACAAAAAAACTCTTCAGCTTTATTATATTAGTATAGATATATATGAAACACGCTCAGCTGCTTATGGTAAGGCTGGGAGTCATTGCCCAGACTGCTTAAAGTTGCCCAGACTTATGACTATAATAATGGTTGTTTAGATAAAATACATTTACTTTATTTGTCTTTTAAACATTTACAGGTAGAAAACGCACAAGCAAGAGGCAAAGTCCATGATGCTTTCAAAGGTGATGAACCTTCAGATGATGTAGAATTTGGAAAGGACAGGAAACAAGAGAACTCACTCAAGACTTACTACAGAGAGTTCAAAAAGGTCATATCTGAGGCTGAAGTTATCTTAGAAGTTGTTGATGCTAGAGATCCTTTAGGTGAGGAAATATTGATTTAATGTAGCAGTAAATAAGGTTTTAACATAACAGATATCAATTGATCAAATCAGCCTATCATACCGCTACACAGGATGGACAGACGCCACAAGGCCATAGCACAAAAATGCGATTGAAGACGAATGTGACTGATGATGATGTATGTGAGATTTTGCGGAAGGGAGTGTCAGACTCATACTCACTAAAACCCACCCGACTAATGCCCTTTGCGTCCCAGGGCTTGGTAACTCTTCCGAACAATTCTGCAACAACTACGATGTAGTCAACAAAGCTATTTGGTATGCAGGCAGCTAACTTGCAACTACTTTAAACAATGTTGTGAGTGTGCTGAGTAGACAATAATTGTACACCACACTCGTGAGTATGTGTAAGCTTAAAAGGTTATAACGCACACATTAGAAATAAATATTGGCAAGCAGTGGAAAAAGTAATATTTTTGCCTTTATACCACATAACTTTGTTGACTGTCATTGGAGGCCGGATGCAAACTAATATTGACTATTTTATCATAACTAAATCTTAAAAGTTTGTTGAGTACTTTCAAGACTTAAGTAGGTATGTTAAAATTATGAAACTAGTCAGGAACTATGATGTTGATTTAGCAGATAGTGCAGATACTGCATTTTTAGTTATAAGAGAGAATTTTTGATTGTATCCTATGAGCCTTTATGATCATACAATTTACAGGCCTATTTATATTTACTCTATTAACAACCAACAACTAAAATCTCCAGGTACACGCTGTTCTCAAGTCGAGGAAGCGGTCCGTGAGTCAGGCAAGCGTCTAGTCCTAGTTCTAAACAAAGCAGACCTGGTTCCCCGCACCAACCTGGAGGCCTGGCTCAAGTACCTGCGCAGGACAGCCCCTGCGGTACCCTTCAAGGCTTCCACACAAGATCAGCAGCATAATCTGGGGACAAGGAAGATGAAGCATGTTGTTAAGGACAAGCAGATGAAAGGTTGGTGTATTGCAGCACATCATACTCTGACAATTTGAATAAACTGGTTTTGAAGTTTAGGTTTATCAAAAGCTTATAATTTGGCGTTAATCCCGCTGTAATACACTAATAATGCTTGTCTTGTCTTAAATATTATAGGGTAGTAATCAAACTCGTGAAAACCGCGCAGAATCCACGTTTCCTCTCACAATATCCAAAATATATAACTCCTAACTCTTTTCCAGGTTCAGCATGCGTAGGCGCGGAGCTAGTGATGAGCCTGCTCGGCAACTACTGCCGCAACAAGGGCATCAAGACGTCCATCACGGTGGGCGTGGTGGGCTTGCCCAACGTGGGCAAGAGCTCCATCATCAACAGCTTGAATAGGTCCAAGGCGTGCAATGTTGGCAGCACGCCAGGGGTGACTAAGTGAGTGATGTTTTATTTTTTTCATCAAGCCTCTCCAAAAAAGGGTAGGGCAGCTCTATCTGAATTTCCTCCACACTTTCCCGGTCTTTTCGAAAGTGCTATGAACCAGGCGCAAATCCGGCCTCGACTCTTCAGTAGCAAATTATTCGTTATTTCAAAACTTAAATGATTGATATTTTATTTTTATAAATTATGCTGTCTACAGTGAAAGTGTCTACAGTCACTGTCTATTGTCAAAAAGCTATGCATGCACTACCAATGTCATCACACAATCCATGTTGTTACCTTCTAATAGAATGTAATTTTATCTAGACCCATGACATAGTGTTTTTACATGCAGTTTCGGAAAGCCTAAACAAGTCTCTAAACCACCTGTACTCCTCTCAAATGCAAATCTCATTCCCGTTTATATCTTGACTAAAATGTCTCAGGAAAGATGCAGACACGATTCTTACCCTATAAAACTACTAACCTTATCTTCCAATCTTACCAGACAAATGCAAACAGTCCAGCTGGACTCCAAAATCAAGATCCTGGACAGTCCGGGCATAGTGTTCCACTCGGGGCCCGAGAGCGACTCGTCCGTGGCGCTGAAGAACGCCGTGCGCGTCGGCAGCCTGAAGGACCCGGTCACGCCGGCCGCCGCCATCTTGCAGAGGGCCAACAAAAACACGCTCACCGAGCTCTACTCTATACCTGAATTTAATACACCGCAAGTGAGTTTATTACGCTAAAGGTTCTTGTATGTACGTAATGTGTGTAAGTCCAGTTGGTGCCCTCAACTCCACATCCAAACGCGTATTTCGCGTACAAGGGGGACCCAGTTCCTTAAAGAAGGGCAACAACTAGCCAATGATGTAAAAGGGATAGTGCTATTTGCTATGTATAGCTCCGTCTCTCTCTTTTAAGACTTCATAGTATGGGCCCTTGGTGTTACTGACTATCTCGCGGAGTGTACCTGGCTTTCCAAAGCACTTTGCCCTGTATCCAGCAACCAGCGGGCAGCTTAGAAACATATGTGCTGCTGTCTCGTTCTACTCTAAGCAGGCTCTGCAGACTGGGCTGTCTGTACCATGACATAGAGGTGCTTGTTACCCATGGCCAGTTGTAACGGCTGTGGCTAAAGGTTCACACGCTTCAGTGATGTTGCCGACCGGCCACTGATTGTATGTGAATGTCAGAGCTGCGCCGGTCGTGACGTAACCGCCCTGTCCGGTCATATGATGTGAATTCTACTAAACCAGGGATGGCGAACCAGTGGCGAAAATAATTCGGGCACGCGAATCTTATACTTGAGTTAAGCCTACTGTAAGATAACTAGCACAATAACTTTTGATTTTATTTAAATGAACATAAAACAGTAAATAAGCATGACAATCCTCATGCTATGCTGCACCTATGAATTTCGGTTTCCAAACAAAAAGTCTTAAGTTAATCGTTTCTAGTTAAATCACTAGGGAAGTCCGTTCTTTGACATCTCATGGCAACATTTAATATTATTGAAAAATAATGGCACGATCACAGGAAAGGTTCGCCATCCCGCTACTAAACTATACTTTTTGGCGGGACTGACTGGACGTGACGTACCTTGCCCTAAATCAGACCGGGTGAAGCGTGGTTTTCAGTGTTAAATAACAACCTGTTTAAGTTGAAATAAAGTTGAGAGTAAATAATAAAACTTCCGCTTTTTTCAGGTTTCAATATACTAATGATGTTTGTTTGTTTCAGGAATTCTTCGCACACCTGGCATCTCGTATGGGTAGGTTTAAGAAGGGTGGTGTCCCCGATCAGGAATCCGCCGCTAGAATTCTACTCAACGATTGGAATACTGGAAAGGTATGTCATAATAATTTATTATCAAACATATTTTTTTCAAATATTTTTGCCATATAACAGTTCCCTGAACATTACCTAAACAACAAAATCGCTATATTTTTTTTCTTCTGTTTTAAATAATATATTATTTTTATTTTTTTATAATCTCATACCTAGTTGAGCTGATTGTCAATCTGAAAAGTTTTTGACAGCCCACAATAATTACTGTCGAAAGAATTTGTCTGCATAGAATATTTTGCAGTTACAGCTTCACCTTTCAAAACTTTTAAGGTCCACTAATTTGTGTTCCTATACAACGTGTAACAAAATAAAAGCAATATCTCTTAAGGGGTCATTGTACTCATCATTATAATCAACTTATACCATGGAACCCCGACAACGCAATAAGAAAATCAGCTGTTTAGTACATTTTGTCGAGTTATGTGCACAAAAATGTATGGGGGAGTCGATTTTATTTTGACAATGACCACTGGCGTACAATGACCCCTTAAGAGGTATTGCGTTTATTCTGTTACAGGTTGTATAGTTCCTATATAGCGTTGTTCAACATAGCTTTGTCTCTTTCTACCATCAGGTCAGATACTTTACTCTGCCGCCGGAGACTCCCGATTCAGAAATCCACGTAGACGCCAAGATTGTATCAACAATAGCCGCTGAATTCGACATCAACTCGTTCGAAGCGATGGAGACTGAGGCTATCAACGAACTCGCTTCACACGACACCGGAGTGGAAGGAATTAAGGTATAGTAGACCTTATGCTAACGTAGTTAAGTGTGAAATTATTGCGAAGGTTGCGTATATTGTTACAAATGATAAAAAAAACTGCTCCATAACTAAAGTAATAGATGTTGGGGAGAGAACGGCCAGGCTAAAGTGGGAGTGGGGCCAGGTGGGCCGAGGTCGGCACTCACTGCTCGCCTGAGGAAGGACGTCGTCGTCGAGCTCCACCGCGGTGAAGGTGGTGTGACGAGCTCATCATGTTTGCGGGGCAGACTTGGCCAGAGTTCGCCCAAGAGAGAGAGAGATTTGGAAGGAGAAAGGGGAGGCCTTTGCCCAGCAGTGGGACACAAGTCACAGGCTAATCAAAAAAACTGGTTTAATCGCTATCGAGTTTTAGTTTACCTTATGTTGTAAGAGATCGTTGAAGACATGCATTACATAGCAAACGGTATATTCAAAATATGGGCATTTTGAATATACCCTGTTTGCTAAGTATGATTAAAAACGCTTGGTATAAAGCCTAAGCTTGCGATTTATAGAAATATTGTATAAAATTGACCCTGTAATTTTATGTCCACGAAACGCGACGCCATCGATAACTTCAGAGAATCTTGGTTAATCTAAACTTATTGTAAAAATCATGCATTAATAACTTAAAATGTCCATGATTTCGTAAATAGGCACCCGATTTAAAAGAGTGTCCGCGGACTTTTTTGCACGTTCTTCTCCATAGAGATTTACGCTTTGGAATGTCCAACTAGCTTCGTATTTTACCCTGATAAGTTAAAAGTGCCTGTCGATATCTAGTGTATTTGAAATAAATAATTTTGAATTTGAAACATGGACCTACTACTGAAGGTTAACAACGATATTTTCCATCCCCAGATTTCCAGCACAGGTCCAGTAAAAGCAGCTTTAGAAACAGACATGCAAGTAGACGAAGAAGACTCCAGTCTTCTCCCAAAATCAGTCAGCATAAGGGCCAACAAACAGGACAAAGGAACAAAATCAAACGAGAAGACTAAAGCCGACCCAGAAATGCTCATAGAGGGAAACACGAAACTAAATAAGATAAGGAAACAACAGTTTAAGAAAGATAAAAAGAAGAAAGCCAGAAATGAAAAGCAAGCCGTCAATCTAGCTGATGTTCTTGAAAATGTGACGATCACTAGTTATAAACAGAGGGACGATTATGATTTTAAAGAGGACTTTTCTCTTTAAAAGATCGCGGTTTTTGATAACCCGCTAAATTCAATTTAAATTTATTTTTGTATGTATTAGGATGGCTAGAGCTGGGTACTGACCGGTGTTACGGGCCGTAATGTAACATTCGCAGCGAGCATGTTATGTTACTGCACGAATGCTCGCTTTGTAACATGTTACATTACGCCCCGTAACACCGGTCAGTGCCGACCTTTAGAGTCGTAAGCAAAGCCATCTTGATACGTCACATTGTCTAAGCCTTAGATATAAATGACATTTTATCGGCGATAGTGTTGCTCATAATAACAAAATGTAAGGTATTGACGTGGCATTCCGGTGTCGCATCAACCCATACTTTTAAACTATTGGATTATTAATAATCCTGATTGTCACTTCATCTAAAACTTAGAACTCAAAGGGTTTTTGCGTCCAATGTTTTATTGCAAACTATTTACCCGACTTTAAAGAATTGATATCGTTTTTAAACTTGACTGAACAAAATATATAAATAATGCCAACATCTGTCGTAAAAGCAAGTTTAAATAAAATAAAAACTTAGTTTTTTGCGGGCCAATCAAAAGACACCCCGTCGTATTTTTATAAAATAAGTTATTCAATAATGTTTGTAGTACATGTGGTACTATTCTATTTGTCGAGCTGTTTCTCAAGGACTGTAAACTATCAGTAAAATAAGTGCATAACTATTGTCATGGCAATAAGTACCATATTACCTTGAACGGTATTTACTCAAGTATTTGCCACAGTTATCTGTAAACTTGTTGAGTAATTAAAGACGTTTACATGTAAATTAGTGTTTTAATATATTTTTGGAGCTACCTGGATAATTGACGATATTTATTATGCAATTGAGACGTTAGTAGAGTATTAATTGTTGTGCTGATATCTAAATTGCATTGCTAAATTAATACCTACTTAAAATTCACTGTAATTATTGTTGCTCGTATAAACGTTTACTATTTTCGTCTTTTCGTTCTAAGTTTTTGTTACAGTTGAACGCTAACTTAACCTGCATGAGGATTGACGACAATGATGGATCATTATCAACCATCTGACCATAACTAATACAACTACCATCCGTCACTGTCTCTAGTATACCACGCCTCAGAGGAAGACGCCCCGGGCGTCGGGAGTCGTAGGGCTCACCCCGGCCACCGACTGCGCGGGCCTGCGGACGGCGAGCGTTGGGTGGCTCGCTGTCCGATCACCACCAGGCCCGGGTCGATGTTAGCATAGAAGACGGGGCCCGTTAGGGCCAGGGTTGCGGAATTTGTTCGAAAGAGTCACTGCGGCCCTGGAACGCAAAGGGCTTTAGAAGGAACATGGATGGGTTTTAGTCAGTCAGCGTCTGACACCGGAAGGGTGCTTCCGGTCCACCCAGAGCGGAAGAAGTCATTTGATGATTCCCATCCTTAAAAAACAAAGTACCGCGCCTTCTGCTTCCAAGGAACCACACACAAACGTCCTATTTCTGTCTTCGTCCGTCAATTCCCATGCAGCGTGTGTTACTCTTGTCAGGACGGCATGCCAGGGATGGCGATTATATTCGGGGTGATCTTCTAAGAGGACACGGTGCTCCTATGTGCTGAAGGTGTTTGAGTGAAGTAAAAACCCCACACTCCCTGGTCTTTAAGCTAAAAGACCCGGCGCCTTTTAAAGGTTTTCTTCCTAATACATAAAAACGGTTTGGCGATTATATCAACACCTCAATAATGAAAAACCACTCACAGTAGAAGCGATCAGGCAACCCATGTTATGTCTATATATGTGACACATTATGTAGAGAGAAATACATTGATGATAACAACCTGCATAGAAATCGTGTCACCGCTCACTAATGGTAAAGTTGCAACAAACATAAAACCGGCCATGTACAAGTTGGACTTGTTGCACACGAAGGGTTCCGTACTATAAACCGAAAAAACAAGTTTCTTGTATGGGGGTCTTATATTTTTGGCCCTTATATTTTTAATTTTGAAATTTATACCTACATCATCTGAAAATTTTAACTGACTAGCTATCACGGTTCATGAGATACAGCCTGGTGACAGACAGACGGACAGTGGAGTCTTCGTAATAGGGTCCCGTTTTTACCCTTTTGGTACCTACGGAACCCTAAAAACGATTCAGTTGGAACACGTCAGTCCACTATAATAGCCACTATCTCTCTGGCTACTATTGAAATTATCAACGGCGTGCGTGACGGTAAAACTATTATAATGTACGAGTTATTTATTTTTTTATCGGCACATATTATTAACCAAATTAATATGTAGGTACTGACGTGGTTATGTTTTGTTACTAACTAAACGATAATATTTTTGCCTACGCGATTAGAAATACAGGAAATTCTAGAAAAATCACACGAAAAATCATCCATTCTTTTCAAATCAAATCAAGTCAGTTCTTAAAATTAGAAAGAAAGAAAGAAATCATTTATTTGCTGATAATGTTGGTATACCTACATATAAGTTGGAATACTTGTAAATTGTCCGATACATTTTGCTTTACGGCATGCAAAATATTGGTTTTGAATTTAAAATTAGAGTTACAACCATCACCATTTTATTAAAGGTAGGTACAGCCTAGATCTGTCTAGTAAATTAATGAATAAAATATGAATCTCTCGCATATCATACAATGAAGAATTATAAATTAAGCTGATAAATAATCAGCACTTTTTGAACGACAAAATTTACTTAAAGACATTCCCCCGAAACGCCCGCCTGTCACCACATCCTAGTGTGGTAAGGGTTAATCTTCCTGGATGCCCTCCGTTCTTCAGAGACGGATGGTCCATTCTCCCTACCCTGGTCGGACTCCATAGTTCCAACTACTACAGAGTCGAGGGCCCGGGATCCACGTGCATTTCCGCGAACCCCCCTTTTTTTTTAATGATGGGAAATCTAAATCCGTGGTCCTTCTAAAGCCCTTTGCGTTCCAGGGCCGCGGTGACTGACTTCCCCGCACCCCTGACTGGTATTCTACACCAAACGTAGTAACGGATTTCCGACATTCAGAAAATAACTTAAGGTCGGAAATTGGTTACTACGTTTTATGTCGATACGTCCTTTTTTCTTATGACGGCAGTATTGGCCCGTCATGCTTACCAAGGCATGGCTGGATTACCAAGAAAGATGAAGATACATCATTACGCCTGGGGTTTGAAGTCAAGAGTGAATAGGTTACACGGGCGTAGCTATATCTTTCACAAGGATCCAAAAATATGCAGAAATACTAGTTTTTTTGCTTGGGCTCCACACATAATTTTGAATGTCAATCTCATTCGAAGAGCTAGTAATTAATCTATATATTTCGGACACAGATTAGGTATGATTATGGACGTGAGATCCGTCCCATATTTATTAGAAATTTTTATTATCATTGTATGTACGTCACCCCCCTCATATATTATACGCCCTTGTTATGTTTACCTTCATCTAGGCAAGCGTGCTCCGTCGTCGACCACATAATCGCTTACCATCAGGTGTTAGTCGGGCAGTTTTGAACTGCCTTGTTTGTTCTATTGATTGCATTTAGTACAGACCTAGGTTCGATTCCCAGGTCGAGCAGTATGAGTTACCTACCTACGCATTTCCAGCTACTAACATTCTGTCAGTTTACGTTATCAAGATCAATCGGCGCAGTGTCCGATTGTTGAGTTGTCCGTATGAAAGCCGGAAACAGCAATAATACATGTCACGCATTGTTTTATCTGATAAACAATGATGGACAAGTTTCGTGGGGATAGCTTCTTAAGAAACTACCAAACACAGTTTGCACCTGGGAACGAACTGATGAATGCAATACTCTGCCAGGTAGGTATGGGTAGAATCAAACCCAATGGCGGTTCGGAACACTCTGCGAGTGGCTAGTAAGTGTGTTGAAAAATGTCGTAGGTATGATATACGTGAATGTTTGCCATTGCAGTCCCTCGACTCTGTACTACCTAGGTATTTCCTTTTGGTTTTAGATGCGTTTTAGGTACATACAACATGGGCAGCTGTTAAAACGGGGACTTAGGTATGTATCGGCATGATTATCACGGAATTGTCCAATGAGGATGACAAAATTGGGAATATCCCAGCATCGAGTAGAACTATAAAAAAACAATAATTACTATGCCAAGTTATTTCCTTATCACACGAGGAGTGAAAAGGCTATCAAACATCGAAATTTTATGTAAGTTCACCAAGGCCAAGACCACAACTTTTAAAGGCTTTTATTCTGTCGAAGAATGTATTCCTATCCGTAGAGACTATTACGGATATACTATCTACGGATCTCCCGTAGATAGTCTGTAAATCCTGATCATAGGTAATCATGACCCACACAATCGGAAGGTACAAATGTTGCATCATCTATCTAATCCAAAAGGTAGATCATATTCTTCTTTTTGTCTTTGGCACGTCAGTTTTTAGGGTTCCGTAGTCAATAAAGAACCCTTAGTTTCGCCATGTCCGTCTGTCTGTCCGCGGTTTAGCTAGGAGATGCTTAGCACTAAAGAGGAATTTAGTGTGGGTATATGTATCGTAAAAAAAACCGGGGATCGCCCTGCGACTCCCGATGCCCGAGGCGTCTTCTTCTGTTGCGGGGGTTGGGACGTAGGGCTTGTCTCTCCCTCACGCGGCCCGCGTCCTCCTTCGCCAGCATTACTGCTTCGCAGAAGGCGGTGACCGCTTCCCATTCCTCCTCGCTCCGGACCATGGATTGGATACCCTCGTGCCCCACACGTAAAGTGGCGATGATTTTTTTTAACGTTTATCCCAATATGTGGATTGTCGTTGGATAGGTCGTTTAAAAATATTAAGGGTTTGCGCAGACCATTTTTCCATCCAAGGATCCATTTGCGAAATGTTAAGCTTTAAAGTGCTAATTTTTGTTAGAGTCAATTGTCCTCTGTCAGCTAAACGGTTGTATTTGGAGACACGAAAAAAATCATGGCAAGCAGTAGCTACAGATATAATAAACTTTTTATACGTTTTTTTATATTTCTGTGGTAGTAGCAAATATAAGGAATTTAAAAGGAAAACTATCACAGCTAAGTAGGCTTTACAAGTTAACGTTATTAGTCGACCAACCTATACTTGGAGAAAAAAAAATTCGTACAAATTCCTCTTCAGTTACCATCGTCCCATGTGGGTGGGCCCGTTTTTTAACCGTATAAAAGCACCATTCTAAGTCAGCAATAAATTGTGACATGCAACTACGGAACCCTACAATGCGTGTGGCCCGACACGCACTTGGCCGGTTTTAAAATTTAAGAGGTCCGATGCCCAAAATGTATCTATCGATCTTATCTACTTAGGTGGGGAATGTATCTTCCACTTATGCGATATCAGAAATATGCATGATTAGACTGACCTAATTATTTAATTATATTGATATTCGCTGTATTTACCGAATGTGCGATGTGATCCACTGATAAGACAGTCATAGGCTTCGGGCTATGTAAATTGATAGGTAGGTATACCTACTTGGGCTTCAGGCTATAAAAATAGATAAAGCTTCCCATATCTATCAGATAATACATACCTATACCTACTATTCTATACTATGATATCTATACTAATATAATAAAGCTGAAGAGTTTTTTGTTTGAACGCGCTAGTCTCTGGAAACAACAGTCGGATTTGGAAAATTATTTTTGTTTATGATAGCCACATTCATGAGGAAGGCTATACCTATTATCTAAGTAGGTATATAGGCTTTGCGGGAACGGGAAAACGAGTATTGTATAAGTACTACTTTTAACTATCTAATAATCGCATAGGTATCAACTCCAAGTTATTATGAAAATTGATGAAAAATATAAATTGTCATGCTGTAGGTAGGTACTTAGTCCGTAATCCGTGGGTACCTACCTACCTACTGCGCATGCAAAATTGCATAGGTACGGTTAGTAGGAGGTTCGGATGCAAGTAGGTAGGTTATAGGTACCTAGTTAGTTGTAGTACGTAAGTAATTGGTTCCGAATACTAATGACTAATGAGTACTAATGAGCGATAGAAATATAAAATATTATGTCTATGTAATGAGCCATCCAAATCGATCTGCGTGACCTTTAGATCTAGCCACTCTCTCACTATAGGTAGGTACCAAGAGAAGTACGATAGCTACGAGACGATATTCCGATTGTGAAGTTTGTCAAGGTTTAGATCTAATCGCGTAAACAGATTACCATACAACTCAATATGTAGGTACTAGGTCTAGCTCTTCAAAAGGTAGATAGGTACCTACCTACTTATTACCCATACATATTATGACTTTTTAAACATTATTTTTTAAGTAATAGAATAGGATAAGTTAACAATAATGAAGGCCATTGAAAACTTTTATTGTTTACACGGTGAGTAATAATTTGTATAAAAACTTGTTCACATTACTTACAACTAATGTGAACAGTCCACGACGGTGTTTATCCACGTCCTACTAGACGATCACCTCTCTTTTCAACTTACGTTATCGTCTATTGGCATCCCTCTCTTATGCTCTGTGCGGTAGTGATTGGCGGCTACGTTTACATTATCTTCAACACTATGAATGAACTTTCTCGATTATCGAACAAAAATAGTATTTACGCATAATAAACTCATAGTCACAGTTCAGATAGTTAGTTTTAAGCTATTGTCATTGTAGATTAAAAAAATATAGCTTGGAACATGAACAAATAAATAGAAATGCTGAGTACTGAAATATTGAAACCGGTGTTCATAATTTGCCGCCGACTGAATCATTAATTTCATGTAGTGTGTTCGATTCCTATTTGCTAACGCTCAACCAATAGCAGCTTTCCATCTGTCTGTCGTAATTTAACGTCAAACGTCATTTTGCCCTTTCTCTCTCTCTCCTATACGAACTCACCGGCCTTAAAACTAACTCTGTCTTGCTTTCCCATTACCCAATGCATTGACGTTTTATACCCATCTCAGTCACACTTCAACTGTTCACGTTGAACAGAAAGAGATAAAACATTGCCGACGCTCACAAACCGGTCGAAGTAATAATAGAGAATACGCCGATTTTTGAAGTTATTCGTGGCCAGTCCTTTGAAAGCTGAGGTGCTCGTGTGAATCAAAAATGAAGTCTTTAGTGCTGGCTGTTGTCAGTTTACTGGCAATTTCATCAATAAATTGTGAAGTGTTCTTCGAGGAGAAATTCCTCGATGGTAAGATTATGCATTTTATTCAAAAATCTAAGTTTCGAGCCGTGCCGGCTTGCCGCGTGTGCTATCGATCGTCTCCAGGATTATCGGCAGCCGCTTTATTTTGAGGAATAGTGTGTTAAAACCGTACGTTTTTCATTTCAGACTCATGGGAATCCAACTGGGTTTACAGTGAACACCCTGGCAAAGAGTTCGGCAAGTTCAAGCTGACTGCTGGAAAGTTCTACAACGAACCGGAGGAAGATAAAGGTAGGTGGAGACCGGTCCCCTTCTAATGCCACTACAATATTTTAACATTCAAATTTCAGTGATGAATTAATTTTGATGAGCGCAGATAGTTAGGTCTATGCAAGTAAGCATAGTGCCTTTTTATGTAAGTGTAAATTACCCAATACTATGAGCGTGCAAAGGGCACTGAACTCAATTACACACAGCAAATTAACAATAGGCCGGGCGTAGCCGTCGCAACACGCCGCCCTCAGTGCATCTTCTATAAATTGCTGTTTTTCTGGTACTTGTCAGGTCTGCAGACGTCTGAAGACGCGCGGTTCTACGCGTTGTCGCGCAAGTTCGAGCCTTTCAGCAACGAGGGCAAGCCCTTGGTGGTGCAGTTCTCAGTGAAACATGAGCAGGACATTGACTGCGGAGGTGGCTACCTTAAGGTCTTCGACTGCAAGCTGGAGCAGACTGACATGCATGGAGAGACCCCCTATGAGATCATGTTTGGCCCCGACATCTGCGGTCCTGGTACTAAGAAGGTAAGATTACTAACTTTATTTTTAAAAGATTGTTGGAGGATGATTTCGAAGAGGTTCAATTGGTATAAAACTTAAAACAATGATATCGAAACAGTCAAAAAGACTGAACAAATTAAAAAGAAAAAATAATCCCATAACATTATTAATTTATTACTTTTGTTTAGGTAATACTATGCCGAATTAATGTCTCACTGAACTTGAATAACTGGTTTCAATCTCATGATCATTAAAAGTTGAATAATATCAAAAAGTCTTGTATAAAAACTTGTTTAGGTCATAAAGATAATAATATAATCTTTGTATCATTGAGAAATAATATCCTATTGCACAAAGAACTTGAAATTGTTGTCAGTCACAGGAAAAATTTATTGTTCATTTTCTATTATCAGGTAGGTAGGCACTTTACTGTTACAACTGATGGGTTTTATGGGCTCTATCAGATAGCATTTGCTTTCATTGGGTTATTAGTATTTTCATGGTAATTTGTAACCAGCTAAGATAGGATTCAATAAATTACTTTCTTTCATATTGACTAATCAATAATAAGGCCTTATGGAAAATACAGCTAATTTGCTTGTATAGCTTCATTAGACTGTGAACTTCATATTTTATATAAAATTTCACTTTCAACTTTTACTCTATTATAAAACTTCAGCTTGGAAAAGTTTTATAGAAGCAAAGTTCACACACATTGTTTCATATGATTGTGATCTCATAGTTAAATAATTTTCACTTTTATTGTACTTATGTTATTTAATATTTACCATAGCAAACACCTAACTCAAAGGCATTATTCGGTTGTGAGAGAGACGGGGCTATACGGACGAACAGCACTATCCCTTTCTTACAACGGAATCGTGAATATTGGTAAAATATTCCATGCTTCAACAACACATATGACGAAAACATAAGTAGTTTAGGTTTGATTAATCTAATGATAATAATCACACCACATTGGTTTACCCTAATGATGTGAAATATTGTGTCCTTAGCTTTCAAACAGACATAAATAATTTAACAGGGAAATCAATTATTCAATCTGCCACAATTTCAAGGACATAAAAATGAATTACTGTAAGCGACCTTCGGAATATTAATTGGATTAGTAAATAATTAAAAAAGCGCCAGTTTCATATTATCGCTGTATCGCGACAGCTGGGCAAACATAATGGAGATATTATCATCACTATTTAACAGATATTAAAAAGTCCCGAGGTCAGCAAACATAAGTAAAGATCTACTTTTGTTAAAAATACTCGAAAAAAAACATTTTGATGCAGTTTCGTTATAAATAACTCGGCGATTTCGCAAATTAGCTTATAAAAAAAATAACACGTTTTCACACTATTGATTAATCTTCATTAAAAATGAATGCGACCTTATACACCACGCGTGGTGTTGTCAATGCATGCAGCCTCTAACCATATCGATTATCCCAGCCGCGTCACTGTTTTATGTATCGATATATTTACATCGCCCCCAGCGTTACGTTTTATAACAAATGTTCAATGAAGCATTGAACAGCTAGGATGTTGCATAACATTGGTTTCCACCCGGCGATTTCACGCCGACGATATTGTTTGCCTTCGACAATTAGGTGGCAACACTAATTTGTAGGTACCTACTCATTTGCTAATTTTTTGATATGAGGTATCATTTGTTATTTTTTTTAGTTTTTTAAATGAGATTGTAATGTAGCATGTAATGAAATGGGATTATTGAGGATCTAAGTTTTAGGGTCATTGACCAAACTTGAAACTATTACACAAAACAAACTTGCGCGTCTAGATCCTGGCTAATAAAATATGCAAATAAAATAAATTATCGCCTTTAGCAGAAGTTCGATGGAACCTAACCATAGTTCGTCAACCTCGAACACGTTTGAACCAACTAGTTGAAATCTCCTCTCTTTCCATCCTCAGTCCTAATTTCCTCGCTCTCCCTCAGGTTCACGTGATCTTCAGCTACAAGGGCAAAAACCATTTGATCAAGAAGGACATCCGTTGCAAGGATGATGTGTACACCCACTTGTACACCCTGATAGTGAAGCCCGACAACACCTACGAGGTGCTCATCGACAATGAGAAGGTTGAGTCTGGAGAGCTTGAGGCCGACTGGGACTTCCTGCCACCCAAGAAGATCAAGGTATGCAGCTATTTGATCAGTTTTTTTTTTGTGTTGTGTTTGGCAAGTCAAAATTTTACGGCTTAGCGATACGCGACAGACCTGGCTCATGATTTTTGTGTCTTTCGTAATTTTCCGATTCAAGAACTAAGATAACAGTTTTTTAAAAAGCCGACGCGTGAACATTTATCGTGTCCATAAATATTACATCACTTAAGTTTTCATACCACTTTCCGATTTTTCTAACCCTCTCTATCTTCTCAGGACCCTGAAGCCAAGAAACCCGAAGACTGGGACGAGAGGCCCACCATCGCCGACCCCGATGACAAGAAACCCGAGGATTGGGACAAGCCCGAGCACATTCCCGACCCTGATGCCACCAAGCCCGAAGACTGGGACGATGAGATGGACGGTGAATGGGAGCCTCCCATGATTGACAACCCTGACTACAAGGGAGTCTGGGCACCTAAGCAGGTAATTGTCGACTTTTGTGGCTTTCCGATGTTTAGATTGTCAGGCATTGTTTGAACCGGTTGCGAAGTGGCGTCATCGACAGTGGGTCACCTCGGCGGCTCTAAACAATGCTATGGAAATAATAAGCGGCAGTGTCTTATTTATTTGTAGTTATAAAGATAGTTAAAACTAGCATCATATGCAGTATTTTTGTGTCGTGCTTATTTGCGGTTTTCGGCAATTAAGGTCAAAAAGAAGGCTATGTTAATAAGCTATAATTAGGATCCACAAAAACACTGACAATCCGGAGCAATGACACGGAAACAACGAAGTTTCAAGTCATCTTGTCGACTTATGAGAAGTTGACACACTCCAATTTCGACAAGAGTATTATAATCACGGTTGGAACGGGACTTTGCCTTTCCCTTCACTTTGCCACCTTTACCGCGTCCAGACATGGTTGATAGGTTTGTTTGTACTACCGTAAACAACAACGAAACACGCGAACGTCAGTGCGCGCGCCGAGACAATCCCTTACAATATATTTTTTTTCGCGCCGGCTCGTCCGTATTTATACGCACGTCGCGTAGCTGTGTCAGTGGGAGGGGTAAACTGCTAACGAAACCAAATCGGTAAACGCGCAGGCGCGCGCTCGCTCACTACCTCTCGGTATGATGCGTCAAGTAAAATATCAACGGCACGGGGTGGGCAGAACTTTAATATTAAATTTCTAATTTTGATATGTTGTACCTACTCACAATGTATGTATGTATGTATGTGTGTGTGTGTGTATGTATGTATGTATGTATGTAAGTATGTATGTATGTAAGTATGTATGTATGTATGTATGTATGTATACATTGCATGCATGCATGCATGCATGCGGGAAAGAAAAGACAAAGAAAAAAGAAAAAATAAAAAAAGTTTTAGTAAGTACAAGACGCCACCACACACAGCACATCATTGTACAACACACAACAATCTGTCAAATTTCTATTAATAGATTTTCAACTTTATCGCTAAAGCATTAGGTTCTATAGGTATTGGTTAGTTGAGCTTTGTGTGTTTTAAGCAATTACGTAGTAACTACTACTAACGTTGTTAGTAGGTAATGGTTGCAAGTGTAGGTACCTAATAATGGAAAAATTTCGCATTACCTATTATTTATGTAGGTATAACGTTTTTGACTCTGTGTTATAGAAACGAATATTTTTCATATTCATGATAGTATTGTTAGCCCTGAAAAGGGCTTTTTGGTGTGCGCTCTGTGAGCGCTGCGATTGAGAGCGCATGGCACGCGCGCTAAGCATCTCGGTGGTCGCCGCCTTGGTTTCTTCAGCTGCTGCTCGCTTGCTTGCTGCATGCATCCGATGAATGAAGTCGGTCGGTCGGGCGAGACGCGTCGAGCGGTGTTCCGCACCCTCCTTCCCGAGGACGATAGACAGACGCGTAACAACGACGTAGGCACTACATACATACGTACGTACGTTCTTGCGGTTGGATGGACTCACGCATCTTTCTACAGTATAATATTGTACGTACACAAATACACATGCACGTGTTGTTGTTGTTGTTGTTGTTGTTGTTGTTGATGATGGTGGTCGGCGGTCAGCCGACTGCGCCGCTGTCGTCGCCGGTGTAACGCGAACGCGCGACCGTAGCTTACTTCTTGGCGGCGGAAGCTTTCTTGGCTGCCGGCTTAGACTTGGGTGTTGCCGCGGCCTTCTTGGGTTTAGGCGCTTTAGGCTTCTTTGTTGGCGGCTTGGCCGTCTTCTTGNGCAACGGTTCTCTTTCTACACAATTTCTCTTATCTAAAAACTGCATTTACACCCGAAACGTTTAATTTCTCATTGGCACCGTGTTCAATCTATTTAAAACTAAAGAAAGCATCATGGAGTCATTCGGTGACGTCAGCTTCCTTAGGAGTCGCGCGTGGCTGTTTGCATAACGTTCAAAACGTATATTGACCCGCGTTACCGTTATAATGTGAAAATTGAACGTTTCTTTGGCTGGACTATGTAAGCCGGTGTTACTATTCAGCCGTAATAGTTCGATAGAATTGAAATGTGTACTTAGTAATTTGAACGATTTATGCGTCGGGTTTTTCTAGTTTTCGTGCGATTATTCACAATGAAGTTGAATCTCATTGAGAGTCATTGGATATTTTGTGATATTTTCTTGAAGTAAAACATTAATTTTAGGTTCATCACTAATGTGACCTAATTACCTATCAACAAAAACTCAATATAAAATTCCCTATCCACAGATCGACAACCCCGCCTACAAGGGACCATGGGTGCACCCTGAGATCGACAACCCTGAATACGTGTCAGACCCCAACCTCTACAAACGCGACGAACTTTGCGCCGTCGGTCTGGACTTATGGCAGGTCAAGTCAGGCACCATCTTCGACAACGTCTTCTTCGGTGACGATATCGCGGAGGCCGCAGAGCGTGGTGAAGCCCTCAAGAAGAGGCTGGAAGGTGAAAAGAAGATGAAGAGTGAACAGGACGAGGTTGAGAGGGAGAAGGAGAAGGCTGAGAAGCCTGATGATGAGGATCTCGATGATGAAGATCTGGATGATGAGGCTGGTGACGCCGCGCCAGTGGTGAGTTGACTTACTTTAAATTTTTTTATCTGTCGTTTGTGTAGTGTTTTATTTTAAAATCTAACTACATTTATCCATCAGATAAATTGTTGCAGTTGGTTTTTGTTGTCAAAGTAAAATGGTTCAAGATAAAAATCTTGAAAACTTTGAAAACGAATTTAGATGTACATTTTTTGCGTTTAAATTCCTGGCATTATAATCGCCTTTTGTTGTTGCGTTTATAATTAAAATTCTTTGCGAGTTTGAAGACATACGTAACTACGTCTTAATTTATTGTTGACCTCCATTCTAATTAGGAATTGTTTTTGTTACAGGAGGACCACGATGAGCTGTAAACTGTGTCAATGTGTGTGTAAAGACAATACGTATCGTCGGGTACATACGTGAGTGTGTTGCGCGAGTCGTGCCTGGGCGCATGCTAGAGTTCCAAAAACTTGAAGAACCCTTAGTTCATCATAGTGCATTATAGTGTGTCTGTTCCAGTCCTCTCCTATATATGTATGATAAATAGCTGTAAAATTTAATTGATTATCATACTTATTTCACAATGCGTGTGCTGGCTCGAAATATTCCAAGTTGGGGTTTAATATTTATTTTTTCGGACCCAACATACTGTTTTATTTTGTATAAAGGTTGCAATCACGCTCAGTTTTTATTGTATTAATGTTAATACGGCACTGTGTGTCGTCGAGTGCAGGGATTTATTGTACAGTGTTAGTTGCTATAGCCTAAATTTTTTGTAAGAATTTTGACTAATGTTGTAGAATAAATCTGTGAGTGAAAGTTTCTCATTTATGTTGCGAAACGAGTCTGATTAAAATTAATATATTAAATTTATTTTTGGTTTTATTTTGTTTTTGAATTGGGTGGTTTGAATATCGATGAATCTCGGTACTTGAACTTTTCAAGCCAACGGATCTTGATGTGTGTTGGTTTTGAAATCTTTTTGGAGTCCACGTCTAGACATAGTTTTATTTTTCCCAAAATTATGAAGAATGTTTGATGAGCGCGTGTTATGTCAATCCCCTTAAAACAATGTTAAATAAGTTTTACTATCCATTATGAATTTGTACTTCATAGTCATGCCCAGGTTTTATTCTAATAAACATAAAATTTTAAACAATCTTGTCTATAATTTAACAGTAATAACATTTTGTAGTCCCAATAAAAATAGTAGAATGGAATTTAGATTTTAGAATAATAAATGGCTGCCAATTTATTATTACCCACATTTTCACTGACACTTGGACTTCGAATTACTAATGCTGGAATTTAAAAAAGCGCGTTGTTTGAAAATAAACTTATGCAACGTCTGGCGCAGCGCTGAGTTAAAACTCCCAACAGTGCAATCGACAAGCAGGCATTGATTGATAAAATTAAGGCATTAATGTAGGTCTCGCTTAGTGTTACTGAAAACGGGCATAAGAAGTTAACATCAAAATTAGAGTGAACAGGCTTCTTCTGGGTAAGCTCGCTCCATCGTCGACTTTGTCTCTGTCATCTATGACCTAGACTAGAGTCAAGAGCAAACCCATATTCAATAAAAAAAAAAAAAAAAAAAAAA
>NDFZ01005447.1:196569-356265 GCA_002192655.3 Mamestra configurata
TCTTCAAAATTAGAGTGAACAGGCTTCTTCTGGGTAAGCTCGCTCCATCGTCGACTTTGTCTCTGTCATCTATGACCTAGACTAGAGTCAAGAGCAAACCCATATTCAAAAAAAAAAAAAAAAAAAAACATGTTATTTCGCATTTAAATTCTGTACAACTTAAAACAAAATACATTTTATTTAAACATATTGAGAAGATTTGCTAGGAACTTCATATAGCCAGAAATCATTCTATCCAATGCATTTCTAGAACGTGGCTTCTGAATCTCGCTGCTTGGCCCCCACGTAACTGTTTGGAAGAGATGTTACACGGTCAATTTACCTATTACTTAGACTGAAATAAATTAAATAATATAATAAGGATTGCTATTAATATTACTTTCATTGTTCCAACTTTAAATAAGACGCTTCGGAGTGCCCCTTTATTTCACTCAATTATCTGTCCTCTTAGTTCACCATTTTCCTACTAGATGTCACTAAAGCAAAAATTTGTTGGTGCCGCCTTCAGCGCCATCTATTGTTAGCTGCGTAATGTTATTTCTAAGCCCGAAACTAATTTTCATTCCAAGTTTTCTTTATCTAGACTTACTCAAATCGCTGATATCTGAAACAAAAAAAATCAAGACTATAAATATATAAAAAAGCGAAAGGTCATAAATTTATTCAATCACTGATTAATCACGATATCTCGAAAACTACTTAATCTACGAAAAACAAAAAAAAACAGGGGTAGATTATGAGAAGGAAACGTCACCTAAGAAACGATTTTAGGAAACTTTCAATATGCGTGGATGAAGTGCTAGTAAGAGGATAAATGCAAAGGTATACAAGTTACCATACAGCATACTGGAGGGGTTATTTAAAGTAGAAAATTTAGTCGGATATTCTGGCTGAAATAGGCTTGGTTGTGAGTGTTGTGACCCATTCAATATTGTTGGGGTCATACTTGGACCACCCTCATACCCTTAAACATGAATTCAATTGTGTAGAGTTTACTGGCTAAATCTTTATTCCATTTATCTCAATTGAGAATACCTAAACAATAGGGACAATTGTCTTCAGGATCCCCAAGAAAGGGGAAGCTTTACAAAAGACTCAGTTTGAGTCCAACAATAGTTTGTATTACAATACCTAGACATTATTAGATCAAACAGGGTTTTTTTTAATAACAAAGGAAAAGTCCTCTGATATTAAAACTCAAACATTCTTCATTTAAATGTTAGGCAAAAAGGTAATCTCATTTGATTTACGGCTTTTGCTTTTTCTATAGCGAGTAAATATGTAGAGGAAACTTTACAAACATCAATGAATAATAAAATTGTAACCCTAAAATATGAGATCATATTGTTATGATTTTAATATACCAAGCAGTTTAAATGCTGCGGAATTTTTCAAAAGAGTTACCGCGGGCCTGGAATGCAAAGGACATTTGGTGGAACACTGGTGGGTTTTAGTCAGTAAGAGTCTGACACTCCCTTCCGCTCCGCCCAGAACGGTAGGAGCCTTTTGATGATCTCCCATAAAAAAGCAGTTTAAAATGCCTACTTATTTCGAACTTACTCTAGTAGGTACACCTTTCTTCTGACTAACGAACAGGATATTAATCATCAAAATCCTCAATATCCATTGCGTAATGACGAAAAGGAACCAATAAAATAGTCCAGTCAAATTACGCCGAAAATGAGGCTCACTTGGCAATAATTCTTAACTCGGTTTTTTTTTTCGTTAACGTGTAAAGTTTGGGCACTCAGGGAAGCCAAAATGTATTCCACAAAAAGTTAACCCCGCGTGTTCGTTTTTTAGTGTACCCAAGGACAATCGCCGGTTGGTGCAGGTCTATTGCAGAATATGGAAACAAAAGATGAAACGCTATGGGTTTGGTTTAGTGGACTGATCATGTAAGAACTATTGACCCCTGCCTGACCACTGACAATTAAAAGGCTCTAAAATGGCAGAGGGTGACTTGCAGACTCAATAAATGGGCCCCCAAAACGGTCGCTAGCACAAAGTGACGTAGCCCCAAGGGGGCAACATCCTGTGGTGCTTTTATTATTATTATTTGATCAAATCACAATTCAAGAAAAAAAATCAAAGTAAGAATTTTTGTAAGGTTTGACCTGCTTAAAAATTCAAACTCATAAAATAAATTCATCTTACATTTCTCCAGCTGATTGGTCTTCTTGTTCTTCAATTTGGCAAAGTCCTCCACTAAATCAGGCTTGACAGTCGTCGTCGTCGTGGTAGGCTCAGCATGGCCGTGACCGTAGTCCAGCATCCATAGACAAGGATGTGGTTCAGGTGCAGGAGCCGCTGTCACTGCGAAGATAGAAATTAAATAAAGAACACCGATATAGGGAGAAATTTTTCGGAATACTGGAAATGCTGCCAGTTGGTCTAGTGACATGAGAAAATCAATTTGTTAAGCAAAGAGACAAGTGAGTCTTATCTGAATTTCGTTTCTTTGAACCGACTTCAAGCCGACTTCAAAAAAAGGAAGTGGTTCTAAATTCGGCTGAATGTTTGTTTTTGGTAATTCTAAGTTATCAAAGCCTGACATTTCCTTAAACCATTGACTTTTCCGATTATTTGTAGTTGTTCATGTGGCAGAATTAGTATTAGGTAGTGTGTTTTATTCGATCGATGAAGAGTCAACAGCGATTATTTATAATGCTTTTTGTTGACGTACCGCGACTTGCAACCCCTCGTCTTTCAGTAGGAAAACTTTACTTAGAAAACGGGGAAATAATCTGTCAAGAAGTCGTTGACGGTAGAATACCAATAAGGCAGCTGCGTCTTAATAAACCCAAATTGTTTTTGGCTTTCGTTGTTTACTTGATGTCTCACCTTCATTGTCCGTAACGAAGATAAAAACCTGAAAAGTTAAGTTAGTTTTAAATAACGTTGAAGTTGTATTGGTCTGTGAATGTTAGGGCCTAACTATTGTTTTTTTTGCGCGATAGCGTGTAGGATAGCTAAAGTAATCTAGATAGCTAAAGTTATCTAGATAGTAGGTGCCGTGTGAGTTAAATGTCTGAAGTAAAACTTTGCCCCGTTTTTGAACTTGTATTCACTCGATCACGGTCTTGTGTATGAACAAATTATTTTTATTCGGGTTTGGCAATGGAATGATGGTAAAGTGAATTCAAAATTTCCAGGAAAGTTTTATTATGAACCATGAGGAAAATAGACAACATTTCGATAGATATCATCACAACGAAATGCTAATTCATAGACAATATGAGTATTTAAGAGCCCGAAAATGTAAACTTGATAAATTCTTACCAAAACTGCTCCAAAGGACACGAAAAACTTAAAACCGTACATGTTTTTCTACTTAACGGAGCACCAAACAATGGCTGAAACGGTCGAGTTGTTTATATTTATATATCTGGAGACAACGCCTGTGATACGGACCGTTATACGCCTATTAACAAACAATGTGCAAAAGAATATTTCCTTGTTTCATTGTCATTACATTTTTGGTAAGTATAGAATTCGGCAAAGACATATCGCTACTGTTTAAATTGTTTCAAGGTGTTAATACTTTATAGACCACTTATTTCCCTTGGTAGTTAGGTGCTCCTATCATCACGCGGCACGCCCATAGTCTCGAAAGGTCGTATACTTCGATTGAGTTTTAGAGTTCCGAAAACGGCATTCAGTTCAATGGTTCCATATTTTGTCGATTGGTAAATACTGAGTCATAAAGACAAGGGTCACGAGGTCCTGGCACAGTAAAGATATCATACTGTGGTTCTTGCATGGTTTTTTATCTCTGATGGTAGCACCTGCAGATAATTTTATCAGATAACAGTGTCTATCTGATATCAAAAAACTTCAATTGCCTTTCATTATAATCAATCGGTATTTCAGAATTAGCACATATTACCTACCTTCGATCTTAATCTAGATTCTAGGAAGGTAAGGTTTAGACTAAAACTGACTAAAATATTACTTTAAAATACTTTCCACGCGACTGCTATTTTTCAAGTTAATGCTAAGCAAATAGAGCGAGGGTAACACATCATCACTCATACTATAATCTCTTCCGCTAGTGTGAACTATTTTCACTTTGACACCATTCCATTCCTGAAACCCTTCGAGGTTTTATCAAGGAACAATATTTTCGTTGCCCACGAGTTTATTTTGAGTTTTATAAGGCCCGCCCTACAATACAGCTTTGTTTTCACAGTCACCCCTTAACTTAACTGTGCCATACTTTTTGTACAACTTTGACATAAGATTGGCTTTCTTATGACGGGGAGAAAAGGTTGAAAATTGTTTGTGTGTGTTCAGAGGGCTGTAAAGGTAAGTTTGGTCCCTCAAGGCAGGGTGATAACGTAAAGTGTCAACATTGGCCCTGCATCGGTGTATATCCGGTGTCGACTGACATGACCGACTTTTGTCTATGGTCGGGAAGAATGCGGAGAAATAAATGATAGTGATAGATGACCTTTTTTGCTGAGCAACTTGGGAGCAGAAGAATTGCTTCTTCGATAAAGCTGAAATGACAATTGATAAAGTGACAAGAATTTATTTCTTAGCTTCTTTAGTATTTGGGTAAGAGGATTTTCTACCTACTTATATAACAAAATGTTTGCTTTTATTATGTGATATAATAGTTGCTAATGTTTATACATTAGCAACTAGTTAAATGATTAGTGAATGACTAGAGTTAAATGATTTAATTTTCAGATCAGTTTAAATTAAATTCATTTATAATCTCCTCGCAATTTTAATAACTTCATCATGCGCAGGAAATTATGCTCATTTGGTTTGGTCGTTTGGTCTTGATATGCAGAGGCGATATAATAGCTAGAAATCAAATGCGATGTTCGTTATTCTGAGCTTTTTTTGCTCTAACGGCGAAAACTAAGTACTATGGAAGAAGATGAGAGGTTATTCAATGTTTATAGAAAGAAACTTGATTTAATTTAAATTGAAGAACTTTTTTACAAGACGGTGCAAAAGTAAACTATTCTCTACGTCAACAATTTTTTTTTTCAAACAGTTCCGAGTAACAGCCTAGACTAAAATCTCCACTGTACCTTTCCACCCAGCAGGCCTAACAAGAATTTACTTTCCCAGCGAACTAGACAGTTTTACTATCTTCGTAAATAACACTCCAGTTTTACGCGAGTCGAGTGCACCAACGAGGCAACGGCATGACATTTTTATGCCACGGCGGGGACGCTAAACCCATGAATCGATGGTAACACGATTAGGGGAATCGGACATCATTAGAACCCCCGGAATACTTGCTATAGGGGAATATTCGAAACGGGAAAAATAGAAACAGATGACCATGATTTTTCATTTGGGTCTTTGAAATATGAAGAGTGGATTGTGAGGGTACTTTCTTGAGAAAGGACTTTATTTCATGTCCGTTGGGGAGCAATGCGGATTATTATAAATAGGTATGTGGATGCGTACTGGGAATAAGGAAGTCGAAGTAGCCATAAGAAGACAAGGGTCATCGTGTTTCATACGTATTTTTTGCAAGTGTAATTATTTCAAGTGGGGTTGGGCTACCTATATATGTTAGTTTTTCCATTAGAAACTCAGAGGCAGCCCAATATCTGGATTTACAATATCTGGTTTGTATATTTGATTCGCCCAACATTTCCCACATTATATGGGATGAAAGCATCGCTAGCGAAATGCGGGTTTAAATTGATTATTTTTTAATGTTTTTATGATTGTGTTTATTTGTAGCTAGTTTATAGTTACTAACAAAGTGTTTAAGTTGTGCTAAGAAACATTATGGATCACTGATGTCCGAAATAAATCATTTAAATTAAATACAAACCTTTTTCCTTCGGTTTTTACAAAGATAGATATAGAATCTATATGACGGATGAACGCAAGGTTTTGGATTTGTAAGGATTTAGTGTTCTGTATATTCTGCCTTCATCCTAGGAAAAAAAGCTTAAGTTAAATTTTTATTAAGTATATAATTAAGTCATGTATTTAATAGCATCCTTACTATAATATTATAAATACAAAAGTGAATTTGTTGTTACCTCTTCTCGTCTTAAGGGCTGGACTGTTTTGGATGAAACTAGAAACGAGAATAGATGATGTCCTGCAATAGGATTTATGATAGTTTTATCCCGGAAAACCTATGTTCCCTTGGGATAATTTTCGACTTACACGCAGGCGGAGCCGCGGACGGCAGCTAGTATCTTTATAATTTTCTAATACGATATGAGACTATCTACCGCTTCTGTCTTCGATCTATGGGCTATACTAAGGGCGAGGAACAAGTAGGGTGCGCTCAGCGTCGGTAATACGATTACAATTGATTATATTGGACTCAATGAACCGGAATACAGGACGGGGAATAAAGATAATCGTTACACTTTTATGGCTGTTGTTAAATTTGATGTAAAACAACTATATTTAGTAGTATTTGGTTCTCTAGTAGCTAGTTAGTAGAGCTTGTGAAACAGGTCGGAAGAAAAGCTTCCTAATATGTATGTATTTAGAAATATGTAAGTACGTTTATTAGTTGTCTGGTTGCCATTCACGCCCGCGGACTCTACCACTCTCCTCCAAGAGAATCGCAAAGAGACCAGCACTCTTTGCAAACCACGACCGCCGTCCTTCCGCCCTCGCCGCCGAGGCCCGCCGCGACGTCCCTTGCTCGAGCCAGCCCGCGCCGCTGAGCCTGTAGTCTTAAATTCTACCCTTAAAAATAATTCTAGTTCGATCCAGCCCGTCCCTAGCTGTCCTCCCCCCAGCGACGCCCTGAGCCGAAGCCCGTACCCCACAGGGGGTGCCCTTAGCGTGTAGTCGCTTAGTTTGTAAGTTTTTTATAAGCCCTGCCTGGAGTCTTTAATATTATATTAAGGCCACCACAGGCAAGCCCGGTTAAGCAGTCGACCTTATCAAAATCGGTTCGGCGATTCTGTCGTGAAAGCGTAGATAACAAACTCACTTACGCATTTGGAACATTAAGTTAGGATAATCGCAGGCATCCCTGCTTGATTTCCAATTTGTGCAGATTAATTTAGTGATGACCACACATACAGTAGGTAGGGGAAAGTCGCGATCATTGGACCACCAAGGTATTTCCAAAACTGTCCAAGTTAGCAACACCCAAACTAGTCGAAAAGAGTCCGTGCCGGCTCAGTTGCACCCCCCTCTTACCTCAGTGACGCTGCGGCACATGGTGAGGAGTGACTCGTGTGGTTGTGTTTGCGGCGGTCAAAATCTTATTGTTTGACTCGGAATATTTGATGTAAGTATCATTCTATTCATATTTGTTTGCGTGCACTGTTATAAAATATTAGACAATTTAATTGTGATTCCATGTTTATAATTCAATTTTGTCTAATCATGCCCATGTATATTTTAGATTCTCTTTTCTTAACGAGTACCTTGTTGCCATCAATGAACCTCCAGGGAGTTCCACCGTTGGACCGGTCCAATCATAGCAACTTTTTATTGTATTTTTTTGGTCACTGGAAGATAGCACAGGAATTACGGAAAAGAAGTCGGAAAGCACAAAGCAGCATAGCATTGACTTCGTCGCCGTACAGGTGTCGTTTCCTGAGCAGAAGAAGCCAAAACTGTCCACAAAAGAACCTCAACCGTCAACCAGTAAAGAAGTTAATGAGAATATATATCAATTGTTTAGCAAAAATCTGCCTAAAATGTGAAATAGAAGACATTATTCAATGCATGATCTGTAAAGCCTGGGGACGTGTTGTGTTAAAAAACGCTCCAAAAAGTACCTGCGCCCTCATTGCACAACATAGACATCATTTGCAATAATAATTGAAATCTTTGAGATATCAGGTATTTCTATTGTGCATTTTTAAAATGTGATTAAATTGGTAATCTTGTAAGTGTCGTCAGTTAACTGAATAACTTTATAGAGTTAGCAGTTACTGCAACTTTAAGACTTTATCTTGATTTGTATTAAAGTATTTTTGATCTCGTTACGATTGCCATTTTAAGTAGCCTATAACTATAGTTTGTTTGCTTGTCGTATGTGTATGAGTATTGTTTGTCTCTGCTCGTATGCGATAATTTAATCATAGGTATTGATAATTATAATAAGTTACCTTGATTGGACCTCTAGAACAAATTTCTCGAAGTCCATAGATGGTTCAATGAAGGTGCCCTTGGTCCAAAGAAGGTAACAGTCCAAGATTTAGTTTTCTTCGTTTAGGTATACCAAAAAGTATAAGCCCGAATTGTTTGTGCGTTTGATTATAATAAATAAAGGTCCTAAGAAATAAAAATATTAAACTGCTTTTTCAATATTAAATTGCATCACTTATATTTTTTGAGATATGTTGTCGTAAAGTTACGTGGTCCATTCATAGCAACCTTCCCTACAACTGACCCGTCATCGCTTATGCAGTGTACCTCGACAATAATCGACATTATCCTCTACAAAAGTCAAGGAAAATCTTCAGTAATTCAATTACTAACTTGAGGCTGAACTGAGTCATCTCATAACAGCTTCCAAGAACTAGTTCCATATTCAAATTGCCATTACTACTAGCGCCATCTCTTGTGATGTATAAGTACTAATAATGATTTGCGAACAGCGTCGAGTCCGTAGCGAAAGCATTTGTTTCACTTTAGCATGCTTTAATAGCTATGGCTGTGTTATTGTCAAGGTCATGACAAAATATGGTGATCGAATGGGTGAAATTATCTGTTTGTAATTTTCCTGTAGGTACTTAAAAAAAGTCACGCGTTTTACTGTTGGGGGTAGGCAGAAACTACAGAACGGCAGTTTTTACGATCCTTACATAAGTACTCCTGCTCTCGTTATTTTTAAATGACATTAAACATTTCGAAATGACTAATTTGAGCAGCCGTTTTAAAAATTTAAAACTACATTTAGCTTTGTATAAATGATAAATTATATTTATTTTGTAATAAGGTTAAACATAACACTTTAACACGTCAACCTTTTTTGGTCATTTTTAAACTAGATAAGGCCGGTGTTTCCTAGCTGACTACCCTGAGAAGAAACACTGAAACAAACTCAGAGGTCAAAGTCTCTTTTAAAGTCCATACAAACGTGCTGGTCAAATCATATGAGAATCATGTAGGTTAATGTCTGAAGTGGTTTTTTGAGGAAAGTACCACACAGATTTGAGTGGACCTGTCCAGACAGTGCAAGCATTTGGCAGTTATCGTGTAGCTCAAAATTAGAACTTAACTAAAAAATTCTCTTAATGTTCTTCTGTTATCTAAATATTAGATAACAGAACAATATAGCCATTAGGTATTGCTTCCGGTTAATGAATGAGTCTTCTAGTAATATTATCAAAATAATCCTGAACTTATAGAATATGGTGTAATTCCAATTTCTTTGTTAACTGACTCGGAGAGACATAGCAAAGAGATATTTTATCAGTGATGATAACGAAAGTGAAATTGTCCAAAATGTATGGAACTGTCATACGTGCGCTACCTACCGGAATTTCACGTGGTTAATTTCGGAATTTTTGACTTTTGACAATCGTACATTTTGTCCAGAGCCCGTCACCATTTATAACGGTCTTTTATAACACAAATGTTTACGCAACGTTTTTGGCCACCTCTAGGCAAGCTTTACCTAAACTGGATACAAATAAAATGTGAATGCAAGGCTTAGGTACTTTTTTTCTGTAATCATCGTCATAAAGACAATTTCGACTTCCAGCAAATCTCAATAATTGCAGTGTGTTGCCGTGCTGCGATGCGTTCATGCCACCCTCTGGTGGTTGCAATAATGTGCACTTTAACACTGCTTCACATGTTCCAACCGGTGTCACCGTTCTGCTCTGCCTGAAGCGAAGATAAGAAATAAAACTCATTCATCTTCAGTCTCTTCATTCATATATAACTTGTTTCGTATTTTTTCTGTAGGGTTAGTTATATGAAATCGGCTTAAACACCCTCTACGTGATGATACCGATTTTTTTTTTGGGACAAGCCGTCCTATCTCATTCACTGCAAATCCTGAAAGCCAGAATCAAAAGTGGTGACCATCAGAAAAACGCCGAGTCAATAAAGCTCGATGAGTCCTGGAGAAACGATTCAACTGTCCTGCATCCCGCCACGAAATTAATCACGAAACTAAAAGAACAGCAGAGGAGTAGGAAAAAAATATATTTTATACTTCCCTCCTTATCAAGCAGGAGACAGATAGAGCTACCATGGGACATTTATGACTAGGGTAAGCCCGGTTTACCAAGCACCACGGTTTTTTTTTGTTTGCTTCATTTAATTCCTTGTAAAATCGTTTGAACGCAAGGAAACTTGTACTTTTACTGAAGATAGTACACTTGACCGATGTGTGAGGTTTGGAGAAATTTACGGGAGATTCGCTAAATGTGGCACCGGGAGGAGTTGAAGGTCGTGAGGGAGACCTGAAAAAAAAAGATTTTTTTGTCCTATCTATGTTCCTAAGTTTAATGTTATCCCAAAAGCTCAAATAGGAAAAAAGAAGCAGGATGTTACAAATCATTGTTCAATCATTACGTAGGTAAGTACTTAGTAGATAGTAATGTTTATATTGCCGACTTTTAATTTCAGGAACGGTTTATGATAAGGATGTTTTTTTGGAGATTAAGTACCCAAATTTCTAAAGGCTTGCGACAAGGTTCACTGTTTACTATGAGTATGACCAAATATGTTGATTGCTATCGGGCCACTTGACCAGACTGATAAGTGAGCGCTCTATAAGCAATATTGTCCATCTGCTATAGAGTCTGGCTGAAGTTTAGCTTCGGTTTCGCCGCTTCAGCCGGCTTCGGCAAAAAAAACGCTTTTTGTGAAGTCGAACAGGATGGCGATTCTGTAAATATGTCGAAGTGAAGGCTTGGGTGAAGTGGTCTCGAGATGAGCTGTCAATCCAAATATCAAGATGGAATGACAGCTCACTCCGTGATCACGTGTCATCTTGATTGTAATATTCACATTGTAATTGTTTGTTATTTTTGAAGTTACTGGGTTGTGAAGGACAAAAAGGCTCCAGGTGAAATACTGGTATTCAACTGAATCCGGTTTGACTGAAAGTCGACACGAATATAGTTGGGAAAAGTCTGGGCAGATGATGATGAAAATGTTATAATCTCATGATCAACTTTAACAGATGGTTACAATACATATGATATTCGTTCTCTTCTAGCACTGTAAAATCTGATTTTACGTTAAAATCGTAAACCAAAACAACGCGGGCTTATACGCCTCAACTGGTAAATAAAAACGTTTTTCTATTTACGGTTTTAGTTCAACTCTTCCACTAAAACTTCGCCATAAAATTAATAGTTTTCAAATGGACTGTTTAAGTTTCCGGGATTCAAACAGCTTTCTTTAACTTTAGTTAAGCGGATTTGGGTCAGTTTAAACTTACTGCTTTTACAAAGTTGTTCTATTTAGAAGGTTTAACCTTCTTACCTTAATGGTCTTTCTTAAACTCACATTCACACACGCAGGTCTAAAGTTTAGATTAAACTTTAGACTCTAAACATCTTCTCGTCACCAGTTATATTTCAGCCCCAACCATGTAATAGTAAGAGACACTATAGCCTATTATTACACAACATGGGGATTAACGCATAACAAGCCTCTTTGGATTACTTTTCGTAAATTCCTCAATGACTTCGTGAGATTGTAGACTATCAAAGATGTCTGGGTGTATTGGGGGGCGGGGAGGGGGTTGGCACCGGATCCGCCCATGTTACAACCTAATAATAACATAATTATGGAATCGAAGTCACGCACGACAGTAGTCGCGTTTGTTTGCGACTACTAAACCTAGAAGTCGGCACTTAAGAGTCGTGTACATAAAGCGGTTATTACATGAACATGGTATAATTCTAATGGCCAACTGTGATGTTAAGATGATCAAGCTGCTAAGCCTTATTCCAACTGGTCGGGGTCGGCTTCAGTCTAGCCGGGTGCAGCTGAGTACCAGTATTTTACATGAAGACGTAGCGTTGGAAGGCCTCCCACAAGATGGACCGATGACCTGGTGAGAGTCGCGGGTAGCTGATGGATGCGGGACGCACAGGACCGGTTGTTGTGGCGACACACGCGGGGAGGCCTATGTCCAGCAGTGGACATCTTTCGGCTGATATGATGATGATGATGACTGCCTATCTGAACTCGACAACTCAGTAACTGGGTAACACGATACCCCTCGGCAAGACTGGTGTCAGTTTTCCTGGCTTCTGACTACCTGCAACGACTGTCAAAGATCAAGAAATTACAGCCGGGACCAACACGGCAATCTCGGTTGCCATGTTAAAATGGTCACCCATTCTCGCACCGACCTCAGCAAGTGTGATGTTAAGATAAATATTTTATATTATGAAGTTCCAAACAACACCGGAGGGTAACCGATTGCCGATCAGGCGACCACCCCTGGAATAGACTGTATTATATAATGTTTACCTACACAATGAACGTCCAATATTGCTCGGAAACCGAACAGCGCATAAACTTTCTTTGAGTTTTAATTTATAAACGTAGGGAATTAAAATTAAATATAAATTTACCTTATCCGTACGAACATTGGAGATTTTTTCCGACTTTTCGCTGCCGCGCTGTGCTCTTTCCTTGTAAGTTATTTGTATCGTCTTAAGAACTTTGACCAAGTTAGGTTTAAAGGAATAGTTATACAATTCTGATTAACTAAGTTGTACAGCTAAGTCCAAGCTTGTGTTGACTTGACAGAACTTCAGATAAAGTTGGCTAAACATACGTAAACGGAGTTTGTGTTCTGTTGAATAAATTATTCCTTCAGATTAAAGTCAAATTAGAGTGTCTTTTCACTGGCCGTAGAGTAGACACTGCGTAGACCTGACGTAGAATCTGCGTAGAAGTTGCGTAGACTTCGCGTTGACACTGCGTAAAACGTGATGAAACCAACATCCAAGCCAAGTAACAGTCCACTGTACTAAACAAATAATTGGATTTACTGATCGAAAATTCTGTTAGTTATGAACTAAAGCTGTACGGTAACACAGTAGCCAGTCAATGGCGATAAGCTTGCTCTAAACTATGATAATCCTGAACTGGTAGAACGTATATGTTACGTAATACCACATGAACATACTATGGTTGTGGGTTTAACTGAACCATAACTGAACTCACTCGTCACTTCGTTCAGTTTAACCAAACTCTATGGGGATTTTAACCCTGGTACAAGTAATAACAGTGTTATTATAATTACTTAAGTATAAGTCCAATACAATGTTGTTGGTTCTCAATCCCCAAAACGAACATAAACATTTTTATTTCTTCATTTTTGTTGTTTCTTTTATAATCGGATATTAACCCAAAAACGTTGACAGTTGTATACAGCGGGTAATACCGAATTACCGACCTTTACGGATTATTCCGAGTTTTTATTTAACTTTTTATATTTCCCTGCGGTGTTGTGGCTGGGTTGGTGCTCAATTTTCTCGTTTGTTTAATTTCATATACTTTATAAGGGGAATGACGGATATTACGAGTATTTTTATTTACTCTTTTTGGACAGGGGCGAGTGGAAATCTGATGAAAGCACTGGTTTTTTATGCTTTAATGAAAAGTGTGGTTTAAAATTCCTTAAACTACGTTCGTATTCCGGCAATTACGAATCTGTAAAGTAAAGAACTATCTCTGTACTTTACAGGTAGGTACCTAACTGCGGTAGGTATAGTACCTTCCTACCTCAGTACGGCAAACGACAGCAGAATAATTTATTTTTCACCTTGGCATAGAAAAAACAAGTTTTCTCTATTGAAAAGGAATTAAAGAAGATAAGTAAGCGTGTGGTAATCCATAGATAATGAAGATGGCGCCGGCTTAATTTCGGACGATAATTTAAGGGTCATAGACACTTGGTAATTGTCAATGGTCGAGCCGTGGTTGTTACACATTGTGCAATAATTACGGGCCACAATGTTAGACTTAATGATGATCGGGGGCGATGGGCCAACCCTGTGATTATCTAGTGATCTTTACGCCTATCATTTTCAGTACATGGACCGGTTGCATGCGTTTGAAATAAGTATAAGTAGGACATTTGGGCGATAGGAAAATTATTCCGGTTAAGCAGTAACCAGCCTTAGTGTGCTGAACTGCGAGTGGTCATCGTCAAAAAAAAAAAAAGATAGGAAAATTATGTATCTATTGTATTGTACATGCACAACCCGCATGATTTTTTCCGACATCTTCGACAATCATCGTCATATTTCAGCCAATTTACACAAGACCACTATGAATTATGCACCTAAACCTTCCTCATGGATCATTCTGTCCATCGGCGACTAGCGTATCAAAATCCGTTCGGCAGTTCCTGAGTTTATCGCGTACTGACAGACTGACAGATGCGTCGGGGAGACTTTGATGAGACAAGAGCAAGGTTTTTATCTTGTGAATACCTCTGTTGGTGTCAATTTCTAAGTTAAGAAATTCCTTCCCTTTTTGCCATTTAGGTATATAATCTGACTCTCAGAACAATGCATTGATGAGTCGTTATAATGGGCCTTATTATCGTCGACTAGCCTTTTCCTTTCTCTCCTATGAAATTTTTTAGAAAAACCGTTAATTTTCCGTAATCAAAAATAGCCGCTGACACTCAACAATAGTGTTGCTTTTTGCCTGAAAGAACTTTCGTAATCGGATCAGTACCTACTTCCAGAGAACTTTACAAACATAATATAAACAAACAACCAAACGCCACTGCTTCTTTTGTAACTCCATGTTTTTATTTTTCCATATCTCCCAAGTCCCATTTCAAAATGAGAATGATACAATCGTTATGCAAATCCGGCTAAAGGCAATCGGAGTCTGTATACTGCGGAAGCGACTTTGTTGCACCTTTGGCATTTTAAATGTTATGGGTTGATTACATTGCACTATGATGCAGTAGGCAGACTGGCTATAATGGTAACAGTAAAAGATATTTGTTATAGACACTTAGTAACATTTATTTATAAGCTACAGGATTTTTTCCGTTTCTCCTCAGTAAATTTTTCCGACTTTTCCGGTACGTTAACCTCTGTAAACTTTAATACCCACTCATTTGTTATAAACAATTAGGTACCTACCTACATACAGTTCTGAATACAATTTTTTTTTACGTGTCTCCTCTGCCAATTTCCCGACTTTTCCAGATCCTCTCTGACAACTTTTGAAAATTAACATCTGATGAATTTACTTTGCCAACAGCCAGGCGTAAAAAACTCGTACAAAAAATAGGTCCAGATATCAAAGTCAGGTTTCATTTCAAAGTACAAGCCGTGTATCAGAGTAGGATGGCTGCAAGCTGCATGGTTGCAATCACCTAGATGCAACCGTTGCGGAACTCAGGCGGTGAGTCGGTCCGAAACACGAGTCGCCGACCTTACTTCTCCAGTGCCGGTACTAGGGAAAGCTAATGGTAATGAGAACTTGGTTATGGGTTGAATAGCTTGCAGATTTAATGTTGTTTGTACGGAAATAATGAGTATATTTGTTTGGGTTTTAAGGGAGTTTTTGTTTCGGATGCTAATGATGTTTTGTAGCTAACAATTCGTGATGGGCGTAGATGTTTGTCATGTCAGAGGTACAGACGCCAGCACATTAAGCTATCCGAAACTGTCAAATATTCTCAATCAACCTTGAACCTAATGCGTTGATGATAAAGTTGAAATCTATTAAAGAAATTGACTGACTGTTGTAGCTTGATGTGCTGGCGTTTGTACCCAGACAAGCAATTTACGCAAAAACTAAGTAAGCGTCGCTGGAGGTTCGTTCATGGTACAGAGGCGCTCAACCCCGCTTCCCTCTCAAGCGAGGGCGTCCCTCAGTCCTCTCACAAACGTCGTGCGGAGCGCACGTCCCCTCGCGTCGCAACTGAGTGCCGGAAAAAAACAGTTGAATTTTTTTATTAAGAAAAAACCGTGCTGTGTTTCAGAAATTTCTAAGAGAACATTGGATTTTTATTTCTGTAAGTATCGTTTGGAATTTTTTTAGCTCACTGAAGTGAAAGCTCTGAGCTTTGGAGGCTTAGCTTAGGCCATTCGAAAGGTGAATGAATCAGGGCGACTTGCTTAGTTACGTTCTATATTGTTGTCAATATTTGGGACATGTGTTTCAGTGGCAATTAACTTCTTTTGTTGTAAACTATTTTCGTTTTATTTTTTAAATAGTGCTGTCTGTGTAGATTTATGGTCTTGATTGGTAATTTTTTTTTGTCAGCGGTTTTTTCATGAAGATTGGTGAAAATCGGGATTGAGAATGCCTTTTAGATTTTACAGATGTTAGGTATGCAGATTTGAGATACAAAGCTTTAACTACTGAATAAATATTTTTGTTAAAGATTTTTCATACATACCTATAAACCTATTTTTACAAATTACAGAAAAAAAGCTCTTTATCAACTTAAGAATGACATTATGACTGAAAAACAAACAAACTACTTACTTACCTACCTATTTTTTTTAAAGCCATTAAACTAGTTTTTCTGCTTTATTTCAAACAAACAAGCGCAATTAAGTGTTTTCATTTTAATTTGCATATTTCGTTAAATTAATTATTTCGCGTTCGAGTTTTTCTTTTAGTTTTGTAATGGTGAATATTCAACGCGTTTTGGCGAGTTTCGTAATTAAAATGTTGGCTATATGTTGAGCTGATGCTGTAACGATGATAATAAAACATTCACCTACTTGGAGATATGTTTACATTTATTTGAAGAGGTATTTGCCAGCATAACATATCAGTTTTTGTTTTCATCGGTGTCCGTATTTTGTAAATTAGGCAGTTTATTTTAAGAATCAAATAACCTGGAAATTCAAACTTATCTACCTACTAGGTACTTATTTAAAACTAATAACTAACTAACTATACAAATCTTTACCATTTTTTCTACAATATTTTTTACCCAATATCATCAATAAGACGTCTCACTTGGACTTGATTAGTATTTCCGTGTCAAAATTAAACTTCCAATAGAGCGGCATTTCCTGCAGTTTTTCATTCACGGATCATTTCTTAGCGCTGATGTTGCTGTCAAATAGAAGTTGTTTCAATTCATCTTGAAGTAATTACCATTTAACAAAAGTGCGCTGATTTCTAACAGAAAAATACTCTTTTAAGCAGCATGAAAAAGCGATAAAAGTAGACATTTCATTTATTTATGAATACATTCGCAGTTAGGTAGCAGAAATACCTATTAAACAACAAAATCGTGATCATTAAAAGTAAATGTTTATTATTGGCAAATTCTAAGTTATCCGGTGGATGTTCCAGTAATTTTCTTTCATGCAAACCTTATGCCCTGACAATTTACGAACACAACAAAAAAATACCAGCCAAATCTGTCTAGTCGTTCTCTAATTTTTATTTTTCTGTAGATAGCATTTTCATGAAGGCAAAACAAGTTAACAAAATGGCCGTTACGTTCGATTTTCAAATATTTGCGCAGAAGTCCGACGCCATTTTTTACCGCGCGATTAAAAAGAAATGCAAGCGATGCACGGTGATGGTGTGTTGTGTCATTAGCATCGCGTCCTTTGTTTGCCAATTAGTTCGTTGACACACACAGGCCGACTGACACTAGTTAATGGTAATCAAACGACGGACTCTGAATAGCAATCAGTCGGAAAACGTCACTGCACATGCCACATGCCGCATCTAATCAAAACATTTTTAATTATTTTTTTTAACGTTTAATAACTATTCTTATATTTTGATTTACTATTCTATAATTTTTGGGAAGCCTTCGCATTCGCGTCGCAGTCGTAATCTGTCAAAAACACGTATCTAATTTCTTTACACACTTTGATAGTGCCGAGATGTTAGTGCGACTTGAATTTGAATACTTTTAAAGCCAATTAAAATTATTCGTAGGTATTGAAAAGTATTCTCGAGTTGGACGAGAGTTGGCCTTCTGATTTATTGTTATTTATAATTTTGGTTGATGCTGACTTCGTTTTTATGGTTAGAAAGAAATATACATTTTTTCAGTTTTCATTTAAAAAATAAAAAGTTCTTGAGCACATAAAGACTTTATTACTTATGTGTATTAATTAGTCAGTCGTGTCCATCTGATAATAATTTGACACATTAAAAGAATTTGGTCTTAAAAGCACTTTAGTTTTACGAATGACGATCTTATTAAAATAAAAACTTTAATCTTTTTACAAGCTTTCATTTAGTTTTTAAATTTTAAATTCTCATTGATCTGACGGAACCATATTTTACGCATATGTAGGTACTATTTTAAGACCAAAGTATTAATTTATCTTTCTGAAAACTCAATACCTTATTATTTCGCGTCTAAAACTATATATTTTGTTTGATAAGCCATTGCCACTTAAACATTTACTTTGCAAATAAAATTACGCGGTCATTACCGACTGTACATAACACTATTAGAATAGAAACACACTTATATACATAGGTTCTATAAATAAGTATTCGTAGACACAATGTCTTGCAGCCAAGGAGGTCCTCAAAGAAGTCATTATATTTGTTTATAAATGCACTCCAGGAAGCATATTATAAGTATCTTCAATAAAAGGTATCTACATTTTTCTTTTTCAATCTCAAGGATAGAAGAATGATGATGATTGATGAGTAAATAACTTGACTGATGCCCAGCTCCTGAGCTCTTCAGATACACTTTCAATACCTAGCTATCAATTTGACAGTAACACATTGCCCTTAAAACCGTGGAGTTAGTTGCTGATTCTTCTCCGTAGGAAACGACCAATTCGAATTGTGTACCTAATATAAGTGTCCATGTAGGCTTAAGTGAAATAAAATCTTTTGAATCTGCCAAGTAAGAGTTCAGAAACACCATGTGTCAATACATCGCTAAAATAGATAAATCTCTGGTTTAAAAAACTTCAAGAACTGTTCAAGAATCAACGATATCTCAGCAGCGAGGGGCTTCCATGTTTGTATAATCTTTGCTTCAAATTCATGTCTTATCGATCCGGAAACCTCGTTTTTTATGTTAATCTGAATCCTTTCAATGAAGATAAGATAAGTAGGCAACCCTTATCATTATCACTCATAGGGAAAGATCATTTAAATTCTTGTTACAAACACCAGAATTAAGCAAGTAAAGAAATGTTTAATTGAAAACATTTAAGCAATCTTATGGACAGATAGGTAGATCATAGAATACTCTTTATTGGGGTGTCCCGGTGGAACTAAAACCCACCGTTGTGTTTGCGATTGCGTTCCAGGGCCGCGGTAACTTTTAAGAACAATTCTTCAACAAGACAGTGGGCTGTTCTATACCACCCCTACATAAGCTTTAAGCGTTTTAAGCTTATTGTGTAAAGCTACGTATATTAGAAGCAAGATCACAAGGGGGTTATAATCGTGGTATTCAAGCTACGTATAATGTGTATTTGATTAGGTTCTGTTGAACTGTATTAATATATGTTCCATTCTACCATTTATTGTACAGCATATCAAATATCAATTAAGAACTCGGTACGATACCTAGCCGATTGACTAATATTTAACCCACAACACCACCTATTTTTTTCACTACGAATTCGAGAGCAGCAATATTTTCCCGTTGAATTTCCTTCATAAGCCTGAAAAATACCGGAATAGTTTAATAACTCCCAAAGCTCTCATATTTAGCAGTTTACTGCAGGTTTCCTTGGCGGTAGGTAGTACGTCGTAAATTGTGGCTCCTTATGGAGGAAGGCGAAGGGTCGGCCATTTGTTTACTAACTGTTCTTACAGTCATATTAACTTGGTGATTTGTGGCTTGCCCGCCCCTTTATTCAGATGATTTTGATGTCAGTATTAGGAGTTAATGCCGATATATTAATGAATATTTTCCACCCTCTACCTATTTTTTTTTCTTTTAGGATTCTATTTTAACTCTTTTTTTCTAATTAAAAACTTTATCGCACGTTAAAGTTTTAAATAATCAAAGAAAATGGTGAAAGCTAAAAGAAAATCGAAAAGTTGGGCTTACAACAATGGGATTCCAACTGTCGGTATTTAATTTCAAACTTCCTGTTTGCAAGCGAATACTTCCACTTTGTCTTTACGGCACATTCGGAGTTGGGTGAATTTGGATTTTTCACTTCAGCTGTAGACTGTAGCCAATAGCTTAATAGAAAATATTTCGCTGTAAAAGCTCGATATCTGCTTTCTTTTCCCTTATCACTGAAAATCTGATTCATAATATAAAAATCTATTTTTATTATGTTTAATAATGTACATGTCATCGGAAAATGGCTGACTCGGTAGGATTGTAATAAATCTTTATTAGAATATAAACACTCGAAATATTTTGAAAAAGTCGTTTTGTATACAATAAATCCCGTCCAAACTCAATAGTTTCCAATATATCCGTGTCTTGCACGCGTAATTTTACGATTTTACGGCGTTTGCAATTTTCCGGTGACATACATATAATTTGACCTTTTTGATTAACATTTAAAGGTAAGATTTTTCGATTGTTCTAATATCTATATATTTTTTAAGATTTAGATAAAACCAGTCTCCATTCGAATTAATTCTTGAGCTAGAAAAACATGATAATTTTGATAACTCGCAATGGATAAGTCAAAAAAACCCTTTTATCAAATAGTCTATCTAATCTATCTATGTAAAAACACACGATTAACAGAAAATAGGCAAAAACAAAATTAAGACGTGTTTCTAAAACTGACGTGTCAGTAAAAACACGAAACTTATTTGTTCAAATGCACACGTGAATACATGTGACTGGCGATGTCATTATTTTGTGAACACATTTTTTACAGTCTGTGGTTCACGAAGAATATTGTTGTTTCTTTTGTCAACTTCGTGACAGATTTGTTTTTTTTTTGTTTATTCTTCATTTCGAGGATACGGGTTTTTAATTTGTAATGATTGTGGAAACAGAAGGGCTCTATGATATTTCTGTAGGGAATGTGATGCTTTGATGTTTTTTTTTTTTGTAGCAATTGAAGAACACTTTAATATCTACGGAAGAGATCCCTCATAGATGCTTGTCGCTATTATACGAAAATGGCAAATTAAAATAGATTGTGTAACATTTCAGTGATTTAATAGATTAAGGAGTCTAATTTGAGCGCCGTTTCGAGCCAATTTACAATAAACCCTGACATTTCATACACGTTTAAGTGCGAAACAGACTTCCAAATGTCAATATTCAGTATACAATCATATCTGTGGTAGGTAATTGGTGAACAAAGATTTGATTAGTTTTTGCTGTTTAACTGCTTGAAGTGGCAAAAAGTTCCTATCCTAAACAAATGTTCCTATCCTATGCGTTGAAATCTATTTATTGAGTCCAAACCATAAAGGACCCGATCGACAACGCATTGCCTGAAATGCTCTGGGTCTAGAAGTGTGAAAGTTTGCACCATGCCTTATGTAAGCTTAAAAAAATCCCATCGAATTGAGAACCTCTTCCTGTTTTGAAAGTCGGCTAAAAAGTGCGTACGTTCTTAACTCAGTACACACACTTAAATAAGTTGAGAATCCATCCCCCGGGGGTGTATAACCCAGAAAGCCAAAGGTAGATCGGTGGATGGACAATGGACAAATTGGATGATGGCAGATCCAATCAGGTCCACAGCTTGTTAAAAAGAAAAAAAATATCTTCATTAGGTAGGTAACCTGATTAGGACTTTACGTACATGTTCAGGAAGTGCAGTTAATCACGAATTTAATGAACAAGATAGCTTGGTAATAAACAATAAAGATTAATTTGCTCCTGTATCGTTAAATAAACTGGACTACCAAGATGGTGATATCTAATATGTGCTGAACTTTAGAGCCGTCCCACTCACTCACCCACGCCATGCACTTTCCTTATGCGAACTTATGTGGAATTGTGGACCGGCCAGAGGTTGTTCTTGATACCAAGTTTTTGTTATGGTTCTCAGATTTGCGAGATTTTCGCAACTGTAGGTACCTCGTGTTTATGGTGTCGTCTGCAAAATGTATGAATTTATGAAATAGGTATTTGCATAAAGATTATAAGGGTAGAAAAAGACTAAATAACGGATGGATTGTGTAATAGAGAATACGGCTAGAAAGGAGGTGACTATAGAAATAAGGGAAGGAGAATGATAAGGGATGTTGATAATTTATATATCTATATCTGTAAAGAAAATATATGAGTTTACTGAATGTAGGTACCTAATAGCACATGAACGATAGGTTTAGATGTAAAGCTGGGTACTGACCGGTGTTACGGGCCGTAATGTAACATTCTAAGCGAGCATGTTATGTTACGCCGTGTAAAACAACACACTTCATCATGTTCGTGCTCGTTTCCACGTACGGATTGGACGAATGCTCGCTTTGTAACATGTTACATTACGCCCCGTAACACGGGTCCTTTAGGCTTGAAAATCTCAAGCAGATGTTTTCTTTCAATAGCATCAAAGTCTTTTGTAACAGTAGATAACTTGTGACACGTGTCTTCATACGACTAAAAGCTTTCAAAGAGAACGTTCCGGTATTCGTAAGTGCATATTTTGCAGTTATGACAACTGCGCTATTGCAAAACATGTAACTGATCATTTGAGCTTCAAATTCAACCAATAAGGACACAGAGTTGCACAAAACTCGAAACGTTAGCTGGCGCAACGTATTATCGATATTTATACTGCAAACTTGTATCTCAGACAAGCAAACCGGTCCCCAAGTCACCGGGTTAGCATTGCGGTTAACGCGGAGGTTTGCGTCCAGTTTGTATTGTTTGAGACAGAAGGACAGGACGGTAACGTGGTGTGGTGAGCTGGGCACTCGCTCGGCGGTGACTCGGTGAGTCATCGGCTATAGGTGTAGTCAGAGAGGTGGTGGGACCGGTGCCGGTGAGTCAGCTGCTTGAAGTGAATCAGGATCGGATCCTGAGAATGACGACGATTTTTCCTATTTGCTCATTATCTCAGTCTAGCCAACGTCGACCTGTCGCTCCGCTCTCGAGACACGATACGTCATTGTTCAGTTACGGTACTTACACAAACTGAACAATGTCAATAAAAACGCAAGTCAATACCGTACGCTTGGTGAAGCGGTTAATCGATTCTCGATTTATCGCCATCGTTATTATTAAATTGATCAACGCGTTTAATTTTCTCGTCCATGTCGTCTGGTATAATCATTTAATAACTAAAATACTGCACTTATGATAGCAAATAAATTCTTTTTGATATAGCCAACTTGCCAATGTCCAACAACTTATGAAAGTATATTCATATTTTTTATAAAAGACCTGGCGACAAAAATTATAACAAACAGTATGTTAATAAAGAAATACTTTTATAATTACAATGGACGCCGGACGGTGACCCGAAAACTTTAATTTCCCGATATTGCTCAATTGTAATTACTTAAAAGTATTTCAATTAATTAACTTATCGCCGCTATCAGCCAAAAGTATGACAAAAAATAATGACAAGTAAAAATTCCCGCCTATTTTCCGAGCATAGATTAAATAAATTATTTTTAATGCGCTGCGGGGCCTGTCATGGCGTAATGGTCACGGAACTCACCCTATACAGCCCCGTATGGTTGACCCTATTTACATTTGACCCATTTCTCATATGATTAGCCACAGTCAGCTAAAATTCACCTACGTTACGTTGATACAAAGCCCATGGAATGGCCGACAACCTAAAGTATTTTAATGAATTATATCGCTCCGTAAATCTGATAATTATTAAAAGTTAATGATATAATTAGTTAGTTATTTTCCCAAGCTGTTAGCACACGGTGTTTAAAAACAATTTTTTGCGAACAATCGTGTAAGAAACATTTTTATCGCCGTTCTGTTACGTTGACAATTCAACATGTAGAATGATAATACATAATTTATATAAAATCTCGTTAGTGTTTCCAGGATATCGAGCGCAAGAAACGAAGGAAATGCTCTTACAAGTTGTAAGCCTGGAAAGTTTTCCTACAATTATATAATTTACAACAACAACAAAAAACAAATATATTATAATCATGATCACGTTTTATGTACCTAGGTATTTGTCCAAGCTGGAATAATAAGAAAGATAACAAAGATTTTAAAATGAAGCTGCACCTAGAGTAGGTATATCATCAGATTCGAAAAAAATGCTTTATGGACAGATATGTAGGTAATAGAAGAATCATACAATTCCAGTGAAGTAACCTACTTTTGCCAATAACTCTTGAACTGCAAATTGACATTTGGTGGGTCATCGCTTGAAGCGATGCAATTTTGATGAGCACTCGGCCGTGGCTAAGTGGGCTAACGGTAGGGGACGCAAAAAATGTGATCTCATTCGAAAACAGATTAAGAATATATGACAAATGAACCATAGCATTACAAATAAGAATTTGAATGAATTTATATTGATAATAATGACGGATCAGGCGGAAAGCAAAGCCATGAGGAATTTAAAATAAGAAAGTGTTAAAGTAATTGAAGATGCCAGGACAGAGAGACCTGCTGTTAGATTATAAATTTTGAAAACAGAGAACTTAAAGAACGAGACTGACAAATTAATTATAATATAGATCCTGGGACGCTAATAGATTTGTACAGAATAGAAAACCTTCTGCCATCCAAAATATTAGAGTTCGACTGTTAATGGTGACAGGAAATTACTTATCATCACAAGTCGTCAAGACTACCTTGAAGTCTGTGAAACCGAACGTGAAGACATACAAGTAAAATGATGCACACGACGTGTAACCAGACCCATCGGAACGCAGCACCCGAGCGCTCTGATTTCTGTAACTTGGGCTCGATACGAAGGTGTCTCATTACACCGAACAACATTTCCTTTTCGTTTTCTAATCACTTTTGTTGCATTTTTACTTGCTTGTCTGTATTTTGTAACTTGAGGCTAGACGTCATCATTGGTTCCAACAATGACACCTTTACAAGTGTTTTTATTGTTTTCTTGTTTATCCAGGTGCTGTCTCAGGTAGATATTTACATTCTCTGTTCCTCTTAAAACCATACGTTTGGCAGAAAGGTGTGAAATTTTGAAAAGAGCCTTCTCGAAAATGTGTCACCTTTTTATTGTACGTTATAATTCAGAGATAAGAGTGATTATTTAATGTGAATACTGATTTAATTAATGTATCAGATCAGGTACCTACTCAGTACTCATTACTACTCATATTAAGCTTTATATACCTACAACTGCTGAAAATAACTATGAAAATAATTATGAAAGCTTTATAATTAAAACTTCACTGCTGCAATTAAGCTTTTCAAAAAATGTGTTCGCTATTCTTTTCAATTTAAGTCCCTGAGAAAACTTTCCAGCAATTTGAATATGATTGATGACTTAAAAGCGTTAAAAAACTATAAAAAAATCCTGTCTGCAGACTAGACTGAATAAACGAGGCGCTTATTGAAACGGTGCCTGTTGAAATGAAACGTCTGGTAATTGTCGCAGTCATCTGACTGCGGCTTTTTGCATTCATGGCAGATTATGAAAAATAACATCTTTTGTAATCGAGATCAAAAGAAAAAGATGAAGTAAGGTAACTAATAAGACCTTGGATATTGACCTGAGTGATCAAAAGCGAAGATCCAACTCTAATAAGCTATGTAAATTCGGAAAAATCTTTATATTACTTTTTATAGTACTGGGTCAGTTCAACAAACCATTTGATCTCTATGACACTGAATAGCCTTGATCACTCAGAAATAAAATATTGTAAATAACAAAAAATGAGAATAAAACTAAGTTGCCAAAAGGCTGTTTAGCCCACAAATTGAATAAGCTACATCACTTCTCGGCAACGTTAGAACCGGTTCTGAAACAATAGGAGTTGCAAGGTTAGTCTTTATGTCACGAGAATACTGGCGAACTCAAGACGAGTTGAATATAACAGCAAAATATACTTTATTATAGGAATACAAGATTTTTCAGTGGCAGAAGGAACATTCTTCCTGGATTAAAAGGCCTATCATATGCGTATGTGTGTTTTATTCTACCGTGTACACTTAGTTGGAGTGAGCATGAAGTGAACTGTCATTCCATCTTTTTTGTATGGATTGACAGCTCACTTACCTTACTTCATCCGAGCTTTCACGGCTTTCAGAATCGCACTGCAGGACATGGTCTACCCGTGTGCCAAGTTTCGTCTAAATTTTTGACATGAAGATTAAACATACACACTGATTTACTTTTGCATTATAATATTTATAGTATATACCATACATTTTAACCTATACTTTATAGTTTAGGTCGTATATGAAAACAGTGAAGTAGAGACCTCGGGAACTTAAGAAGTTGGTGTAGTAAATCTGACAAAGATAAAGGAAGGGTTGCCAGTTGACCCAAACCGCAAAGGAGACATTTATGCTTCTTTGGTCGACTTTGGGTTGAATACGGAGAGTAATTTGTTAGGTTATGTAATATATGACTAAAATTTAAACTCCTATACAATATAGATAGATAGGTACTTATAAACAATTACAACGCGAAATAAATAGTAAATAATGTACAAGGGAGTAAATAATGTAGAAGGTATAGAAAGAACTCATTTGGCGTAAAAAAATCATCCACATCCTTGTCAATGGTAAAAGTACCCGGAATACTGGCGGTGTACGTCGATACTAGTTTACATTATAAACTTCAACATTATTTTATTTGATCGCTTGAAGAGTCTTGAAGCATTCATCGAACTTTTTGAATGCATGGTACACTTGAATTTATTGATCCCCTATGATGTCAGATTTGTCATTGTTGCTTAATCTAGAATCGTTTTATAGATCAATTATTTATTTTTCGATCCCCAAGTATTTTGTAATGGTTTATGATACGAAGATTAGGGTGATCCTGAACTACTCACGAAATACATTATTAGCGTAGCCAATTTATCCAAAAAACACGACCAAAAGTCACTGAACCAAATACGAATCGCAAAGCGCCAGGTGTTGTCCAACAGCCAATAATTTTGCAGCTTTACTTCTAATAATAAACATAACAAGAAAAAACAAAATCAGTTTGATCAATATCGCAGTTGCACGCCCGAAGGCTTTAATTAAGATAATAATTTTATCTTGACCGGTTTTCCTTGATGCTTCGTGACTACGTGGCAAAGTTCAGACGATCTCGCCTCGCTCTATCTTGTCTATTGTGCTATGTGCCATAGACGAGTCGTTTGACACGATAGAGGCTACATGTGTGACGGTATTGTAAGCTTACAAACGAGTGCGTCTCTTTGAATCGGATTGAAAGATTAACTTGGACATTCGTTGGACGGATCTTTGAATATACATTTATAAAGTATCGTGTTGTCTTCTACTTAAGGGGTTAAAGAGTAGGTTCAAACTGAGGACAAATATTGGAAGCCATGTTTTATATTTACAAAGTATTTGGTATGTTAGTTTACATAACCGTCCTCAGGCGATGATAGTCGAACATAAATATCCCCTTTATCGTTCGCTGCAACACATAAAGAGGGAAAATTATATGAAATAAATGCGTTTAGCGGGAAAGTTGATTTGCGTTGATAGACCCTCATTATGGTAGAATAGTAAAAAAACTATTCTACCATATTGAGGTACCATAGTAACGGTTCTGTTATGAGCAGTTATTTACATTCCTTTTACATCGTCGAAGCTCATAATATCTCGTAACTCAGTAGAAATTATTCATATCATTTTATATTCACTTTCGTTTTACATTTCGCTTTAATGCAAATTCAGAAGGATTGAAATAAAATTTAACAAGCGACTACGCTTGTTATAGATAAATTCAGGTTTTCATGAATAATTGAAAAGGTGCCATTAAAATAATCTCGATCTGAATATTATTTGATCTGATATTTACAGCATCCCGCTCCAGAGAAACTTCAATGTAATTTTATTTTAATAGCTTGTTGTATATAAATCTATAAAATATTTTTCGTAATAAAGTATAGTTTCACATGGAATAATAACAATCTAAATTTAGATCTGCCCTGTGACAATTTCTTTGTTGGATTGCTGAAGGAATATAAAGTTCTACATGCCAAGAGAGACGATTTTCCGGAACCACGTACAAAACTAATATTTTATCTGATCCTGAGGTAACGTGACACAATGGTGTGCCACCATTGCCGCCAAATACATCGAGCAGGAGTTTTCTCAATAATATACATTAAGTATGGATGTCCTTTTTGATATAAATACTCAAGATGAGCCAAGAAACACAGGTGTAGATATTACATATCAGGGTGACTTATGAATATACATCAACTTTTACACATTTGGATAAACCATAATAAGGTCAAGTAAGTACCTATTTGATAGTATTAACAAACGGCTTGCGAAATAGTCACACTCCGGTGGCGCACGTTGTTCAAGACATTTCAGTTTAGAAACTCACCAGACTATGTGTTGCTATTTAGAGCAATGTTGCTGCAACTTTCATCCTTACCACCTTGGAGTTAGAGTAGTAATTGAACGAGTAATCAACTCAAATTATTATGAATGTATTTGATAAAATCATTGTCATGATATTCGTCAGTCGCTTTATGAAGTGGCTTACTTGGCAATTGTTTGTAAGTCACATACATTTTTATAGTTCACAAATCAACCCAAATGTCCTTATAATGCTTAGCTATTCTTATCTTTATATCCTCATACTTACAGGTTATAATACCGTGCGTGTTTATGATTTATAATATGACCTGTGCCGTACGTGTGCCATATACCAAATTGAGTTGTAAATCTTCTTTGCTTTTAGATATTATATCATCTTATCTAGAATTTCTGGATGTAAAATGAGACATTTTTTATAATATCTACGTTGGCTAATCTGTGCGGTATTATTATGCATAATTGTTATGTCATCGTTTAAATGTCTTCTAAATTACTGATTTGCAAAAACGTATGTGTTCGAAAGGAGAATAATAAACTAGTTCAGGCTTGTAAAGCTACTACCAATCGGAACTGGTAAAACTAATTTAACTGGAATAAATATCCGAATCGGAAACTTCTCTAATTAGATCCCCTCTCTTCTTCACTTTCTAAATCCAGAGCCTGTTAAAGCACGGGAAACAACTTGAATTACTTATGTAAGCCACATTACGTGGGGATCAGGTGCACAAAGCTTCCAGCGACAAAAGACAAACTTAAGATTGCTATTGAAAAACACTAGCAGCAGTGGCCCAAGTATCGAACCCTTGAGCACTCCATTGTAAAACAATTGTTGCATTCTAAACTTCTGTTCTATTCAAATGCCTTACGATTTTAGACCATAATTAGTTACCAATAGGGGTGATAAACCATTGGGTTGGTTGCAGAATTAAGCTAGAGCAACCGAAAAAGTAGGGCGTCGTGGTCACGAACTTAACTTAGAATGTTTTATTTCGAGTCGTGACGGATGGTAGGGCGAAGGTATGGAGGTAGGAGTTCACAGTAATTGTAACTATTAGATAAAATTACTGGTTTCAAGACAAATAATACTGGCTCACGACAATCTGTAAAAGTCAACCGCCGTGAAAAACTCTCACTGGCTGCTCCAACCGATGCAGAAAGTGGTTATCCTTGATTTTTAAATCGTGGGAACGCTCCTCGGTCCGTGGTTTTAAGTACAATTGTTTCTTGGTATTAAAAAAGCAACAAGTCATAAATTTTATGATATAAGACCATTGTTTAAATATTAATTCGATTAACAGAAAGGTTGACGATTATTGCCATGGTCAAAGCCGTCTAGGCGTTAACTGGAAAAGGTCAATACAGGTAAACTGTTCAAACAATATGATTATGTCCGAACCCCATAGGAATAGAAATTACGTGAAATAATAACAATTATGTCGGATAGTTTATGAAGGTGTGTCAGCAGTTATGATGAGCATGATTGTGAGTACTAAAATTGTCATAATACGAGTATCTATAACAGTAGGGAATGGTCGCGAGGTGATACAGCCTATTTTTATTCAAACTTGGGTGTTATTTCAAGGTATCGTTTTAGTACCTTTTAACAAACAGTCCAGACAAAAAATCCAAGAAGAATAAACTTATTAAAAGAGTATTTTTTAAAGGATCAACGTTGATACTGTAAGTAGATTTTTTTATAAACACAAACAGTTTTACTTCAAAGTTTTATTGCAAATCGATCAATAAACCCACATCGCCCGTATCACATGACGAGGGGGGAATGAGGGTCAATATTAACGTCGACAACATAAAAACCGATACAATATCCATACAAAAACAACAGATGTATAAGACTGCCATAAAAAATCATTAACGACTCTTTTTATTTCATGATTTACGTAATTCAAAATTAGGTTACGTAATTCAAATATGCTTCTTTTTTGCAAATTATCATTTAAGATATTCACAATATATGCAACACAAAGGTTCATTACGACCATGTTTTGTTCCGAGTCAGTGTTTCGAAACCTGATTTGCACATGAGATAAATCTTAATAAAGTTACGGAAGAGGAAGAGGTTGGGTTTCATTTTAACGATCCAATTTTAAAGAACAATGATAAACAGCTTGAAAAATGAAAAATAAAATCAAGCTTCTGCGTGGATCGCCATTGAAAAAAATCAAAGTGGGAACACAATTAGCTAATTACAAATAGGATTTTTCAAACTTCTTAATAGAGTCTAATCCGCCGTTTCCTTTATTAATTACTGGTGGTCCACCACGGCTTCGCCCGAATGTATTTATTTCTTCAAAATTTTCTTTCGTACAAACCTCGCCCTGACAATCACAAACATAACAAAAAAAACAATTATTAAAATTAAAATCGTTCAAGTCGTTCCCAAGTTATGCGCGTACATACATTTCGGCTATTCATTTTTATTTGTATGGAAGATAGAAGATTACCATATAACCCGTCTGCCTTCAAAGCCAGAGTGAACAGGCATCTTCTGGACACGCTCGCAACCTCATAGACCTCATCCATCGCTTTCCATCAAGCGTGATCTACGTCAAGAGCAAGTCCATTTCTCCATAAAAAATAACTTAGCTATCGTTTACTTTTTTTTAAATAGCTTCTCACTGACTATGGTGACGCTACTCAAATAGCTCATCTTATTTTTACTTTTGTTTTGTGTACCATTGCGCTAGACAAATTCATGCAACCGCAGCAGCCTGCTTGCGGGTCAAGGGCGTAACTGTCAAGATGATACAAGTCATTATTTTTGTTCTGAGCTATTACGATTTGTACATAATGCGTCATTGTCTGATTTAAGAGTCCAACCGAATATTGTGTTGTGATCTTTTCAACATAAACTGGATTTTTATAAATTTCTTGAGCTTCTTCTTTGTTATTTCTATTAACTTCAGTATCAGCATTGTTTTCGTCTTCAAAAGTCTGACTGTACAGATTCTTTTAATAGATTAGTGAATCAGAAAACTGTGAAATCATCTCAATGTGTACGTAATGGCCACTTAGCTACTCAATTTGATATCAACCTTGGATCTGCACATTTGATATTTATTTTTTAGTATCCGTAATGTTCTGCGTTGCCATTCTCTGCTATATTTTTGAAAAGATTTTTATAAATTGAATTAAATGCGATTTTAGCTTGAATTTCTATTGGATGTGTGGAGAACAAAGTATTCGTTTATATGAATGGAAGTCTCTTTCCGGTCTGTCTGTCTGTATACAGTGTACTTATTTGTATCGGCTATAATTCAGTCTATTGTGTGCGCGGCCTTGCTTCGCCTTTCACCGCTCCGGTTGAGAAATTACGCCTAAAATTTGAACAGATCGGTAGTTGACCACTCAAACTATATTTGTGCAAATAAAAAGGTTGTTGCACAAAATAGATCATGTTGCAACATAGCTTAAAACACGAACTAGAGTAGCTACTTAATATTATATTTATTCTGACTGGTACTTGTTTCCTCGGACCAGATCGCGCTATTCAATTGTTTTATTTTGAAGAGATGACAATCACGGTTACATGACGTACCTTACAGATGATACCAAAAAATAACCTCTTATTTTTTTGCATGCATTAATGAAACGACTTGAATGTTTGATTATTACATGCATTGCAGGCCAAGCAGTATAATCCTTCTAGGAACTATATCAGAAAAAATCTATGACCTGTTTTCAAGCCAACATTTTTGTGACTAAAAGTCATATGCATAAGTACAGGTCAAAGAGAAATTACATTTTACGTACATACGAGAGAGAAATACCATTGGCTAAGTTACTTATTTTACTGCAAGTCATCAACAAAGAAAGCTGTTACTAGAACATGTAACTTCTAACTTCTTTTCAATTAGGAATAACCAAACTTATAAAGATATTATAAAAATAAATAAATTGTAGTGGACCATTTAATGTACCTACAGCTACATGCAATAATATTAATAATATACTAGTAGCAAGCCTTAGGAGGCCTTCCTGGTTGAATCCATGGTCCGGAGCAGGGAGGCTTGGGAAGGGGCCGCCTCCTTCTGCGAAGCAGTAATGCTAGCGAAGGAGGAGGCCTGCCGCGCGAGGGAAAGGAAAGGCCTTCGCCCCAACCGCCGCTACAGTAGAAGACGCCCCGGGCGTCGGGAGTCGCAGGGCGATCCCCGGCCACCGAAGGCGCGGGCCTGCAGACGGCGAGCGTTGGGTGGCTCGCTGTCCGATTACCAACAGGCCCGGGTCGATGGCGCGTTATGTTTCACGCGCGCCTCAAAGAGATGTCAGCATAGGAGACGGGGCCCGGTAGGGCCAGAGCCTGCCAGGGTTGCGGAATTTGTTCGAAAGAGTCACCGCGGCCCTGGAACGTAAAGGGCTTTAGAAGGAACACGGATGGGTTTTAGTCAGTAAGAGTCTGACACGCCCTCCCGCTCCACCCAAAGCGGAAGAAGTCATTTGATGATATCCCATCCTTATAAAAAAAAAACCCTTAGGAGGCCTTACCCTGGAATAGTGGTGATAATATGCCCAAAGAAATATTTATTTCCAAGGATATAGAAATAGTACCTGGATGACATTTAAAAACTGATTCATACAATGATGTTGTATGCTATTATAATTATTGTTATATAGAGCAGTCTATATATCTATCTACTGTACTATTCTTGTTAATATTGTTAATGCAAATTAATGTATTGTTACAGGTCCATGTTTCACCAAGAATAGCAGATAAAAGAATTGTGTGGAGCGCTTTCTTCTTCCTACTAGGTGGGTTTCTATTAATATCTAATATAATATCTAGGAAATTATATTATAAGAGTGGTTTGGTATCTATAATATTGTGAACATCTTTATGTATTGCAGTATTACTGATTTCTAATTCATCATTAGAAATAACTTGCTCATTGAAAGCACTGTTAACACCTAGACTATCAAAGAGTTGCTACTCATTTCCTTTTTGTTGTGTTACTTTTGTATGTTTGATCTTATTCAGATTTTGTCTAATCTACATTTTATTACGAATGATATCGGATTTAGAATCTGCTCTTTTAGGGCCAATGAATTTCTCTTTGGCCTCTTGAAAAATGATTGCAATATTAAAATGACAAATCGTCTTACGCGCAGTTTAGCTTCATTTAGATGATTTTCAAAATCAAAATCAAAAGTCATTTTATTCAAATTAGGCTGAGTGCCAGCACTTTTTGAACGTCAAAGTTCTACATAAAGACAGTCCCCCAAAACGGCCGCCCGTCACCACATCCTAGTGATTTAAAAACAGCAAGCGCATCATTTATCTTGCATTTAATTTCTTTCCTGGGGTTTGTTTTCTTAGGTTTGTATTAATTGCGCTCTAGCTTTTAGCGGTAACATACTAAAGTGAAATTAAACAGCAGATTTGCCTTCATATTTATTCATAGCTAATGTTTACCTCCCTGGTGTGCAGTGTGCACCTCTTCAAACTTATCAAATTGTGCAAGACTTGTTCTGGTTGGCAGTTTGTGGTTTGTAAATAATTCGACATGCTTCGTGGATTCGCATTTATTTACTAAAATATTGGTTAAGAGAACTCTGGTTCTGCTTGGTTAGGTTATTTTTGACTGGTGACATGCATCATTTCTATTTAGGTAAGATATTGTGTGTCCATTGTTGATATTCCTTATTACTGGAACTCGACTTCACATAAATATAATCAGGAAACCATTGAATAAATTCGATGTCAGAAGATAAAGCCAAATTTTCTCGTTAATGTCTTACATGTAGAAGTTAAATTATTTAAGTTTACTTTAATCCCCATCCTCTAAAACTTTCCTTAAGTATAAGAAGAAAATATCCAAGTAGGTATGCGGCTCGTAAGCTGTCAAGTCAAAAACTGCTTCAGAAAGCAAACTGCACTCAGAAAAACAACCTATTCTTACTTCAAACTTTGTAAACAGATTTACAAGTATTCCAAAGATAAAATTCTCAGATAGACGTAACCATGATACCACGGAAGCGTATAGACGTGGTCGTGATAATGAAACACGCTCAGAGATTTAAAACCACGACCAAGATTTAAAAGAAGGTGTAATCAATATTAATGACCTTTTTCGAGTCAGCCTGCAGTTTTTATCAGAATAAAACCTGCTTCGTCGAGGTGCAAATTGAAAATTGCTTCTCCGATTAAACGGTCATAGATTTTCTATGATTAGGCTATTTGTAGATATAAAAACTTGACATCCTTACGATATTAATTGTAAAGTTGCGATCCCATTGAAGTAACTGAAGTAAGCTAACGACAGAGCATTTCGAGTTTTTTTTTTTTTGTATTTCATATACAGGTCGGACAAAAAAGTTGAGTCAATCGACACGAAAAAAAGAAGACTTGGTTGAAGAGGGGAGGGGCAATTCTCGTGTTTTTAAGGAACTTTTACTCGCAAACTGGCGCAATCAATGACTTCTCTATTTACACTACATTTTGACAAGTTTTTGACATTTATTGTCGCCGAGATGATAATATTGTTTTGGCATATCGCTCCACAAAAAGTATCTTCGGTATGGTCGCACCATTAGGATTCTTGTTTTTTTGCTCTCATTGCAAATTTTAATCAATTTATGATTCTAGAGCTAGACTGGATTTAAATGCTGATTAATTGTAATGAGTAGTCGATTTTAGGAAAGTTTATATTGACCGGAAAATTTCCACTTGAATGTAATAAAAACTAGCAATTTTTATACTTCTCAAGTTACTTTTTAAGTGACTTCTAAAAAAGAGATTTTGTATTCGTCTGTATGTATTTTTATCTCCAGTAGTTCAGGCATGCTTAGTCACAGCCTGTGGTATAGAACAATGTAGATTCATTGGCATTCAGGCATTCACTAATTGTTTCGCAGTGTTTGACTTTTGTTGAGCTAGTAACTTCTATAGTCGATTTAAACTAAACCCTTGCCATGATCTTGGAAAATTACCAATACCGTTTATGGTCTAAGATGACAGCAGACGACTCAAATAAGAAACGTTATTTTTTTACTAAATTAAAAATAAAATCCTCTTGTTTCCATCATCCTTTTCAAGGACATCAATAAGGTTAAACAGGGCGTTGTTCTCTACATAATTCATTAACTCTAAGATGGTAGTAATAATAACCGCTGAAGATTGATAGCATCATCAATAAATATCATTAATAATTATAGAAACTCAGCACGTGTCCTCAAATACGTGACCAGCAAGTTAATCTCAAGAACAACTGCTTCTAGACAATGTGTCTTGTATTACCGTAGGTATAGGAAAATCGAGGAAATGTGTGATAGTGACGAAAATTATTATTATTAGCATCATGAGCAGTGCACTGTTCTCATACGGGTAACGAAGTCATCTTGAAGAATTTAGCATGTGACTGGCAAATGACTTCTACCAAATTGTACTGCAGCCCAACTACGACGTGCTAATGCCATGCAATTCCGATGATGTAAACGGGATAGTGCTATTCGCCATGCATAGCTCCGTCTCCCTCTTAGAGCGGAATCATGATCGTTTCAAGACTTCATAGTAGGGCCCCTGGGCCCGCATGGTGGTTTATAGCCCACTTCCATAGAGAGATGAGCCACCAGCCGGTGGGAAATATTGTACGCTGATTATTGTTTTGTATCAGCATTGCCTTTTACTTGTTTCAAAGATAGCTAATCTGTGCCAGCGTTTTGTTTCTGGTTTGAATGAGTGACAGCAAAATATGGTCCATCATCTTTCTTACGATAATATTAGGAACCTATACGTCTTTTTCTTCTATGCATCTCTGTTAGCCATGCTATCGGTGTTCAACTGTTCATATCCTTAGGTTCTTATATCATTACTCATATATGTACCTATTATTATCATGTTCAACTATAAATATTTCAATTAGTCTTAATTTTACCCCTGTACTATTATATATTCTGTGCCCCTGTTTAATTATCCTGAGTAAGATACTATAAATAGTATCAAGATCATCATGATAACAATAGCATGTAGTTTTATAATGATTAATTATTATAACACACACTTGGTTTAATAAATGTGTGACAATACACATATCAGATAGTCTATGGCCGTCAGACACCATTTTGGCATCATAAATATGTGAAAATTAAAACGTTATTAAAGTATAGAAGATTATATTTTATTTCATAAAGTCATTATTTTATAGACAATGGATAACTGCATCGCATCTGCATCTTCAAGATACCTATCAAGACAGTGTATTTTTGCAAAAATCTTGTTTTATGCACCGAGATAAAGCCCGCCACGGCTGACGGCCTTAAGTCTATTACAAAATTTCGCATGCTAGCTTCTTGCTTGACTCCCCGTAGCGCGGCTTATTCAAAAACACAAAAAGCTTGCAATATTTCCGGAGTAAGTGCCCTTGATTTGTGATGCTGATTTCATTTGAAGTTAATAATTTCTCAAACTCAGCTATAGCTCGAAAACCTATCAAAATATGGCATTAAAGTAAGTTTTGACACGTTCATAACTCAAATTACTCTAGGTACTCAGAAACCAGCAATAGTGTAGCTTTCTATCATTGAAAACATTTCGTAATCGGATAAGAAGTTCCTGAAATTTCCCTCTGGAAACAAAAGAAGAATTCTCCTAATGAAATACGTTACGATATATTAACTAATACTTATATGTTAGGTTATACCTATACGTATAGGTTAGGTACATGTCTGAAGAAAATGTATGAATGCTGGCAGGTTACTCGACCATCGCCTTTGGATAACTTAGTAACCCGTTCCGTTGCATCGCAGGATAAAAAACCACTTAAGTATATAACTGTTTTTCAATCGATCAGAACTGAAAATCTTGGAATATGACCGTAAAAAGATAAAACTCACGTGCAGTAGGGTATAAAAAGTTGCGATAAAAACGGTGATTAGTGGTTATATAAGTAGGTAAACTTGATTTCTTACGTTTTATTTTTACGATACTGGAGTAGGTGTCTATTGTTAATTCCGAAAATAAGATTTTTGATAACGCTGTCGTATGTGATTGCAATTTTGAAATTGTTATTGGTTTCATATTCGCAGATTTAACGAAATAATTATTAACTGAAGTAAATTAAGTAGGAATAAGTTGCCTATGCAATTTATATCGAAGTGCGAAGCGATTATAATTGACCTACTTATTGTGGTGTACCTACAATAAAGTATATTCCACCAATCTTCTTTCGAACATGTTACTCTTGACATAATATCAAAGTTTGACGATCAAAGTTGTCTTATTCTTAATTTCAACGCAAAAACAGTTGCAACACCCGCTCAAAAACATTCGTTAATTTGAATCTCGAGCGCACTTCTCGTCCGTCCTTCATTTCACATTAACACTTCGAATTCTTTCACTCTGGTACACAAGCCGTCCATCAAAGTAATTAGTAGTCTATTAATGGACGAAGATACGCTAAACAGGAACCATTGTGTTTATGAACGTCAATAACGAATAATGTATCCAACAGTGCTGTGATTAAAGCGATTCAATTTATACTTTGGAGTAGGTTATTTTCCAGAGCGAAACTAAAACGTGCAGCAAGCAGGTTACAATAAAAAAACAGAACATGATACAGTATTTGTCTCAGGCTCAAGCTTCCTCAAAAGGCTTTTCTCTCATTCCGATTTCAAATCTGTTTTATTTGATTTGCTGTTTTATTTGATCCACCCAAAGAAAAGTTGCTAAAAGCTATTTTTTAAATAGTTAAAAACTCTCTAACCCAAAACCATTCTGCTTGCCTACTGAACAACATCAACAATTCGTCACAAGGATCAAACATAGCATTCAACTTCCTTTTTTTCCGTAAAAATCTAGTTAAGGATAAAAGTATGGCCACAAGTTTAGTCGCCAGCTACAATTGCTTGAAGGCCGTATTATGTCAGACGGCGCGTCATGGCGCCTTTCCACCGCGCGAACCAGTCAGCCAGCTAGCTGCCTTGCAAAGAAATATGATTTTATTATGAATCCTTCTCTGATACAATTTTGGTCTCGATTAATTTCGTTTTTTGGAGAGATTATACTTGTTTCAGAATGAAATCGAGTAAAATTTTTAGTATTGTTATAATTTGTGATACTTATCTACTTACAGCTAATTTATAATAACTACAAAGATTTCTTTCGCAGAAAATACTCGAACATAAAGATCAACGTGTTACAGAATAAACGTAATACCTCTTAAGGGGTGTCAGGGTACCTACTCATCATTATGAAGAACTTTTATTATGGGACCAAATACGAAATCGTGAAAAAAAATTTGCTTTGTCGAGTTATGCGCACACAAATATATGGGGCGGTCGAATTTTTTTTCGCAATTTCAACTTTGATCCTACAGTGAAAGTTGTTCATAATGATGAGTACAATGGCCCCTTAATGCGTTTATTCTGGAACACGTTGTATTTTAAAGATACCTTTTTTAGATAAAGCTGAGTGCTTTACGAAGCCAAATCAACAGTCTTTTATACATTTATTGACTCAAGTTAGTCATACATAGTTATTAAAAACGAAACAAACTAAATGCAGTCCATGTACCTAAACCATAGCACGCCGCCTCCTTCGCTTGACCCTTACAAATCGCGTGGGATTACTAACAAAGACACAACATTGTTTATAATTCAAGAGCACCAAGGATTACGGAAACTTCACATAATAATCTTCATTTAAAGCAAAGTTTATTTGATAAACAATATTTGCAGATGACTTTCCAGTTTAAATCTCAAGCTGTTTTAAGTGAGTCCGAAAGCTTGTTTAAGTTTGATGTTTCTCCGAAGTTAAATAAGGAAAGATAAAGATAAACAGTGTTCATATCTACATAGTCTTTTGTAAAAGGATAGTATGAAGGCTATGTACATTGTACAAGGATATTATGAATGCTACCAATGTAAGATCAACTTCAGTCCATTTAAGTTGTCATGAAATGAAGTATGCCAAAAACATTGGGACCTGCCATAGTAAAGTACCTAGTCATTTATGGCTGAAAACCTGTCGAAAAGCTATTCTTTTTAGGAATTGTCTCTGCGATATTTGGTGTCCATGGTCAACTCGCATGCACTTTTGTTATGGACCAACCAATAAAATCTCGTCGATAATCTAACAACGCAAGGCTATATATTAAGTAATAAACACAAAGTTTATATATTTCTTGCGTAGGATTCGTTTAGATAATATTAGATTTATAGAACTAGATTCAATACCAGTTTTCGTTGTGTCTAGTGTCATTAAAAAAAAAGCTAGACACGAACCAATATGGCGAACAGATTTGAAATTAGAACAGATGTGTTTGATCGACACAATCAAATTGTGGATCAGAGAACTTTGAAAATGGTGGCGTCAAAGTCCGTTTAAATCTTTGTTCCTTTATTATTATTCATGAAATCTCCGCTGACTTACTGTCTTCTTTAATTTTAATTATGAAAACATCACGTTCGGACGGACGCTAATTAAATTCGTCATTCATTTTGAACACGTGTTTCTCGATAGCTACGGATATTTTCATAACATGAAATTTTCCACACGTGACTTTTATTTTTGTTTTAATTAGGGGTTTGTTTTTGTTGAAAAGTTTTTTTTCTTGACAACATTCAACAATTCATTGAGTTTTCCCACCATTGTTCTTTGGTAATAGTTACGGATTGTCAGAAGCCAGAATATGTGTGACTCCAGTCTTGCCAAGAAGTACCGTGTAACCCAGTTAATGGGTTGTGGAGGTCTGGTAGGCAGCCGTTCCACATAAAAACTGGTATTCAGCTGAATCCGGATGATGATGTCAAAATTGTTCAAACATGGCGGATATTCTCGATACACCTAGAAAAGCCATTCCGATACACAAAAATACAAATTAATGATTAAATAAACGGTTATTATGACGTCATCGTATTCATAACAAACCTTAATGCTGACATACAAGGCCGATTCCTTATTTTATAACAAGTAAAACGTGTATAAGAGAGATAATTCACGTCATCGTTGGCGCTAAGTTGGGTGACCTTCGGGCTGGTGGCGGCGAGGTGAATGTCCACAATTACGACCCTTGCTCAATGCTAACTCATCTCACCGAACTTGACCGACTGGCCAGCTAACGATTTATTTTTAGAATACAGAGCAGAGACAATTTGGACGGCTTTGCCTCGAATTTTGTAACATGTTAGGTACATATTTGACTTTGCTTTTGGGTCCGGAGTGGCCGAAAAGGGAAGTAGAAGCAGATATTGAATGCATTGGCACAGTTGGATTCAAAATCACATAATTATCTACCATATGAAATTAATACTTAATACAGCTTGCAAATGTTGTTATAAATAAAACTAAATTAGCTTCAAAAAACCAGTTTCCTAAAAAAGCCCCTAAACTAGTTGACGCGTGACGTTTTTTATAGGACTATCAAAACATACAGATTAGACTAATACCTACGTTTTAAGACTAGTATTAATGACGATCATTAAGACGAGTTCAACTAGGTTCAAGCAGGTCTCGATTTACTTGGCCACCTCTAGTTACATCTAGCATCCGTAATGACCTTGGGTTGATATCGAAACGAAATCGTTATAATCTTGGGTAGGTATCTAAATGAAATCTAAGTTTCTACCCAAAGCATAAATTCTATACGTACTATGTGAATTATTATGTTACTAGTAAAAATCTTAGTTTCTAAACTCCAAAAACTGCAGAACTTCAAGTCGATTACAACCAAAGAATTCGACTTGTATCATAATTCGTAACGCAGAGATGGTAAAGAATTATCAGTTATGTTGTATCATAAAAGCTTAATACATAGTTAGGTTAGCACAAGCTCATACATAGACGTTAAGTATATACCTTTCTATGTATTGATTCTTGACGCTTCCGGGTTAAGGTTCAGAGGCGTTCACTTCTCTAAACCCCGACAGCCACATTATTATGACCTCTTTGTTAGCGTTTCGTCGAAGTTCACTGATATAAATCTCCTTAGAAGCTTTTAATTGACATTTGACAAGCCAGCGTTAGATATTTGCAATGGAACTATGACGTAACAAGCAAATCAGCGAATTAATAGATTAAAATTCTGTTACATCATGATATAAATGCATAACAATAAGACGCGCTTCCGATTTAAATTCGATAAAATAATAATAATATATCGTTTTATCTAACAGTATATTTTTAAAATCGAGATTATTAACATTAGCGAAAGATAGGAAGTCATATTTAAGTTAATAAGTAAACCAGATCACTTAAGTATTCTGCTGACTAGCACAACTTTCGAGGTCGATAAATTTACAAGTCGATGGAAAAATATCGATGTTTTCAACTCAACTTTTATTATTGTCGATAAAGTTTGCAAAAGTGCATCGTAATAAGTTTTAATTGAGTCGTTTCTCGATTTTTATTGTGCAACAACTTTACGGATCTGACTGCCTTTGTGGAAACTTTTTGTTATTGAGCTAATAATTTAAGAGATTATTAAGGTTATAAACAAGTACGGTTTATTTCAGTTATATGGACGGCCTTTTTAATTAGAACTGCTTATAAATATGTCGACATTCAATAAATTCTTCTACTTATAACAGTATTACAATTTGTTAGGTAGGTACTAGAATCTTGTGCGGAATTTGTTCGAAAGAGTCACCGCGGCCCTAGAACGCAAAGAACTTTAGAAAGAACACGGATGGGTTTAAGTCAGTAAGAGCCTGACACGCCCTTCCGCTCCACCCAGAGCGAAAAAAGTCATTTGATGATTTCCCATCCATTTAGGCACATCCATCAAACTTTTTATCAACCAATCGACGTCGCATAAAATCTTAAACAGTTCGTTATTTGAAACTCAAGCTTTTAAATTTTAACCCGGTCTAGACCGCCTACCTACACTGACATTCTAAACTGCTTCACGGATAAAAAAAACAATTGGCGCGAATTTTTTGCACACAACACAATTTCACATCCTACACGATAATTTAAGATTTAGACAATAAAATAAATCGTTCGCGATCAATACAAAAGATTCGCGTTATCCTATCTGCTATTAATATTAATGGTCCGGGCTGTTGGCCGAACCGGTTGGTATAAGGTCATGATCCGACTGATCTAGCCACACAACATTAGGTTGGTCTATAAATATCTGCGAATAGATTTCCTTACTTACTTTTATACCTAGAGGTATATAATTTAGAGCTTGTTTACTTGAAGGTGCTGCTATGTTTTCACAGTTCATAGCTTGTTATTATCGTAAAAATACTTAATACCAAGCAATATTTTTCCCCTGCTTCGCTACTATGGCCATCCCTCAAGCACCGTGAGAGAGCTTAAGAAGTAGTCTAAAGAAACTATTTATCGAATTAGTACCTACCTATTCAAGATATACCTCTGACAAAGATAGAAACAACTTTATCGCTTCATAAAATTAGTTCAGAAAGTAGTTAGAAAAATGAAGTACCTACTAATAGGTAATCAGATAAATAAATAAGGACAAAAAAAAAAATCTCTCTTTACAGGCATTCGACCTGAAGAGGACAACTAAGTACAGCACTTTATTAAGAATCTATCAGTCCATAGACTATATTCTGTTTCCATCACGTGCCGCAGTTCACACGTGCCTTTTTTTACAAGCCGGTGTTTATCAAGCTGGTGAAGATTAGTTTATTGGCTTTTGTATCAGATTTCATAACATCGATCGTTAATTCCGGTATAGGCCGGTTTTACATTAATATTCATAGCGAAGAGCTTTTGCTACCTAGTTTTATTCTTGAGTATGGTTTTGTTTTAGTCTGTGCTTCGGTCTACCTACAAGATTTTAAATCAATCATGATCTTTTCCCACGGGTTTTAAAGCCCTAGGTAGGTAATCCCTATTTCATTTATTCCGTGAACAGAAAATGTGGAAAATGATTAGAAAACTATGGAAAACTTTAAAAACCCTTCGACGACGAATCACATAACATGTATGTACCTACATAGAAATGTATGCATATAAGTGTATTATATCTAAGCAATTAAGTAGGTATATACCAAAACTAATTCAGTGACCCCGTATTAAGGTCATGTCGCAGAATAATATCAATTTATGACATAACAACGTGGTCTATGGGTGACCCAGTCATTATGGCTCTCATCTGTCATCTGATAAGTGGTGCTATTGGTGTACTATAGCAAGGTTTTTCCGTGATTATCCCACTCGACCCACGCTACAAGGTTACATTCGTCATAAAAGGTACTGGCTGGTGATAAAAAAGATGCAACACTTAATGTCATAAATGATTTTTTATTATTTGGAAAAAGAATCACTTTTTTTCAAATAGCGTTCGTCACGTTGGTAAATTGCCTGTAAATTACAAATGAACTATTTTTTGTAATTCACTTCTTTTTTTTCTAGCAGTATCCCATCTTAAAACAATGGAACCAATTGTATTGGTTTTTCTCTGCACTGAATGCCGAATGAATTTGATAACAATGAAATTGATTGTGATTACCATACCACCATGAAGACATTACCTACATAATGCAGATTACAATTTTGTACCAACACCTACGTGGGTGAAAGTATACTGTTAAATATACACTGCATCTGTACTTGTGAGTGCAGTACTTAATAAATAACAAAGTCTAAGAACGCTTTTGAACGTGCAAATAGCTTCATGTTTTTGAGTGACTGACTTTGACAATTCAAAAGTACCTGTAAATGGTTTATTTGGAATAAACGCTTTGACTTTGAAGTCAGTAATCGATTTATGCTTTAGCAAAAATAATGAATCCGTGGCGACGAAGAAAACCGATGAATGATGATTTCCAAGCGAGAGGTAGAGGTAGGCTAAAGAAAATATGGATAGCTTGCGTGAGGAATGCTACGAAAGAAAAGGGAGTGAATGATAGCGTGACCGTTTACAAAGAAAAAACTTATTGCAAAGACCTCAAGTAATAAGGGGCAAGCGCAGGGAATTGATAATGATGAAGTCTTTTTGTCAGCAAAATGTAATCAACAATCCTTCCAAGCCAGGTTAGGAACTGTGGGGTTTTAGTTGGCAGGAGTCCGAGGTAGCCGTCCGTTCTCCCCAGGCGGAGGTTATCTTCGCACCACACTACCAGGCGCACAGGAAAGTGGAAGATATGGTCTTTCATAAATCAAAGTATGATTTCAATTCGATGCTTCATTGGTTCCGAGGCGTTTGAGGCTGCTGTTAAATTGTGTGAGGACAGTTATTACGCTAACAGCCTATAATCGTTGATGTAAAGAAGAATAGTTATATTCTTAGTTCAAAAAACAGACGTGGTTGCTTTAGAAAGCTCAGTTAACCATATCAAATCAGTGCTGGAACCATGGAACCGCAACAAGCAGAAAACTATATGAAAGCGAAAGCTAAAATGTTTGCAGTCTAAGTGAACTTTTAGCTAAGTATATGGCCTTAACGCCATAAAATGGAAAATTACGATTATGAACTGATTAAATTGAAATTATGAAATGATAGAGTGTGAACAAGTACTTACCTATGTGTATGTCTATCTTAAGTATCATATCCTACCTAGGTATTTGCTTTCCTATTTCAAGAACATCTACTTTTTCTGCCAATAGTAGGTGAAACGTTATTGAGACCGGCCGTTAGTTTTTATTACATACGAGTACCTAGTCTTGATTATAAGGCTCGAGTTATAGATTGGAATACGTGAAAAGTAGTAAATTTGTAGGTCGGTACTTCATTGTTTGGAATGCAATACGTGCAATATGTTAGCCAGAACGAAGTATATTGGTAACTAACAGAAAGTGAATTTTTTCATGAAATTATCATAAAATATGAGTAGGAAAGAGTGTCCAGAAAACTTTTCCTACAGTAAAGGGCACCTTAATGAAAAAATTGTAAAATGGCAATTTGTAAAATTAACGGCTGTGCTTATGGACTAAGATCCCAGAGCTGCCAGATCTCTCTTAATGTTCGGGATAGAGCAGTGTTAGAATACCTACTTATACTTATCATACGCGTACCTGCTAGCTTAGGCCGACTCCCTTTTAAGTCCGGATGCTGATTTTATATATGATTTACAGACTATTGTTAAATAAGTAGACATTAAATAATATTTTGTAATAGACTAAGAGCTGGCCGCCACCTGGAGTGAGATCCTATTCATAAGGCTGAAATTTGAGCATAGTTTATTTAGTCGGTGCAAATAACGACAGCTAAAGTCTGGCAAGATTTGGGAGGATGCTAAAACTACCTCTTTGACTAAAGAAATATACAAAAAATTAAAATTGGCCGTCGGTCCAAGCTAGCAGGTACCTATGAGTATGTTTAAAGTACATACTAACACTACTCTATCCCACATATTTTGTTAGTGAGAAAATAAGGGAGATCTGGTAGCTCTGGGATCTCAGTCTATTGGCCATACACATAACTCCAAACAAATAGTATTGTTCATTTTAAGTATCATTAATGACTCCGATATCATAAGGGCTATAAAACACTCCCATCAAAATTGAATTAGGTAACGGAAGCGGTCGTTTTTAGAAAAGGTCCTTACCTTGACATTTTAGGGAAAACACCCGTAACTAAGTATTGTAGGGAAAAAAGTGACTGTCATTGCGGTTTCTTCAATCTGGCTTTTAGGATAAGATCATGTGTTTTCCTTGTTTGGAATGTAAATGCAACGGGGAAAATAAATAAATAGAAGGTAGGTATTGTGCAGCCACAAAACTTTTTTCTGAAATCTTTTTACCTGCTTAATTTACCAGTAGTTTGAGGGATTTCCAGAATTGTAGGACATTTTATTTTTGTATTAAATACTTACTAAAAATTCATAACCCTGAAGAACCTTCAAAGTTAGGTTTCTGTTACAAAAAAAAAACATAAAATTAAAAAAATATAAAATTGATGCTTCCTCGCATGCAAATGGTTATTAAGGTAAATATGCATAATGCATTTAATTATTTTTGTCAGCACATTTATCGTAGTATTAACGGTTTTCCCCCTCGTTAAAATAGCCATTTATGAATGTAGAAAAACTCAAATTAATGTGTTGCTTACAATAATAAATTAATTTATCTAACAGATTGAAGTTATTAAAATATACTGTAACTAGGTAGGTACCTATATTAATCAAATAAAATTGTAGGTATACATTTTATTACATTTACTAAGATGTTTTTAGACTCAAAGTTGCCCGTACAAAAACCACTTTGGCATGAAGTGTAAACTTTGAACAATGACACGTATTTGTATTTCCCCAAACGTTTTTCAAGAACTGACCTTGCCTCGAGGTAATGTTACCTTATATACTGCATCGGAGAACGTTCATACAAGTTGCAGGCGCGGCTAAGAAAATGTAATGTTATCCCGAAACTAAAGTCCATTGCAGCAAGCATTTCCGTGAAAAAAACAGCTTAAGTTTCAACCTTATTGGTACGGAATAAAGACGTGTAATTTAAGCTCAAAGGTCAAGTTAGAGTGGTCGAAAGTGTCGTGTCTATTGAAGATTCGAATAAAAGGCTGTAGTTGTAACATCTCGGTCTCGTTAGGAAACTTCTGAGGATGGCGATTGCTTGCTTCGTTGTTGCTAGTGATGCAATTTCGAAGTGTCCGTGTTTCTTGCTAAGTTTTAATGAAACCGACTTGAAGATTGTGTTGCCTTTTACAGTTCTTTCTTGTAAAACGTTAAGAGAATAAATCAGTTAAACTAAAAGGTTGCTTAGGCAGACAACAGGGTTACAGTATTTTACAGAAATAGTTTAAGCCAGGTCAAACTTGAATCACTTAAGTATTTATTTATCAGAATTGATTCTTGAACTCACGCATGACTTTTTCAATCCATTATTGAATGAATGAATAAACATAGAGCGCGATGAAAAAGTCAATTGGATAAAATGGAATATTTAGCAATGCTCCCAGACGCCATAAAAGTAAATTTTGCCAGATGGAATATTTAAAACCACTTCGGTCTTGCTTCGAGGTCCCCCCTTTACGTTGTTTTATTATTGCTGTTTTACTGGTACTTGTGCAGCAAATAAAGAAGATTTAAGAGGCTTGCAACTTTAAACGGGTATTTAATAATGAATAAAATATATTTAACGGGTTTAAGGTAATTTAAAACAACAAATAGACCAAAAAGCACATTTTTACCTATTTAATCTACAAAATGACATTTCTCGAAAGTGACAGCTATGAGCTAACATTGTCAGCCATATTTGTTTCATAGACACTTCATTTGTTTTTATGAAAGCAGCTGTTATGATGCTGTCTCATAATTAAGTGAAAAAGCCAGCCTTTTATTATCGAATGTCAGACAAAAAGCGTGTTTCTATCATAATAAATAATCTCACGCCGTCACGATATAATTTGTTCGACGCCTGTAAGTGCTAGTTGCCGTGAACAAATCTGAAACTGATTATTATTGTATAAAAACTATAACGCAGACGGTAATGCCTGTGGTACACAGAGAGTACATAGGTACATATATAGTACATAGAAAGTGAAAATTTTTTTTTTTTAGTTTGAATATTTGATGACGACCTGAATTCAGACGAAAAGATAAAAATAAAAATTATAAAAAGAAACCGCACGGAAAATACATTTTGAACAATGACAGTGTACAAAATTAATGAAGAGTCCAATGGACCAATCAGGAAGTCAGAAAAAGGGCGGGATACCTTTTGTTTTTTCTTTCTGCGAATCTTCATTTCAGTCGCATTCCTTGCTAACTATTTATGATGCAAGCCAGCGATTGTATGAATAGCTGGAAGAGTCCAGCTAGTGATACAATCGCTAAGCAGTACCTAACTAATCAATTTCGAACAGCTTTTCTGTCAAAAATTTGTTTGTTACAACTAGGTACTAGTACGTATTAACTACACGTTAACATACTTTCTGATTATTTGGGAGACATGTTACAGTCATTTTAAGAAGTTATCATAAACGTTGCATTATAAGTAGCGGAACTGGTAGTTGATGGTACATGCAGACTTAGTGTCACAATGACATTAGTCAAAGTGGAGAGTTTCAGCATGGTGTGTGATGTTTCTGAACAAAATAGCTGTTATAGTCTTTCTGTATCGCCTGTTAGGAAACAAAGATACAATCCGAAAAATAGTTAGGTAAGTACAGCTAAAAAAAAGGCACTTTGTGATTCAGTAATTGATGTCCTAACTGTAATTTTATATCAGGAAACGAGCAATAAAATTCGCGTATAAAATACGCAGTTATAAAAGTAACATAATAAGTTACTACATAAAATATTTACCGTTTATTACTGTAAGATATTACAATCAATTTCTCAGTGACAAACCGAGAGATAAATTGTACTATTTTCTTCAATTTGCTGTTAAATTTATTTTATTACTCGTATTAAGTATTATAAGTAGAGTTGGTTGGATACTAAATTTATGTTTGGCAAGCACACAGAAAAGTAATAAAAGTTTCTTGACGTTATAATTAATTACTTTAGACAAGATTAGTATTTAATACTACTGCATTACTCGATAAACCATCTATTCCACATCCATGAAACGATTAGCACATATTATATATTATTCGACCAGTATTGAGCAACCTGTACAGCTCTATCATTGGCCTCGTTCAAATCTTGGATGGTGATGGTGGTGATGGCTATTAAGAAGGTGATGCATGTCCTGTGAAGGGCCACCGCATTGGCACTGCGTTTGTGTGGGATGAAGAATTCCCCATTTGACCAGATTATTTTTACAGCGGTCAATCTGGGTCGACAGCCGGTTAAGACTTTTCCAGGTTAGCCACTGAAGTTCGCATCCTGGGGGAAGATGCTCTGCCGAGGGAATAAAGTATGGAGGGGGAGGGTGTTTGTGCCTCCACAGTGCACTAATTAAACTAACAAGGACTAATAATGAACTAGCAATCAATACCAAACCAACCAATGCTTACTAAAGTATTAACCACCAATCAATACTTATTAATATTAAACTGATTAAACTTATAACTAAGTTCGTTGTCCTAGTAAAACCAAACACTAGTGTTAATGTCTATCGAAGAAGGCCAAAAAACAGCTTTATTCAGAAAACAGGGCCTTATTTACAAAAAAAAAGAAAGCACAATTTTGGTTTAAACACTGATAAGAAGATTCTTATTTCAAAACTTAACCCATTATCTATGGAGATTTTGAATTTAGAAACCGCTCATCAGCATTTAAACATACTAATTGCTTAGATTTATTTATGAATAAAGCTGTTTCTTCGCCAATGCATTCAGCCTTTCAATCACGCAGTGTGTCTCCAACCTAACGTCTATTCCTATAATAATGGCAGTGAAAATGTCTCGGCTACTCGTGCACTTTCACTCAAGATTAGTCTTTTTTCTTCCCCCGTTTAAACGCTCGTGACGTCATCTCGATCATCGCCATCGCTAACGTTATCGCAACTGATCTCGATGGCTAAACATTTTTCTAGGTCTATAGATGAAGATAGCTGGTCTATAGAGCTTTTGTGTCGCCCACCGGCCTTTGTTCAATAGAAAGTGCTGCAACGGTTTGATTTTAAATTGTAATTTAGTCATTGTTAATCCTTTGTGTTTGCAATCAGCGTGAAATATGTGCGAGGATTTTAATTAGGCTGATCTCGCATTTGAATTTATTGAATGAATTGAGGTTCGTTATGGATCAAGCTTCGATCCATTACGAACATTTCGATCATTCATAAAAATATATGATGCACTTTTCACAGGGCCTTGTTAAAATAAAAAATCCATTTCCTTAGACTTGTGAAGTTTAAAGTTTAATCTTATTTAGCATCAGTCACACCACCTTCGCCACCTTATTATTTCTTAAAAAAAGAAAATCTTAAAAAACTATCGACCAAGGAAGAGAAAATAATGATACAGCACATCCATTAACAATATTAATAGCCCTCACTCCGCGGAAACGTCACCTATTTTTTTATGAAGAACACGGAAATTCTCTAACAGTGCCACTTAGCTCCTTATATAGAGATAGTTTAATAGGCAGGCAAAAGCACTGCTCTCTGTTCAATGATACGGAAAGCCTGGTCAGAAAGCCAACGAAAATAACCCCCAAATGTGGATTAATGAATGACTGAATAAACTGTCAAATGTTATTGGCAATTTCCGCAATTTTTAGGAACGTGTTCCTTTCGCATTTCGGTCAAATTCTGGCCAGAACACTTCTAAATTCCACACATTTTGACAAGTTTCTTTATGCCTGACTGATACTGATCGAGACTGTTTGGTAGACTAGCAGTTCAGTGTTTTGTTTGGTTGACCGGTTGACTAAATAAACGCTCGTCAAGAAGGAAGAAATTGATAGATAAAAAAAACAATAAGCGATCGAAAGTGATTCTAAACTCCATGGTCTTTTATTCAGCGACTTTTATTATTCTTTTCTCGCTGTAGGTACTAGTACTGCATATTCTGCCGCTCGTTATTTTGAGGAGGAAGTGAGAGGTCGAGATGACACGCCAAAGTCCGCATCCGTACCTTTTATTATGTGGCTTCCGTACCTTTTATTATGTGCAACTGGCAACCGTCGTGCAACTGCAAAATGTTGAGCACTTCTTGGTCGAAATGTAAGAGCTAAATGTATAGTTATTTTGTGAAAATTTTTCTCACTTTTGAAACTCTGAAGTATGTTTACAATAGGTACTGTTTTAGTAGTTATGGCAGGGTTCATTTCCAATTATTTTAAGACCAAACTTAGATTAGATTGTGCTGCGAGTTTTGGGCCGTTTCCATTCTTATGTTCTAATATGGCATGGTATGTAAAACACCACTTTAGGTAGACAGTTTTGTGATCACATGATCTTGTTAATTGTACAGTACTGAGTGAATTGAGTTACTTCAATCATGTGTAAGATTACTTGATTTCTTAAGTATACGTTTAGAAATAGAAAATCTGAATTTATGGCTCTGTTTTGCAATTAAACGGTATTTTATGGATCGATGTTTAATAACAATGTAAGAAGGTTATTAGAGCTGCGATTAATATCTGCTCAAATTGTTCAAGAATTGTTCAATTATTGCAAATAATAATTGCATAATAAATACGGATAATATAGGATGTTGCAGATTATGATTGATTGATTGCAAATGAATCTGCTATTTTAGAGTTACATCTTTTTGCATGACATAGTTTAAAAATATAGTATTGACTGTCTGCAATCTTTTGCCATTTCTGCACATTAGTATTTGCTCTTAATCTCTTAATTTAAATAAAATAGCCTTCTTCCGCTACATGATGATTCTACATTTTATTTCTAAAACATAGTGTCGTTGCAAAAAATATTAGTGGTTGTCTGCACGATTTAGCTAAAGAGGTCACGAATATAGTTTATATTACACACGAAAATGTAATCATTACGCCAAATAGGCAACTTAATTACCCATGGCATTGGTACAAAAATGCTATATTTTCGACAGGAAGATATTGTGTAATTAAGTTAGTCCAGAAAAAGTTAATTCATTTTCCCGAATATAGGGAGTTTTCTTCTTTATTTTATTATATAATTTAATTTCGTTCATTGAACGAATGATCAAATTAATTCAGGAATTATATTATTTGTCTTTTGTCAATCAAACATTTTTATCAATCCCACTCAATATACATATATATCAACGGAAAATGGTAAATAAAACTCCGTAAGAGTATAATATAACTTGAGAGATTGTCGGACCGGCACGGAGATATTATAAACTATCAAATTTTGATGCCTATAAAAGTATTCTAAATGGTCAGTTGACAATTTATCGAGAGTTTATAATCTCTCAAGTTATTTTATAATCTTACGAAGTTTGCCATTTTCCGGTGACATATATAAAACTCTTCCGTTACTGAGTGACTGAATAACTGAGAAGAAACTACCGGTCGTAGAAAACTAAAATTTGGCATGTTGGTTCCTGGGGAAGTGGTGAGAACTAAAAGAGAATTTTCCGAAATTCCTACGGGAACGGGAAAAAAACGGGATATGCACATACGAAGTCGCGGGCATAAACCTAGTATATGATGATTATAGGTACAACTGTAGATATTCGAGGAAAATCCAAAGCAATAAGTTATACTGTAAGTATAAAGCTCATATTATGAATCACAGGAAATTGCAATTAATCTCACGTTCCAATAGGTAACTTTATACATAAGTATCAGGTTTTTCTCTTTCACAAAAGATAAGGAAAGTTAACGAATATTCAACCTTATAGGCTTAGTTATAATATAATATTAACCAAGAGTTAGAAATGGAAATTATGGACGTATACAAGACGCGATTTTTTCGGTTCTTTGCATGGAACCCTTCTTGTGCGAGTCCGACTTGCACTTGACCGGTTCTTTACAGGACTGTCTAAAAAAGGAGTGTTATGTTTTGTTATTTTCTATCTATGTAATCCATACCTGTACACCTTATTTAGAGATATAAAAACGACAGGGCTCATAATGCCAAATGATTTTCATGTTTTTTTTCTAAAATGTGAACAGAAACAATAATTTTCAGGCACAAAACTTTGTATTTCAAATTATGAAGCGCTCTTATCATAATTGTAATTGAATGAACCCCAACCCTTTTAGCTCTTAATTAATTATTTGGAGGGTCGTTTTCCCAATTTGTTGCTTTAGGTTAATTGTCAATTAATAAAATAATCGGATGAAGTGACGATCAATCGCTGAATTTTGAGCGAATTCATACCACAGTGTAGACGGCTTTAGGAAATATAATTCAGCTTTAAATAATTTTGATTCAAAATTCTAAATGAAACCTTATCTTTTCTTCTCTTCTTTCCTTTATTTTTACCTTTCCTGACCATTCAGGAAAGGTAAAAATAAAAGTCAATTTTTAAGGAATTGTCCTTCGTAGCTCGTAGACTTTCGGGACTAATTTGCTACGAAAACCGTAGCGGCCTCGTGTGATTTCGTAGCCTTGAGCTAAGACAAAGTTATCCCGCTTTTCATCTTTATTTCGCTTTTCATCTTCATTGTACACCATCACAAATTACAATAAGGGCTCATAATAATACCACCACAATAATAACACCACTTACAAAATCAATTAACACTTTCAATATGTACTTCTTTTTACTCACCTCATAAAACTTCGCTTAGATATTTCAAATAAACAATTTAATCGCATTTAATAATGAATAAACAGGACATCCCGGGAAATAATTATAATAATTAAACCTTAAAAGCAATAATATAACACCTGGCTCTTTAATGATACTTAACTGAATTAAACAGTATAAATAATGAACTTGTTACTCATCTATACTAATATTATAAAGCTGAAGAGTTTGTTTGTTTGTTTGTTTGTTTGTTTGAACGCGCTAATCTCTGGAATTACTGGTCCGATTTGAATGATTCTTTCAGTGTTGAGTAGTCCATTTATCGAGGAAGGCTATAGGCTATATTTTTTTTTTTCAAAATTAGGGATCCGTAATAAAATTGCTATTTCGTAACACAAGGTGTAAAATCAAAAACCTTTTTTTGCGTGCGCTGCAAAAACTATTGACAAAAGAACAAAATGATGTACTACGGGTTAGAAGATCCCATTAAGACCTACAAAAAAGTCCGCGAGAACATATATCTAGCTATCATGGTTTAATCACAATAACCCATTTTGTGTTCAAAATAATTATTAAATCGTCTAAAGAAAAAAAACTACGTTAAATACGTATCGTAATATTAATCTTTATCGAAATTAAGCATTATGTTATCAAGAGTATTTATGTAGAAGTAAAATACTTTTTGTTTCATCTCAATCGGATATTTCGTTTAAAAGTTATCACGTGTGTAAGATGTTAAGAGTTGGTACCTATTAATGAGTTATGGGCCATAGAGTTTTTTATCAACATAAAATCCTGTAATAATCTTTTTCGAAATATATTTGTTGATGATTGTAAGTATAAGATCTTTGAAGAGTATAATAAATACATTTCTAAAATAACTCTGCTAAGGAAATCCACGCGCGCATAATGTTTTGAACAGTTCTGAAGACATTGATAATTGCATTAACTTCGGTAATGGTAGTTGAAACTTCTAATACAATTAAAGGAGTTTTAATCTAATAGAATTGAAAAACGCCCCAATTTTTTGGGTAACGTAATTCCTCCAAACTCACGAGATTCAACGAATCCTAAATTTTGATTCTAATCTTGAAAATTAAAAGCAGAATATTTTTAGTATTTATTTCCTTTGGGCCAAGTTCTTTTGCAATTGTATTGAGTGCTTTTATCATTTGTATGCTCAGTATTCCACAATCACCAGTAAATTCTATAAAGTTCAATGAACTTATTTGATCTTTATTATGAACTTTATTATAGCAATACAGAATAAAGCGAAATAGTGATACAAAAGCGGCTTTCAAATAATTCTCAAAGAGATATTAAAAAGTGATCAAATTAACACAAAGGGCTCAAAACAGCTATTTTATAGGAACTAGCACTAACAAGTCTAAAGCAACTTGGGAGGTAACCAATTCTATGAAATTTAATATTCCTAAAATGATAGCAAGACATTTTAATGATTATTTTATAGACTCAGTTCAATCGAATGCCGATAATTTGCGAATAATACTCAAACAGACACATCATCAGGATTATATATCTAATCTATCTAAACTAATATTATAAAGAGTAAAGATTAGTTAGTTTGTTTGTTTAGAATTAAGGTTGATAATGTACATGTAAACTACACTTCAAATTACTCAAATCGGACCTTTCGTTTTAAAGTTACGACGGGCATAAAAATGGTCTAAGTAAGAAAAATGTTACGGTTTGAGCGAACTGGGGAGAATCTTAACGCTTAGTCCGATGAAGCTGAAACACGGCATTAATGTTTTGGATAAAAAAAGAAAAATAACAAATATTTGGATTTTTCGATGCTCTAAGTAAGAAAAATGTTGCGGTTTGAGCTAACTGGGGAGAAACTTAATGCACGGCATTAATGTTTTGGATAAAAAATTAAGAATAACAAATATAAGGGGCGAAAAGGGTTGATGAATTTTTCAGGGGAGGACATTATTGCTTACTTCAATTTACGTGGAAATTGGAATGAACAAGCTTAAAGTGGGAAATTTGAAACAGATCTAACAATGTTTTCATAGTCAACCCCTGGCGGGGTGAACGGGGTGAACTGGGTGGATAGTAGGCTGATCCTGAGACCGTTGAATGGATATCGTAGTGCTTAATTTTCCAAAACTTACCTTTAAAAAGGGTTTGAGGGGCGTTGAAGTTTGTGGAGTACCTACTAAATCCGCGCGGATGAAGTCGCGGGCGAAGTGCTAGTAGTAAAATATAACAACATACCTTACCATTCCATGGCGTTTTCTTTACATATCTAATTGTCTACCTATTCAATTTTGTGGCATGTGTGGGGTTGATGAGAGTTCCAATTCTACCAAATATATCAAGCAACTGCAACGTTCATATTCGCATCTCAATCACATCTGTCAAAAATGTATGGAGAATGAATAAGAGTAAAATTGGCCCTCAGATATCATGCCACCCTGAATAAGAAAAAACTTCTAAATTAAATTCTTCGTCTTTTCCCAACTATAATAGGGTATTTGGCTAAAAAATCTAATTAGGCCGTCAGATAGATTTCCAAAAAATATTGGACACGTATTTTACCTTTTTTCACGTAAACTTAAAATTAAGACGATACAAAATAGTCTATGTGTTAATCCAGGGTGTCAGCTTCCTGTATACCAAATTTTACCAAAATTGGTCCAGCTGGTTGCGCGTGAAGAAGTAACAAACACACACACACAAACTTTTGCCTTATAATATTAGTGTGAAGTGTGAGAAGTATAGATATAGATGGATTACCTCCCAATCTGATTGCAAGTCAAGCCATTGCAACATAGGTTTACAAACAATCACAACAACAATCCAATTAGCCGTACTTAGAACAATTATATAAGCTGCGTATGCGCACAGTCATATGTTTCGCAATGCGATGGCACGTGTATTGCCACAGAGAGAAGTATGCTCCACATCGAGCTATGGTGGTCATTATGGCATATTCAGCATTGTTACATGTTATGTCATAGATTATTTTTATTTGTAGAGGATCAGAACAAGTGTAATTAAAGTAAATGTCTCTTGATTGAATACCACAGACTTACGTTAAGCGGTAAGTAAGCCTAAGGTAGGCTTGGATTGTTTTTTTATTGAAGTTCGTGTTTGCGCATAATCTCACCTGGTGGATTGCAATAATGTGGTCGACGATGGAGAACGCTTGCTCAGAAGTAACTTATTTAATCTTGTATTCAAGAACCCCAGGTTGTAGCCATCAGGATCACTGCCACCGGCAGGGAATTCCACTCCTTCGCTCCAAGATCTAGATCAGTTAGGCTAGTAAGCTCGAGTGGTTTTTTTTTTCAAACTAATGCTTAGGCACAGGGTCTCGAACGAAAAGTTATGATAATACACTTCTTGACACATCTATTGGCCCACCTTAGAGTTTAGGTTTCGATGGCCCCTACCGAAATATGATTGCTAGATTGAACAAAAACTGTTGATGCAGTTTTAAACCTGATACATTTTACCATCTTTTTCGATCGTATTGTTTTAAATTTGAATTCAGAATACCATACGACATGGAGCTACGCCTAACAAGTCGGATATGCGCCTTGTTAAAGGCAATTGATTTTTGAATAAAAAACATGTTTTATCAAATAAAGGTTTAATTTAATAACGCGTGTTGCCTCCATGGGCATCTACCACAGCTCTCATACGATTAGGCATAGAGTTTATCAACCGCTCTATGCAATTTTGAGGGATCATCTCCCATTCCTCTTCTATGGCAGTTTTCAACTCCTGCATCGTCTGGGCAACTGGCTGACGAGCCCTAACACGTCTTTTTAGCTCGTCCCACATGTGCTCAATGGGGTTCATGTCTGGGCTTCTGGCTGGCCAGTCCATAACTGTGATGTTCACATCCCGAAGATATTCCCTGACGATGCCGGCCGCATGGGCTCTTGCATTATCATGCATAAAAAGGAAATTTGGGCCCACATAGTCCGCGTATGGTATCACGTGAGGTTCTAAGCACTCACGAATGTACCTTTCAGCATTTAATGTTGGCAGCCGTGGTCCTGTAACAACCTCAAGTTGAGTTTTGCCGCTCGCGGATATACCGCCCCAGACAGTCCATGAGCCACCGCCATAAGCAACCCTCTCTTCAAAGCAGCATTGTGCGAAACGCTCTCCCTTACGTCGGTAGACCTTCTTCCTTCCATCATTGCCATGTAACACAATTTTAGACTCATCAGAAAAGAGTACACGGCTCCAATCTTGCTGTGTCCAATTTAAATGACTGCGTGCGAAATGAAGGCGCGCTGTTCGGTGGGCTCGCGTTAGTTTGGGCCCATTAGCTGGCTTGTGTGGTACCATATCGCGTTCTTTTAACCTTCTCCGAACAGTTCGAGCGCTCACAGATACTCCGTGGAAGTCGCGAAGTTGGTTTTGTATCTCAATGGAGGTAAGGTGACGATTTCTCAAGCTGGTCGTCACGATGAATCGATCCTGCCTTTCAGTTGTGACCCGAGATCGTGGCCTTCCTTGGCGACGAACAAAGCCGCCAGTCTCTAGGTACCTCCGATAAACATTTCGGACCGCAGATCGACTTAAATTAAGTTGAGCACTCACGTTTCTTTGGCTGTGTCCGGCCTGAATAAGTGCCACAGCTTGGGCATATACTTCAGGTGAAGTATCCATAGATTATTGATAGAACCTCACCTTAATGTTAAGAATAAGTAATGTTTGTTGCAAAACCAAAGATATCAATCACTTTTTCAAGAATTAAATCCAAGTAAACCAATAAAACCAAGTTTTCTTAGTATTCGATTGTTTGATATCAACAAACAGGCTCCAAATTGTCTTTTGTTTCTTTAAATTCTGTGTTCGAAATTCAAAAAAAGACTATTGAATGAAATTGTGAATGTGCCAGGTTCAAAACTGCATAAAAACTTTTTGCTCGACCTAATATAAAATTTTAGCTAGGACCAAACGAAACTGAAAATACAAGGTGGGCCAATAGATGTGTCCAGAAGTATATTATTATGGCAAATTGTCAAACACTCATTGTTTAGCTGTAATTGGTTGAATGAGACTTAATTTGCGACAGGTCGATATTTTTTTACCAGAAACCTGGGGTTAGGTACTTTACGTAGTTTATGTTCTGCAACTTGGGATTAAACAGTACCTCAGCTAGGCGAGCTAAGCTTAAACTAACTTAAGCTTAACTCTTGGTCTACCACTGGCTTACTGCTTACTAATCCGACATCTTCTTGCTAAGTTACCAACACAACTCAACATAGTAAATTCTGCTTACCAAGGTTTCTATTTTACACCGCATCAAGCCAATCAATACCCAATTAAATCCATTACAAGCCAAAACCATACAAAAAAACGTGTTTTCATTCAATCTATTACAAAAACATCAATCATCAGCGCATCGATGGGTGAGTTGCGCCGGCGCAGGTGACGTCACGCGCCGTGAGCGATCGATCGGAAGCGACCACACATTTATCAGCTGGCACTAGGAAGTGAGATTGGTAATAGAGGCTTATCTTAATCTTAGTAGGTTGGTTTTATAACGCAATCCTTTACAAAAACAAGGACAAATCCCCATTGATTAACCATATACGTGGTTAATCAATGGGTATTTGTCCTTCTTTTTGTAAAGGATTGCGTGATAAAACTTATTAGGAACGTGGTTTTAACTATTAAATATGTATATACATTGTAAATTTAGTAAAGAGACCGACTTACAACCGTATCCAATGTAACCACTTTGGATTTTATCACAGCTCTACTAAGTAAAAACATTCTAACTGAAGCATTGTCATTTCAAGATTAAAATCACTGCCATAAAATTAAAAAAAGTTAATGGCGTTTTTCACCACCTATGATTCAGTTCCCGTAAATTATGTCATTTTCGAATTTATTCGGTGATTAGTAGCTATTCGGAGGTCGTGATAGCACAATCATGCACCCAGTGATATTTCACTAAGGGGGTTGAGGGGTCCCCAAAGAAAAGCTAACTTCAGAGCCGCTTTTAAATTTACGTTGACTCGACTTGTAACTGTGGGTATTCGTCATCACCAGAGATCGGAATAGGTAGACTATATTTAGGTACCTAATGTTCGTGCAAGTAAGTAACATAGAGTTGATAATACCTCCTGTAAAATCCCGGAATCATAAATGGAATCATGACAGTCAAAACCCAGGATTATAAAAACATGTACTGGACTTCGAGTGTAGTTACAAATTATTGATTTGAAGAATCAAAAGAAGATAGAGTTATGCGAAAACAAAGCTATTTAATTTAACTGTTTTACTCGGTACGGAACTTTAAAAACATAATAAGATTCTTCAATATTATAATTTTGTTCGCAATCATTTTTGTGCAAATGTATTCAAAGCGCAATAAGTAATTTGCAATTTCTTAGATCCCGGTATACAATCGTTGTACATCGGTATACATCGCAAATGTTTATGGTTGCGGTATTATAGAGGAGGTATTATCAACTCTATGTTACTTACTTCCACGAACATTATGTAAATATAGTCTACCAATTCCGATCTCTGGTCATCACCGAACCGCTACTTCACTTTTGGTATAAATCACCGTTAGTTAATTGTGGTTATGTTGCTATAGGCTGAAATGATGATGATAATGAAACTGTCACTAGTAGCAACATGAAATGAATAGAGGAAGTAACTCTCTGTCTATGGATTTATAGAATGGCGGGCAAACGTGACACTGATAATATAACGTTAGCGAAAGTTACAGATGGTAGGTAGGTACTTAGGTAGAACTTGTAGTTTCCGAGTAGTATCACATAAAGGATTATTTATCTTCCGGCTTTGTTAATAAAAGTTGACGGAAGAGGGAAATATGAATAATTAGTTAATATAGTATAGGTAGAAGGCGATGTGCCAACGTCGTATTTATTGTCTTTATGTGATGTTGATATAAATTCAACGCGTTGCCCCATTGATGTTATGATGATTAAAGACTCAGTTTTAAACAATTAATGTTTAGGTAAGTAGCTGGCACATACTGAGGGTTTCTGAATTTAATATTTGGAGTCAAGATCGTCGAAACCTACTTTGATTCCAAAGATTGACAGGTTAAAGATTGTCAGAAATAGTTTGAAAAAATTCAGAAATCGGAGTCCACTCCCATTAATATTCTGTACCTTATTGGTGCGGTGAATGACCCCAATCTGGATAAGACATGTATTTATATTTTAGCTACGTAAATTCTGTTCCTGAAATGGTTTTATTTTACAAGTGATGTACAAAGACTATAATCCTAACTAGCTCATTCGTAAGCTAGCCAAAATTGTAGTTTCTGAAATCGCAGCATTTCACTAATACAGCTCTATTTATTCATCTCGCCTCTTATTCAAGCACGTAAGACTCATTTAAACGAAACAACGGACATCTTGGGATAAATCTCCGAAAACCATATCTTTGTCAAAGTCAGTTCGCAACAATGGGTGAGACATTGTTTATGGCTTTATAAACTACACTTGCAACACAGATGCGTGATAAGATACCATAGAGACATAGAGCGTGACTTGAATAGATGATCATAGACAAAATTGATGCGGAAACTTAGGCATAGTCTAAGACAGCGAGAGGAGTGATTTGAATATTTGCATAGAAATTCTACTAAGTAGTCCTTTGTGAATAGCTGTTAAGTGGAGCGAAACAATGTATAATTATCTTAATTGGTGTTTTTGTAAATAACAGTCTTAATTTTGTTTTGTAGATCGTGATAAGATCTCAAGTTTGTAATGTCAAGGCGCTTAGCGCAAAGTGATTAGCTGACGGAAACAATCGATTAAAACTAATGTGAGGAAATAAGACAGTTATTTTGGAAAACAGGACTAAATTATTTTCGTAACTAGAAAAACAAAACTATTGCATTTTAAAAATGTTAACAAATATAAAATTATTCAGTGTAAAGTGAACTAAGACATGACGGATCGTAATATTCTCAAACAAGTTAGTTCCCATGGCATTTATCTCAATAGATCTCTACTGGAATTTGGGTCTAGCAATGTCACCGAGAAAGATGGGTTTCCTACTTTATTCGGTACTCCGGAGAAGCTTCAAACTGCATTTTGGCCGTTGTATTACATGTGTTTTGTTGAACTCTTCTGTTCTTTTCTTAAACGGCCGATTTCAATAACCTTTAACCAATTGTCAAATTAGCTACCAACAGTAGCTGAAACGTCATGTTTGCCTTTCAAACATGACGTTTGAGCTACTGTTGGTTGAGACCGGCCGTAAGTTGATTCTCTCTTGTTCAGCTTCATTGCGTTTTCTAATGGTCGCCAATGTTGATTCTGACTGTCGAGAGTTGCTGTGGTTGGAAATACTATGACAGCGAAGATTCCTTCAAGTTAATTTTCTTCAGATCAAATTTCCAAAGAGTCGTATAAGTTCGCAAGCGCAAAATAATATAAATATTAAGCATTTTTAATTATCTACCATAAATTAATTTAAACTTTTAATATAATTAAAGCACTAATCTAACAATACAATAAATAATATAATCTTACAAAATAATATTGATATATTATCCCAGAATGATGATATCCCCGTAAAAGTATTACCAATTACTACCAGCCCTACCTGATTTGATACGCTCCCTCTATCTCCCAGTAACCCGATAACAAAATTAATTGCTTCATCGCGCATAACAACTAGAACTGGCTCTACAAACAAGTTGAGTGCGAAAATGACTTAAACATACAAATTATAATATCGCAGTCCAGTTATTAAGGCGTCTGGCCACAACCGCTTATTAGAAGTAATTGCGATTGGTCGGCGCCGCGATCAGATTGAGTCCTAACGATATTGATTGGGTGAGCCGCGATGCAAGCGATAGTGATGGCGTATTCACACACCAATAATCCCATAACTCCCACCGTGTTGTGGGATTATTAGTGTGTGAAAAAATAGTGGGAATAAGAAAAGGAATAATAATGGTAGAAGGAAAGACACTAAAAGCAATACAGAAAACACAAAACAGGAGTCCGACTTCCCTGTTGGCTTAACTGTGGGGTATTTAAGTCAAGTAAATAAGTAAGGCAAGTGTGATCGTCGTCGCTCACATCATGGCTTACCATCAGGTGAGATCATTGAGAATATAGTCTATGGGTGAGATCAAACGTAAGTACCTGTAGATCAAGCTTTTGTTTCAATATATTCTAGTCCTCTGACTGAGTTAAGTGAGTTAAGTTACCAATGTACCTTTATATGCAAAACCAAAAAATTTTTATTTTTTATTTAGAGACCAGTAACCAATGTGACGGTATATTAATAAAATTTAAAGTCAACAAATACGAAAACGATATGTTCGTTCATCATTAAGATTTATGGGCTAATTAACATAATTAAGAATTAAGCTTAACTTTTGATATCTTTTCAATTAATACCAAGATAATCGAGTTAAAATTAAGAATTTTATCATTTATCTATCTATAATAAACAAGCAAAAATAATTATTTTCTAACACTTAATATGATTCAAAATAATGTCATGGATCCGGTTTCTCAAGACCTTCTAAATTAAATCTTTTGTCAAATATCAATTCAAGTGATTAGATTGACAGTTGGAGTTGCAGCTAGCCAAACAACAGCTGAAAACATGGGTTTTACAGATTGTAACAAAGTAGCATGAGAAGCTAAACTTTTCTGAATTTCTGCATTCGCAAACTGTCAAAAACACCATTGGCAGTCGCTGACGTATTGCGACTTGAATTTCGAAGGCCTTCAGTCATTTTAATCCTTATTCAATTTAACAGAAAACTTTTTCTTATTCGAATAATGGTCCATTTATTTTATCTGTGGCTCAACAAATAGTGATTTGCATACAATGCAGGTAATTACCGGTACAATACGTGTATATTGACATAACACCCACGGCGGGACGATTATAAGAACTACCTACCAGTGTGTTCTTCAAAGTGCTTTTGACTTGTCTGCGTTTACTGATGATTTGTTTTTGAGGCTATTTTTGGTTGTGACGTTATTGAAATAGGTTTTGCGTTTTTAAATTAAAGAGCTTTGTGCAAATTCAATCTCTACTTAATCTCTATAGTAATTTTTGTTTGAACGTGCTAATCTCTGGAACTACCATTCAGATAAAAAAAAATCGTATATGATAGCCACATTCATGAGGAATGTTATAGGCTATTTGGGAACGTGAAATTCCTTCGGGAACGGGATAAAACGGGATATGCGCGTATGAAGTTGTGGGCAAAAGCTAGTTAAAATAAAACATATGCTTTAATGATAAGTCTAGAACTTAAGACTTCTGTTTTACAGACGAGACTGTTGTCGTGTGGTAGTTTGTCTCGGGACAAAGACAAGATACGACTTTCAGTTCGGGCTTCAAGTAGGTACATATTATGTAAGTAAGTAGATTCCTTCCTTTAAAACCTTTCTTTTATTTTTTCTTGATTTGAAATGTCTATAATCTTTCTTTATTGAATTATTGGCAGTACATTTTCAAGCAGAGTATTTTCCGTGCTAAAAACTATGTTCAATTTGAGCTAATTCGTTGTATATGTTCTAATAAGTACTCGGATTAGGCTAAATTGAATTCCTAAGTATTCGTCTACGTATTCTTAGCAAGATAGCAGGCATCCGCTATTGTCGGCTACATCGCAGATCTCAGGCCATTGTACTTAGTGCCTATTTTAGTCAAAAGCTATGCGCCTGCGCAAGTGGGTGCTTAAGATGAGGAGTTAGGACTTTTTGGAGACGTCTCACACTTTTTGTGTTTACAGGAATAACCCGTAGAATGGTTTAATGAACTTCTCAAAGATTAGTCTTGGTAGGTTAAGTAAGTGGTTAGTAAGTGGTATTTAGTTTAACTTAGCGACAGTATTGTGTACTGGTTATTTGAATGGGTTGGAATCTGAGATGGATATTGAGACGGGATAGAACCAGATTCTTGAGTCTCTAGTCAGAATAAGCAAAAACCGTGTGATAAGATTTATTTTTTTATCATAATTTTGTAAACAGGTTTTTTTGTATTCACAATATATTATGTACAGATGACCTTAAGTAACTACTAAATACTTATGATCTTGCCTTATCAAATCCCGAGATTATAATCAAAACGTATCAAAACAAAAGAAATCATTGGGCATGTTTGTCTTTGGTTTAAAGTAAATGCATACGGTATGCAAATGGTAATTAGATAGAATGGGTATGCAGCCTACCTATTCTATCTAATTACCATTTTCACGGGAAATTGTGCCAATTACAATTTCGTAACTAAACAAACACGCAATAACATTCCAGGTAATAATAATATTAAAAAGAAAAGCGTACCTAATGACTTTGTATTAAATAATATGACCAAGCATTTTCATGTATACCTAACACTTGCACTAACTGACTGACAGCTTATACAGCAAAAATAAAATATAGCCAGGTTAACATCAAAAACAATAACATTAAAATCGCTTATGTCCATAGTTTTTGCTGTAGGCGGATGTTTAGAAATCTGCGAATCAGATCAGATGAAGTAGGACGCAGGATGTCTGCAAGTATCTAGGGTCGGCAAACAAAAACAAACTAATATCTGGAACGAAATACTACATAAACTACTTCTCAAAACAATTGTTCTCTTTGATCTGTAAGTTTAGCTCTACATTCTGGGAAGGTTTAGTGCAAATTGTGTTTTTAGGTGGATCCCAAAATAAAGTGCAACGCGGGTTCAGGCTATGTTTGTATCTTGCCATCTTAATCTTTATATATATAATTCTTCTGTACGTATGTTTGTCACTGAACTCCTCCTAAACGGCTGGACCGACATTGATGAATTTTTTTGTGTGTGTTCAAATGGATTCGAGAATGGTTTAGATTCACAATTGGACTCGGTAGGTAGCGCTGCAATCGATTTCTATAATTTTTCGTCAGACACAAAGCAAACGTTCGGACAGGACAACGTCTGTTGGGACCACTAGTATTTTATATATTTTTAATTATGTGTCTTTAGAATCAGGAACGTATTTATTTATTTATTTATTTATTATATACTTTATTGTACACCTCATTACAAACATAGTAAAAACGTTAAAAAAAAAACAAGTGTACAATGGGCGGTCTTATCGCACAGGGCAATCATCATATCAGCCGAAAGACGTCCACTGCTGGACATAGGCCTCCCCCAAGTGGTGTCGCTACAATAACCGGTCCTGTGCGTCTCGCATCCATTGGCTAACCGTGATCCTCACCAAGCACCTAGGAACGCTAGTGTAACGTTATTGCAAACGGGAGTTAACATCTTCTTGTGCCTAAAGACTGCATCAAAGTAGGGATAGGTACATCTTATTATTATGCTTTTATTCTAATTCCTACCCAGTACTTAATCTCACTTAGGAAACTTGTGCTACGTTTTCGTTATTTTAAGAAAAAAAATACCTATGTATAGGCCTCCTTTACACCTTCAAGTGCAAGCATGCAAGTTGCACTACATTGCGAGCTACCGAGGTATAATGTGACCAATCCCACGATCGTGCCCCGCAATGAAATGACACTTTCATGCGAGTAGCTTGCAGCTTTAAAAGCGGCTTTAGAGTTTAGAATTCTAGCCAAATCTCCCTCGACAAGTGTTACAAAAGTAATTTATAACCTGTTCTCGCCAAATGATAGACAACCCTAGCGTTACTTAATATTTGTTATTATTTTCTTAAACAATTATTTTGTAACAACCTACATAATATCTAGTTTTGTTTGACCACGGTAATGTCGTCAGCAGAGTAGTTTATTTTTAAAATGCTTTCAGAGAGCCCGCGTCACATGACAGGTTTCTTTTATACAGTTATTAATGTTACCTATTCCTTTTGTAATTCAATCCCAGTCCTAGTAGGCGTGTCCTATTTTTTCTGTATTACGTTTTTTTTTAATATTTCAATGGAATTTTATAAGTAAGTATTTAATCCGGGTATTAAACATTAAGGAGTGTTTTTAATACTTGCCTGTTGTTTATCGGTTAAAACGAGAGGCCTGTGCTCAGTAGTGGATGAAGTTGGGTTGTGGATGATGATGATGATTCCTTATTCATAGTCGGGTAGAAATAGGTCAAATTGTTCGTAAGTGGTAATCCCTGGAACAATTGTTATGATTAAATAAGTTCTTTTGATGATAGGAATATACTCTATTGCTTTATCTGATAGGTAGGTAGAGGCGGTAGCAATTTTATGGTACAGGTAATCTTTTTTATTGGAATTCAAAATAACACAATACTATTCTGCTGAAACTATCGGCATTTAGCAGCATTTATCGAACAAAAAATTTCAAGGGAGTCAGTCGAATTGTTCATAAAAATGTTATAAACCCTTCCGTACGCCTTGACACATAGTAATAAACCCAACATTAGCTGGTATCCAATGATACCAGCTAATGTTGGGTTTATTGCTTTTATGTGCCAATGCACATAATAGCAACACCGGCAATTAAACCAGCTGACGTATAACAGTAATTTCGTTATCAGATCTCTTTTCATATTCATTATGTTTTTTGTGTGGCAACACCGCAAGGTTGCGCCGATCTTCGTAGGAATTGTTTAGTCGAATTAGATTTTGATGCAAATTACTGGTTTTCCGGGCGCCATTGTTTTGGCTCGCTAAATTAGTACGCATATATGAATATTATAATATGTTAAATTGTGATTCATGTTATCCTTCTACTTACGGGGAAATAATAGTTTGTTGCGTACTTAATAGATATCTGAAAATATATTTGTTGAAGGCTCCTCGCATTTTCAAAGAAATTCTTATAATGGTTATAAGATAATTTGTTTAAAACTAGTATTGTTGCAGTCTTAACAGTGAAAGGTATGTAGTTTAAAACCCAGATTACATAACCTAATTTAAATAAGTGAGCAGATAACGGTTATGTTGGATTATAAGTAATCGATCTCAGAATTAACTGATGAAAACCCAGACCCAAACCCTCAAATATCTCCAGAAATTAATCATGAGGCATTCTCGGCGGCAAACTCGAACCAAAAGTAATCGTACGCAAATGGCCGGCAATTCATTCCGCCACCATCTGCCCGAACCATTTACTTCATCCTCCCACACAGCACTTAATGTCCAAACAAACACTCATTAATTTAAATTAACTAGTCCTATTGAACTTACTTACTTTGACAATGCCATTACCGAAAAGCAAAGTAAACTTTTCAACGGATGACGTTTTTGACAGATGCGACCGCCATTTTGTGAAATCATTTAACTTTGTTGACAGCTCTTTGGGTAGTAACTTTTGACAATGCTGCAGACTTGTTATTAATCACTGTTATTATCTTTAAAGACAAAGGCTTTTGGTTTGATTCGGGGCGAGGACTTTGGCGAAATATTAAGTTTATAAGATTTGATTATTTCAACAGCTCTACCCCGAAAGTGGTAATTAATGTGGTTCCGAATATTACGAATTGATGAATTTATTTGTGACCGTTAGTACTATCTCTAAACTATTGTTTAGTGAGATCACTTATTAACAGTAGGTAAGTAGACGCAGTTGCGCATGACTTTCTACAATAACCATATCAATTTAATTCTTGATCCCTTTTTATTTAAAATCAGGATTCTGGTTTCCTATCATCTAACCACCTAGCAACATCTGACTGGAAATCTCAGTCTAGATGGAATATGAAAAAGTACCTTACTACTGAGCTAGGTACAGTTTGTGCTTTTATCTCAATATTTTTATTTATCCCTAAAACCAATTTCTGTAAGAGGCTTGAGCATTCAACGATGGAACAGTACTTAAGAAACACTCACAGGCCTTACCTCAGGTCTACTATATTCACATTACCTCCTACCGAAGATACAGCCACAGAAGGTCACAGCAGCCCAGCACTATCTCTGGTTGACAAAAGCATTGTCTCATGATCACACGTCTCGCCTTGACTTGCGCAATTCAATGAGCATTGGTTAAGTAACGTGATTATCCAACTCTAGTCGTGGGAATCGTCACAGCTTCTGTAACCGACATCGACACACTGCTCTTTGAGTTTTGTTTTGTTATTAAACCTTTGTGCAGTGGGACTTTTTATATTTTGTTTTTATTATAAGGCTGGTTTTTTAGGCTACTGCGACGACGATGGTACGATCATTTTTATAGAAATTGTTCTACAGACTTCGAGATTCCCAAAAGCCTTGCCTGTCTCCCTTAGTTGAATCTGCGCTAGTTCAGTCTACTTTGACGGTACCAAGATTATCACAATAATCTTGGTACCGTCACTTTTCGAGATAGGTCTTGAAAATCTGCAAAAAGTAGTAGAGATTGTTCAAAGCTCAAAGAAATAATCAGAAAATCAAACAAGTACCTATGTTGTAGAAGTACTAGCCCTGGTTTAAAAAAAAAAACATGTGTCATATTCTGTCTCTGTACGAAAAAATCACCCCGCTAAAACCCCGATCGAACATAATTATTCCCATCTCAAAAATTCAGTATGTTTATGGTAAACTTGAGAGCGTTCGTGTTCCCATATTTTTATTGTTTACTGCGCTATAAATGGGTTACGATGCCTCTATGAGGTAAACAATTACTTCTGCCGGGTACTGGGGCATGTCGCAACGTAACATGATGTGTAGATGACTCGTTTTTATTAGGTACTTGTTGTGTGGGAATTGACAGAAGGATCAAGTGGCCAGAACTCTTCAAAGTTTTCGAACCTACGCCATTTTGGAGCAAAAGTAATTTAAGTTTTTGTAACGCCTTTAATAAATACCTACTTGTGCAGACGCCAGCGCATCAAGCTACAACAATCTGTCAAATTTATTTAATAGATTTTCAACTTTATCGCTAACGTATTAAATTCAAGGTTGATTGGGAAATTTGACAGTTTCGGGTAGCTTGATGTGCTGGCGTCTGTACTACAAAATAACACATTAACGCTTAAAAAAACTTAGTTTAGCTCGGTTAGGTGCGGTATTTTTTCTTCTTGGTTTGTTGGTTGTACAAGAGCTAGCGATCTGCACAAAAGTATGAGAAAATAACTTAGCTATGCATCTATTCTGCGATTAACTTTAAAATACTACGATCAAAGGACCTAGTAGTTTAAAGTTTAAATGTACTCGATGGCGTTAAATTAAACTTTCTTTTTGGTACCTGTTTCAAACCGTATGGAATAAAAGAGGTTTCCCGCTATTGTCATCATCAGACAGCTCTTATTCTGTTTTAGCACTAAAGCCACATTACCTTGTTACGTACTGTTTGTCTGAAGAGAATAGTTCAATTGTCCTAAATTTAGCCGCATCTGCTATTAAAATAAAACTACAATCACAAATCTTCTCTATTCGTTGCACTATTACATAAATTCTGGTCAATCCACATCAGAATGTAGCCTCAAGCATCACATGATCACTTAGCTATATGATATGGAGTCATTACTTATCTAGAAACCTGTAATACAGCTCCGACATAAAGAAAAATTTATTAACAAACAACATTAATTATGCATTTTTTGTAAAGTTACTGTATAATATTTGACTCAAATCAAAGAAAAACAAAAAACAAATTAGGTACTGGCGCCAGCACATCAAGCTACCCGCAACTGTCAATTTTTTCCAATCAACCTTGAACCTAATGCTTTTTTAAAGCTCTAGCGTTAAAGTTGAAAATCTATTAAAGAAATTTGACAGATTGTTGTAGCTTGATGTGCTGGCGTCTATATTTGCTTCTGGCAGTAACTTCGCTCGTGTTATTTTGTCAATTATCCTAAACGAAAGCAATACTGGATGAAAAGTATTTTTCCTATGTTCTTATCCAGCAGATGAGCAATGGATTTTTGTGTTCTTCTGGGTATATGTATCGTTCTTTTCTCTTTTAGGTGTATTGCGTACATGTACACGACGCCACCACATCAAGCTACCCGAAACTGTCAAATTTTGCCAATCAACCTTGAACCTAATGCTGCAGCAATAAAGTTAAAAATCTATTAAATAAATTTGACAGATTGTAGTAGTCTGATGTGCTGGCGTCTGTACATAAATAAATGGTCTATCTGAGTCCTAAGTTTCATTCAAAACCGTTCTTCAGTTCTGTTGAGGTTTGAAAGTGATTGATAAAAAAAAATCCAGACTTTCACATATTACTACGATAATAATAACTCAGCGCCATGTTTAAATGCGATTTACAAAAAAGGAAATAATAGAGATTTGGATGCGTGTACGCAACTTCCTGCGGACAGCCGCTCATTCTGACGTCATTACAATAGGGTGACAATCAACAGATTGTGTTGGTAGACTGATAAAGCGAGCCCTCCACTTACTATGACCTAAAATGTGTGTCCTATTTAATGTATTGATCTTTAACTTAAATGGGACGCAATTTTGGGTCACAGTTTGGACATGGTATCCAATTGTAGCTAATAATTCAATAAGAAGGTTTAAAAAATTAAATTAAAAGTCTTTTGATAGGTCGCAGTAACTTTTCTTGTATAAATCGGCAATTTGGTAACCTACCTACTATGCAAGTTCTACACGAAACTAGACCAAAGAAGTTCGATAGCGAAAATGTCGCAGTAAAGGCGCCTTTTTGAATTTCTCAAAATCTAATCTAAGTACCGTCGTTCAGTCTCAACACTTGTTATTAAATTTTTACCTCAACATTTTCAACTTAGCAACACAATCTCATAATCCTGCAGCCATTCGAAAATAAAAGTAATTTTCACAATTTTCCCGCCGCGTGGTGTTGCCAGCGTGCGTGCGACAATTAGGGCGCGACGCCTCGCCATTCCTCTCTGAATACATTAATTAAACAAGATAAATAACTGTTGGAATACGACAGATACACTTTGTTTGATAAGTGATAATACAGTCGCATAGTTTCACAAGTTTTTGCTTGAATGCGTGAGAAAGTGGCAACTTTCTGCGCGATGATATTGATACTTCGACGCGATTGTGAGAATGACTGATGTCTTGCTTAACATACATACTACTATGGATAGAAAAGCTATACCCACTTAGTTACACACCTATAAGTAAGCAACTCATGCTTATATGTACCTACCTTAAGCAATCTATACTCTATCCGTTTAGGTAGTTAACTAAAGGTAAACAATCTTGATGTGTCTTTTTACACAAATTCATATTAAACAAATAAACTACTTTTCAAACTTATGGTTCAATTGATTTAGTATTCGTTACTGTTGTATTTACTTTGGTTTTTACTTGCATTTTATTTTTAAACTGAGTTTTTAAGTAAAAAGTTACATCAAGATTGTTTACCTTTAGTTAACTACCTAAACGGATAGAGTATAGATATCTGACGGTTAACAGCCAAGACCTTGTAACTGAAAATGTCAAAAATTCACACAAAGCACAAATAGCAATAAGTAGGTATGTAGTTTGTTTGAGTGCAGATAATGATTAAAAAGAAAAAAAATGCCAGTTAAGGTTTTGCAGTGGTTAATCGTTGATATGCAAAATGTGCAGTCTTGTCTAAATAATCGAATCTCAAAAAAAGTGAGTAGGTATATGAATGCTGCAGTTATGCAGTGTGCTTTCTAAACAACTTTTTGTAACAAATGGCTATTATCTGTGAATCGTGACCACGTCAAATATCTTCTTAGTAGTGTACGCTCCGTTCACATTCGAGGAAGCTGAATTATATGCCCACTTTACTTTTCGTTATGGCATCATTTATTAATTTGCGTGCATACAATTTCTTTACAACAAATAAAACCTATTATTCGGTCCACCTTCAGTCATATTTACGTCATTCTTTGTTCTGTTAAAATATTTGTAAAGAATTAAATAGTTCGTCGTCTGGGACGATAAACCACACTTATTGTGGCTACACTTGTGCAAATACAAACATAATATAGTATAACTCTGTGAAAACCCACAAGGACGGAAAAGTTGTTCATGCAAGTGTAATGCAGGTATCTTTTCGATACAGGTATCATATTTTATTTCAATATTGAATATTTCAAGACCAGTATTATTTGAGACGCGGTGGAACTTGATAGTTCACTATGTGATGATTTATTGTTCCTTTGAAATATCTCGAAATAGTGTCTAGGTACCTTAAGTAAACGCATCAAAGATAAGAACTGGGGGCTTGTAACGTCACTTTCCAGTAAAAAGTGTACTAGTAGTGACGTCACACGCGTTTACGTGGCAAAAGAAAAATAACGTGTCCAATATTTTTCACAAACTTATCTGTCAGACTTATTAGATTTTTTTAGTAAAATACTCTATTGAAAATAATCCTCTTTAAGAGATAGCTCTCCTCAACTTCTGGTTTGTGCATATTAGGATCAGCTTCACAATACGAGCGGCCAAATAATACTGGGAACCTATTCCTGCTTGGAAGCTCAAAATGTTTCTCATACAAATGCTGGTTTTGCGATTTTCTCGCTTGAGTCGTTTTATTATCTCGGCGCAGGCATTCGCTTCCAGTTTCGGTCTAGACGCAAAATGCAGTCGGATTTATTCGTTCTAAGACATATTTTATATCCCACTTTAGTTTAAACGCTAGAATATTTTTCTGTCCGTAGATTATGTGGTTTTCAAATAGCTTTTTAGTGGTGAGGCAAAAATACTGGGAAAAACTATTTTAAGAAATAAAAGCGCGTGTTTATAATTATAATGCTTTTTGTAGTAGGTTTATCTGAAACTAGCTGACCCAACGGACGTTGTAGGTTCAAAGTTCTAGTCTACGAGAGAATCTTATTTTTTTTTCTTTAAAACTTTTTCGAACTCCGATCGTTTTCAAATAAAGAATAACAATTCGTTGCAGCCGTTGTCAAGTGATTTACATATTATATCTACTTACCTAGCATTTAGGTTCCGTAGTCAACATCTGTTTGTTTGTCTGTCTGTCTGTACTCGGTTTAGCTCAGAGAGAAATTTCGTACAAATTCCATTGAAAATTAGTTAGATAAAGTTTTAGTTGCGTAAAAAAGTAAATTTACAAAAACTATGAGAAATGAACCATTCTAAGTCGGCAAGAATTGTGACGTGCAACTACGGAACCATAAACTAATAATATTCTGTGATTGTTTTATAGATAGATAATGGCATTGTAAACTAGTCACGCCAGTTTGAAGAACCTAGGTACAATGTCAGGAAAATACGACGATTGTGTTGCAGATGGACGAGGACTAGTAATCGCGTCATTACCTAGGTCTGATTACTCGATAAAATGACGGAGTGGTTTTAATTAAACGCCTTAACGGTGTATGGTTTAGATAAGTCTTGTTTGTTGCGACGATTTTATGAGTATACATAATTGGTAGGTATGTCACCGGAAAATTGCAGACGTAAGATTGTAATAAATCTTTATTAGATTATAATTCCTCAATATATTATGAAAAAATCGTTTTGTATGCAATCAATCCCATCCAAATTCAACAGTTTCCAATATATATCCGTGTCTTATTATGAAAATAATAGTTTACAATTTCACGCGATGGCTTATAATCTTACGGCGTTTGCAATTTTCCGGTGACATATCGCACCCCCGGTGCGACACTGTCACTTGCAAAAAAGCAATTTTTCAGGAGAAGCATTTAAAACTTTGGACATCTCAAAAAATCATTATTTTCAAGATTTACCTACACAAAATTAATATCTTATACTACAACATAAACTATGTGTAGTAACTACTACGAAAGTAACGTTATCGCACCAAGTAAAGGGGTGCTTTAGGACAGTTATTACATATTTTACTCATTATTGCAATTTTTGCATAAGTGACAGTGTCGCACCGGAGTGCGATATGTTTTTGAGGTTTGTTTTAAATATACTAGGTATTACAACTACAGCAAAGTGCAAAAGTAAAAGGCTTTAAGTACAATTATTTTTTTTTTTTTTTTTTTTTTTTTAAAGGATGGGAAATCATCAAATGACTTCTTCCGCTCTGGGTTGAGCGGAAGGGCGTGTCAGACTTTTACTGACTCCCATCCGTGTTCCTTCTAAAGCCCTTTGCGTTCCGGGGCCGCGGTGACTATAGTTAGGTACTTACCCTACCTACATTATTAGGTTACTACAACATGCCAGTAATTCCATAGCAATTCGTTACTTTCAGGAACCAACGTTTTCATAAGTACTAAGACTAGCATTTTCCCGCGGTTTCTAAGCTACTTTAAACTATTAAAGTAGCTTAGAAACCACAAGTATCATCTAAATCGGTTAGGCGATTTAGGCGTGAAAACGTAACAAACAAGTTAACAAACAAACTCACATTTTCATATAATAATATAGTTAGGATAGAAAGGTTAATTTCAAACCTTAACTCTTTTTCACTCTACTTCATGAACTCATAAAATGGAGTAGAATTCGTATTATTATTATTATTATTATATACTTTATTTTACACCTCATTACAAACATAGTAAAATCGTTTAAAAAAAAAAAACAAGTGTACAATGGGCGGTCTTATCGCACAGGGCAATCTCTTACAGACAACCTTTGGATGGACTGAACGAAAGAAGTTAGATTTAGGGCGGTCAGTGTACAAACATCATAAACAATATAGACATAATAATATAAAATACACACAATACTAAATAATATACTAATAAATATCAAATATATAAATGGGAAAGGAGGAGGATTGTACTGTTCCATCTCCAAATTAATCCTTACCAAGCGATACCCTTTCATGTTTCCAAACAGTTAATCCAATAACTAGTCCAAACTAAATTCCGAATGTGTAAATAAGGCATACGAGCCACGGCTCCTCATGTCATAATCCAGCGTATTAGTGTAACTCGAGTAAATTGCACATGTAAGGCAACCCAGTAATTATTTCAGACGAGCTTACGTCACAAGGTAGACATCGAGAATGCAATTATGCAATTAGTTTTATTATCAAATCTATTCATAAGTTGCTACATGACTGCTTTGTTGAACTTTCGTGTTGCGGTTCAAGTGAAAGAGGGAATTAAGCTAAATGATTTAATTGGCGAGTGTCAGACTTTATAGGCATTTGTTTGTTAATATTTTTCTTTTCTAGCTAGCCGAGAGTTTGTCATAAACCTACATCACAAAATACTTACAATGCATAGTGAAAATTACGTCAACACTTGCAATGGAAGTCCTAAACTGTGAGATTTTCGGCTTTTCAGAATGCGTTATGGTAAAAACAATAACAATAGATTAATACTGTGCTGTTCACTAGAATCACTGGTTTAGGTTTAGGGTTTAAGTTAAACAGCCAAATTCAGCAGTGGTCCAGCCGCCACTTGCGGTAGCACGATAATGAATGCGCCATTACTTAGCTGAGCCATAAATTTATTAGTGTATACTGCCATTTTTTTCAATAAAACAAACTTAATGAGAACCAATAAAAAAATACCTTAACCTAGCGAATTCAACATCAAGGCCCAATTCCAATTAAAAAGAAATAAAAACAGCGTTTAAATTCGGAACGCAGAACGAAAACAAAAGCGTATTTTAAAAAAAGTGTTCCGATTCGGACAAAATGGTATTCCCTGATGGTTGTCAAACAATCTGTGGCCCAGTTGCCTACGGGCCTACATAATATAGCGTAACAATCGTGTCAACGATTCAGCGTGTTTACTCGTCGCGGCGGTTGTAAATCGCTGAGCATTGTTACCGCCGATAAACGAGAGATTAACCCGCGAATCAAACAGCTTGACGCTGTGTCCACTTTTAAGCTACGGTTTACGCATACTAAACGTCTTGTTTTCCGGTTAGACCGATACAATCAAAGTTTAAGTTTTATTTGAATAAATGTTTACTTTAAGGATAACTTCAGCTAATTGACATAGACCTTTCGTTTAATGCCCCAAATAAAACATTATTAATTAAACTGGTCAAAGATAAAAGAAAAACTCGTTATCTTACTCTTGCTTTGAATGCAAAATATCAACAAAATGTAGCTACAAAACTTTTTTTAATATTCTACAAAGTGCTGGCAAATATGAAAATGGCTGTCGGATATAAAAGTTACATTTTCAAATGCATATTTTCCCTGTGAGCGTGGATTTACCGTCAGACGTAATTTGCATAAAAGGTAACCTCGCAAGGTAAAACGTTGAAGTGGTCTGAGGACCGATGCCGTCGATTTGACAAAAGCATCATTTGAAATATTTTAACGCAACTTTGCTTTGGTAAACCCAACTATTACGGGATGTAATAATTTTAATTATTATGATATTCATGAAGAAAAACTGATCAATAGGTACTTACACAAAAAGAAATGTACCTATGTAAATACTCCACAGAACCAATGAAATTGCTAGAAGATCCAGGATGCCATGACCACTCCTGAAAATCCAATTAAAACAAGATAGTCAGAAACAGCTACATTCCTATAAGACTATTCTACCATCAACAACACAGTCGTTGACCAATTTGAATTACAAAACGAAAAATAAAAACAAAATCTCAGCACAAAATATCGTAACCGGCGTGGTTGACGTCACAACACAAGATGGCGGCCTACGATCATGTGTGGCTAGAGTTAGGTAAAGTGCAGTGACCCCGGCCAATGTTAATGTCAGCTGTTAGTGTTACGAGCCGTAAGCGAGATGTATTGACGGACCATGGATTTATTGTAGGGAGTCGGTAGTAAACTTGACATACTAAATATGGCTACTGCTGTTTACTTTTTGCTGTTGGAAAACTCTGAACGATTGTTAAAGCAACTATAACTTCAACAACAACAAACAATATTGTTATTGAAGAAAATATAATCAAAATATTTTGTGATTCAGTTAAAAACGCTGAGTACCTACATTCCAAGCCGCATTGATGACTCTTATAATAGTGAAACTTAATATACTGACGATGATGTTAAACAGAACATCCTTTTGAAGTAGTTCAACGAATTACCTATAGATCTAAACAATTAGGCTATTGCCCTAGTAACAAGCGAAGATTTTAAACAACGAGACTGCTAGACATTTTCGCAGGTAGCAGGTTTGGCACAATTAGTTAGGAAAGTAAAGAAAGTGTTTCATTCACGAACAATTTGTGGAAGAGCTGTGCTCTGTATTATGTTAGAAAATGTACGAAATGGCGCTAAACGCTTCGCATTGTTCGGCGACGGACAGGGCTGCCGATTTTTCTTGTTGCCTCACATTTATCATGATTTCGGGTTGGCAAGGGACGCTCTGAGCCTTTTTGTTATTAGGAAGTTCTAGCCTGCTCATAATTCTTCAGATTTCCCTCGGGTTTCATTAATCTTTATATTTCGGATAAAGCTATCAATATTCTTTAAAAGTTACAAACTTTACCAAAAATGATGCGAAAAAATCTTATCAAATTCAACTCCCACACCTAGGTACCTAATCTGAACTGAAATGAACACGACAGAGCATCGGCACTAACTAGGAGCACTTACAATAAACAAAGCACATAGATACCACTTTGTGTGAAACCCCACGATGTCATGAAGTGGAGACGTTTCGAGGACAATATGACAGCCCTGTCAGTGAGCGGCGCGGCGCTGGCGAGGAGGGTGCAGTCAAGCGCACTATATTATATTCTGAACACAATGCAATCTGCGGATGTCTGTACACGCGAACGCAAAACGCTTCCGTGCCAATGTTTTAGCTAACTAGCTTGTAGGAGTATGTGTGAGAAAATTGATGACTGTTTTAAGAGGGAAACAAAAAGCTATTCCTTGATATATTTTTTGAGAGCAAGAATTTGTTCTTGTTTATGAAGTTTAAAAATAAGTTTTAGGGACATATTTTTGAAAAGGCTGGTGTAAATACGTCGTTGATCATTAAATAAAATTAATTCTAAATTAAATTCAAAATGAACATAAAATCATCAGGGCCTATTAATATACAAACTAAAATAACCAACTCACCAACTAGATCTATACAATATATTGCACTCGTACATTGAGGTGTGAAAATCGTCGTTCTCATCCATGACTTAGAAGTTCGAGCTTAATTACTTTGAAGACGAAACAGAACTTAGTTTGGAGCCAGTACAACTTCTACACACAAGATTTTCAGCTGAAGAACTTCGTGAAAGCTCTTTAACTACCTGTTGTTCGACTAACTTCATTATCTTGTTCAACAACAAAGCTATTAGTAGGTTCAGACATAGCTTTTCCATTTAATCCATGACTGTCTGTTATATTTTGTTTGTCCATCATTTCCTACTGCTAAGCAAAGGCCTCTCCTAAAGCCATCCGGGTGATCTTTTCTTCTGCCACCTTAGACTGGCCTGACTTCACGGTAATTATTTTCAATTTTGCTTTAACTTTTCCTCTCGCAAGTCCATACTGAGAAGGGAAGTTGTTACCCTAGTCACTGTACATCGGTTACGGTAGGCAGGCGGCAGCCTCTGTTCTTTATCATCGCCATTGTTACGAACAAACACTACCTACACAGAATTAATATCTGACGTACTTCGCAGTCGGCTCCTACAAACTTGAGAAATTCACTTTCACGAGAATGTTCGGCTAGATAGTTTCTAAAATGCAAGCGTTAAGTCATATAAATGTGGCATTTACGACTTGCTAGTTATTATTAATTGCAACTGTTTCTTGGTTCAATTCAATTGCTGCTTTATTTATATATTATTTGTATCTTCTAAATTGTTTTTCTCTATTCATAAATAAATTCACACGGGAATAGGGAATCGACAATTCATTTTGAAGACACGGCGAGCAAATAGAATCTGTTTTGTATTCAAATTGTATTTCCACTACCAAATTGGTTTCCTCGTATTTGCTGAAGAGGTGTGATTGTTTAGTAGGATACAATTGACGAACGTATCGGATCGTGTATTATGTAGACTGTGGCTGTTGATGTTGCCATGCTCTATATGTCTGTTCACAAGTAATGTCAATTAGCTAGGAGAAGTGGGACAACTCGTTTATTTTACTAGGCGATGTGCTTCTTACTTAGGTGCTGTGTCTAGATATCTGCTCAGCTTGTGTGACAAAAACGTGGGCGACATCGTCTATTGTCCTATCATTGTGCACTACTCGTTTTCTGTGTGAAAATTGATAGATTAACGACAGCCAGAATGATTGAATATGTTTAGCATAAGTAAGCTTGTTTCACGTATCGATCACATTTTAATATTCGGTTTTCTCCTATTTCCAGATCTCATGATGAGGTGTCTGTGATCGCACACATCGGGCGGGTGCTACGCCTTCGATCACTATGACGTCAGAACGGGCCATCCCCCACCTGAGGGACATCTTCGGCCTCAACCAGCAGTACGATGCCAAGACTTTCGACGACACAGATGACAAAACAAAGAAATCCAAGAAAAAGAAAGAAGACTACCGCACGTACCCTAACGGCGATGTCAAAACTCTAGAGAGACACCTCAGTATGAAGAAGACTATCAGGAAAAAGATTATGCGTGACCTTCAGCAGGCGTTCGTTGAAGATCCTAACGAGTTTAAGGTCGAGAACACGAGCCCTGAGAAACTGAAGGCTGAATTGAGCGCGGAAGCTGTGAAAATCGAGAAGAACGTTCGTAAGAACGACCCGACGTTCCTAGACATCCTGCGAGGAGAGACGCGGGGCGAGGAGGCGCGGGAGGAACAGCCTCCCGCGGAGAAGACCAGCTTCTGGCGACGTCTCACCATGAAGAACAAGAACAAGAGATAAGATACGCGCCGAGCGCCTCGCTCCGTACCGACTGACTCCACGACACACGCGTCATTATCAATAAGTATTTATTGTACACTTTTTGATCACTGTATTACCGTGTATTTGGAACCTTTTTGATCATCTTTACATAACATTTATATCTGTATGCATAATAATCTATTGTTGTATTTGCTTATGAATCCTTCTAGTTGTTATAATAGAGTCAAATATTATAAGCTTACGAGAGATTTTTGATAGGCGCTAAGTTACTTTTAAGTTTTGGTGGGAACGGAGCGAAGTGTTACAAGTATCCTCGGCTATTGTTACTTATTATAAAAAATATCTCGTTCTACATGTGATGTAACGTTAAGTCGACTAAGTTAAGTTTAAGTGAACTTAGGCTAAGTATTTCGTAAGTGGCGATTGTGTAAGGTAGGCTCGTGGCAATTCCTTGTTGTGACAGTTTTTAATTATTATTATAATAATGCAATATAAATAATTTTACACATTTATCTGTGTACGTTTTATTGAATTTCCTAGTCTTCCCCTTCATGTTTTAGCCTGACACTTTCTTCGTCATCCCCAGCAGCTCTGAAAGGTATTGCCAATCAGAGAGCACCTCATAAGGTAGCTTCGTCACACTATATAAATACAATCAAATCACAGTCCACGAAGTATAAGTTTAAAACTTGAGACACAAGTTAATTTGAACTGTTCCCTTAGAATTTTCATGAAGCAATGGCAAACCAACCACTATGTGGTTTTGCTATCGAAGTCTGACGAATAAACTAAGAATTTTTAGTCTAACTGAAACCGTTTCTTTTTGAAGTCGGTACTAATGAAGAAGCGTAGTCATTCTAAGAATAGCAGCGCCATCTATTGAAAGTAAGTTGCTAACAAATCAACTCCGTACTGGCGCTAGATGGCGCTACCAGTTAGAGACAGTGGGTAATATAGCCGAATCATGTACCATGTGCTAATTTTACAAAGCCCAAATAAATTAAATGTGGCTGATGCTTTATATCTTTGCAAGTAAGTCAACAGTCCGCACATCAATAGTTTATACTGCTCTCTGGACACATTTTACTTCTAAGGATACTAATAGATGGCGCTATATAAACCCTGTATAGAGCACTGTAGTCGAGGAGACCGTCCAATGTTCGCCACAAAAACGCCATCTACCGGTGACTGCTCTATTTAGGTATACTGTAAGTGCCTTTGTTCTGGCTTAAAATTACCAACAGATGTCGCTTATCGTTGTGCGGATTTCAAAATAAGGCATTCTACGGCCGATCACAAATACTCCTATTAGATTTAGGTACTTGGTTTGTATAAGGAAAATGGTCATTGAACCCCATGGCCTCATGGTGTCTTGTTGAGCTAACCTTTAGCCACCCAATAAGAATACTTAAGAATTTAGTTTCTGGCATAGCTAGGCTTTTTCCCCCCTGAAAAGGTGCCACACTACGACCCAGTCCCTTTCTTAAAGGGACTAGTGGTAACGGAGAAAACTGATTTGATCAACAGGGGCAACCATCAGAAAAGTGCCGAGGCAATGAAGCTCGACGAGCCCCATTGCACCGATTCAACTTCATCGGCTCAATTATTGGTACAAGAGCTGGTACCTACTTAGACATTTTTGGGTAGGTGTTTGAGGAAATCTGAAAACTTGTCCTGTACCTCTCCTATAATACCCTAACATAGAATTGCAGAAAGTATGAGCGTTGATTTAGGCCCGCTTCTCCCCAGTCAGGTCTGCAGTTCTGTGTTAGGTTCTATGTAGGTATAGATACCTATAGCTTACTTGTAAAAACTAACTATTTTAATAGGGCGTCGATAAAATCTTAGATCATTGTATATTAAGACAGACGCCTGATAGTGCTTTTTTTGTCTTGTACCTCGTTTCTGGGTTTCAAAGGCTCAAGACAAGCTTAATTTTGTTAGCGGTAGCGTTGTCAGTGACATTGTCAAAACGTTAATAAGAAAAATGTATGAGATTGTCAAACGCTTCAAAATGTCCCGTGATCAATGTCTAATATTTTTGGCATTTCGACAATCGCATTCGCTAAAAAAATCACTGTCTATAGTAGGCGCCAGATAAATGTGGAATAAAGTATATTGACCTTTCCCTAATAACTGTTCATAGGTACCTGAACAATTAAATATGAATCGTTTTTCATTATTAGACAATGTTAAGGATCACGAGAGATGATGATTCGGGACAGCTTTGTGTCATTAATTCCGTTTTTCAAATTAAAAATGTCAATAATTGTAGGTGGGTCAATGACCGTTATTCCACGATTATCTGGCGCCTACTATAGAGCCTCTTGGAGAGACAGTTTCAACATCGAATAGGTGAAACTATGGTATGACAGGTATTCATTTCAATCTTCTGTCAGAAACTATTCCAGCTCAGTATTAGAGAGGAGGCTTGGACCCAGCAAAGGGAACATAAAAGATTGACCTGATTTTCCACTTTTCATTTACTTACTGAACGCTATGTTATTGGCAGAACAGTTCAAGAGAGCCCATGGGGTAGATTTTAGATTCAATGTACATCAGTCTGTCATATCAGTTAGAATCAGGTCTTTCAATGCTTGGCCTGTTGCAGTCTACTGCTGGCCAAACTAGTCTTATCTATATACTCTTTTGCTCAAACAGTAATCAGTCTTTATTAGATACTTACACTATGCCATACTTACGCATTTCAACGACTGTTGCTCCTCCCTCCACCATCTTCGTAGAAAGCCCCCAGTCCCCAAGCAGACTATGGTCAACAGATAATAGTCACCATAAGAATATATGGGAATTCCCATTTCAATTTGTTCGGCTGTCATCAGGTTAGAGATGCTTACTCCATTGGGATCCACATCAGCATTGTTGTAGTTAAGTTTAAGCCTGTCCATTATATTGTGTAAATATGCAAGTGTGTTGTAGGTACATTCATGTGTTATTGTTTTTTGAGCAAAGGTTTGCAACCTCTTTTTATGAAAGGGATCATTTCCACGCACAGAGCCAATGAAAAAGCAAGTTGAAAACTATAATTAAATATACTTAGGAAAAGTCGAAATTTTTAAATGGTTTATCCTTATTTTTTTCATGGGCTCTCTGCATGGGTAAGGACATAAAAATTAAAACAGCAGATACGGTAACAAAATATATTTATTTATCATTTTATTCATTTCATTCACATTCATTTCTTTATATTTTTCACCTTGATGAGGTGATTAAAAAAAAACTACCACCGGTTCGGAACCTACAATCGACTGAGAAGAACCGGCAAGAAACTCAGCAGATTTTTTTTTTTTGTAAACAATTAGAAAAGTTAAACCACGCTGTCGTGGGAAAAGTTACCTATGTCGGGGACCTAGCGGGAAATTTAATATATACATGTTGAAGACATGTCATTGAATTTAAAATTAAATGCCAAGAGACGTTTTCATTGACATAAGTGCAAAAAGAGAGGATAACGATTTCCAGGATGTTTGTCAGTCTGTCAATCATGTCTTAGTTTACCTATGCACCCCAAAATGTGTTTTTTGCAATAAAATATGTATTTCATCAAGTTAACTATCTTCAAATAAGGAAGATGAAATTGTCCTCTAAAAGTCTTGTAAGTCGGTCTAAAAATGTGGAAAATATTATGAAATGATTTGCCCATATAACCCCCAAAACCTTCGTGGAGTATAGGTACTAATTAAGGCACTTGTGGATTTCTAACTCCCCCCTCTCCCTTTCTTCTAACCTAAAAAGACTTTGAAAGTTGATAAGATGGAATTCTAACTAAATAAACAAGAATAAAATTTACCATCAACATAGTACTTCCTAATGAATTTTTCCCTTTCAGAAATGTCCCTAAAAAGATGGTCAATAATATGTCGGTATAGGGAAGAATTTATAACGAAGTCGGTAAGATAAGGTATTCGCATAATAAAAGAAAAAAAAACCTGCCTATATCTAGTGAAAACCTTAATTACTCATTTTTGGCCAAAAATGTAGGTAGATATAGAATTTTTGATGTCCTACCTACCTGTAAAGGTTTCCTAGAATGAAAACCTATTTTTGCTTAATTTAAAATATTATATATATCTATATTCTTATGTGTTTCTATTTTCTAGTATATCGTGTATATGTCTTAGGTTTAATAGGTATGTGTTTATATGCTGCTGCTAGCTGCGCAGTCTTATGTTCGTAAACGTCATCGTACCATAGTCGTGTCGATATATCGTAGTACGCTTATACGTATGTCTAATTAAATTAAGTACTTATAGCATTTCTAATGCCAATGTCATAGTTATCGTACACGAAGTCCGAATGTCATTCTCATTATTATTATTTTGAATGTGAAGAGGGATTTAGAATAATTTACTTACTTAAAATAAAATTCATAAGTCAAGTCGAAAGTAACTCGATATGGTATTATTTTTTTTATAAATAACCTCTCAATTAATTCATTTCAAATAAATATATTGAAAAAATATAACTAGTAATTTAGTGAAAGAATTATAAGAAATTTTCAAAACTTTATGGCAATTCAAAATTTATGAATATATGAATTTTGATTGAAGCGGCAAATATTATATATTCTGTTGAGAAGTTACAAATGTCTTGGGAAATATTAAGTATTTACACAAAGAGAAACAAAATGAATACTTCGATTGCTAATGATTTATTATTCAAATTTACAACGGTTACAGACGTCTATGAATTTACTTTTTTTTTAAATAGTAAAAATTATTTTAAAATTAACATTTCATCAATAAGAAATTTTAATAAATTGAATTTTGTTCGGGGACAGATACAATCGAGACATAAACTAATGTTTGAATGTGACAGATCAATTTCAGTACAAAAATATCATATTTTATCAAAATGTACACAAATTATTGATTAAGTGTATGAATTCCAGATTGTTTTATCGAGTTCCTTCAAGCTGTTAATTGGTAGAAAATCGCAATCAAGGGCATAAAATCCGAAGCGAATGACTTGTCTAAAACTATATCCTACACCTAATTGCTACACTGCATGAAATTTAATTACTTATCCTTATAATTGCAAAAAAAAAACATTTTCATAGCAGCCATAATACTACCTCTAGATATTACTGAAAGTCACTTCTAGAAGTTATCAATTACAATCCTAAGTAGATCTTATCTAACTTTTAGCCTATGTTCCTAAGCCTAGCTAGGAAAAGCCACGCCTGAGAGTTTAGGAGTTTTAATCTAAGCCTGCCAACAAATTAGGCTTCTTCCAGATTCGTTTTGTGGAGTCTTAATACGGACATCCTGAATCTACGGCCTGTTTAAACCCTAAATACCAGGGGCTACCATCCTACCTAACCTAGGATACAACTAAACAAACTTATCCATCGCCTACATCTTAACTCTAGCATATGTATTTCGAAAAAGCTTGACGTTACGTGGCTGTCGAAACAGCTGCAATGAGTACATCAATTAAATCTAAGCTGTCATCTATCTTACTAATCTTACACCGAGTTATATCTAGTTATATTGTAAGATGTCAATTTGTCAAACACTGAATGTGATAAATATTATTTATCCTAGGTATTATAAGTATCCTAATCATAAAATAACCTAAGTCATCGCCCGGTTTAATGTGCTCTTTGTCATACCTATCGTAACTCCATTAAGTCTAAATTACATTCTTGGAACTCCGTTTGTGTCAACTTATATCTCTAATTCATGTACTACAACTTAATGATGTGAATGAAATACAAATAAACTATGAGAATCAACCATGTTTATAAATATTTTCTGACCCCTCACTAAATTAATAAACAACGCAATCATTTTGATTGTAACGGAAAATTTTAAACATTGAACGACTTATTTTTCCTAGTACATAATTAATTATCAGTTTCAGAAACATTTGAATTACAAAGATATATAGCTAGGGAATATATATAAAGTTATTTAACCTAATATATATAACCTAATTTACCTAGTAAGATAAATCTCATATTCGCCTCATGTGTTTACTGCTGCCGAGTTTTGATCTTAGACTTTTGAAACTAAAATCGCTTCCTAAGATCCGCTGATAATAAGCCTGCCTGACGCCGCCAACATAATAATAAAACATCTGAAAAATTAAATAAGTTTGCAATAGTTAAATCTAAGTCCGAGTTTCTCAATTTTGGTGTTAGATGAGGTAGATCTATACTGAAGGCGATACGTAAGGTGAGTTAGTACAATCAATTAATACTATCATTTACACTATGATCTCGATGTTGAGAAAAGTGTCTGTCCTCTACTTGGCTAATCAATAGCTGACGGGTGATATGGACCATTTAATTAATGGGAGGCATTAACATATTCTAACATGCTTTGTGTTTCGTAAAAATGAGTGCTAATCATAAATCTATAAGTGTGTGGATTCAATATTACGAACTGTTTCATTCGAATGAAAATATCATTAATTCTGCTAATAATTTTACTGTCGAATGTAGTCGGTCATGTACTTGTTCAGTTGTTAGAAACAGTTTGTTTCTGCTATACATACTAGGTACGTTGACTCTGACGCATATAGATCTAATATTTAAATAATTCGCTAAGTAAAAATCAAATGCTTTCGACATTGTAAAAATTAGCAGAATTGGGCACCAAATAGCAAAACAAATTAGGGGACTTAACAAGTGCCCAATGACGTTAGTAAATTTCGCAAAACAAATGGAGATAAATTAAAAATAAAAACTATAGTAATACCTTGGATTATAATAATTTTGTTCTAAATTACGGAGGTGTTATTAATACTGGTGAATATCTAGGGTCCATCCTGGGTCGTCCACGATAACGAGTCAGAGTGATGAAACTATGTGTCTATAGTTTTGTAGATGGGACAGGCGCCATGTTGTAAACGATGGAACCTTACGGGGTCTGCAGGAAAAGCGGTGGCATTAAATACGTGAACGGTTAATTTTAGCTCCTGAAATAATATTAAAGAAAAAATATATTACATAAGTATTTAAAAAGTTAATCTCATCGGGCAGTGTAAATATATATAAAAACTTATCTAAACCGATCCCGCTAGGATTGTGTCGTGTATACTAAATGGATGTATGTATCATTTGATGTTGGCGTTTAAAAGCGTGGAGACTAACATCCCAATGCATAAAAAAATACATATTTAAATTCATTAGATATTTAACAATGTAAATTAGTAACAAAAAGCGTACGTTTTAAAGGAATATGTACAGCTTTACATCAACCCCATGAAGCAAAAGAAGGTAAAACAGATTTCACGCCAACAGTGGACAAAGACGAAATTAACCAAATCCACATTTCAGAACTGCCATAAAAAAGCCAAGTGCGCTATCATAGAGTTTACCAGCATGCTACGTCTGAACAATCTGAAGCACATACAGAAACTAAATTCCATCCATTTAATGAAAAAGAAATAATTAATGTTGGTAACGAAATACTGTTCATGCTGGTCGGATTGGTTGCGTAAAAAGAAATCGGGCAAAAGAGAAATTACTTTTCCACTTAGACATTGCAATTAGACTAACTTAGTGCTGTTAGGGACAATGATCAGGATGGTGCCGGTTCTACCACGACTTTTCAAAAAATATATTATGTGTGCGTTCGTCTAAGAGATTCCATGTGTGTGTATGTATTATAAAAGTGTCCTTATACTCGTACGTAGACTAAAAGCGCATTTTTTTTATAAAAATCTTAATTGCTATCCTAATAGTCATTCGCGCATTAATATTACAACAATACCTAATACTTATTTAAATTCTTGCTTAACTTATTTTGTATACCTATCTAATATTATTATTTTAAACGTATAATGGTATAATTTTCTTTAGTTTGTGTTATTAAAGTAACTATTTAGTAACGCTTAATATATTTGAGGAATTTTATACTATCTTACTTGCTAAAATTTCTTGTGTTATTTCGCCTTAAAATCTTTCGCTTAAATTTCTAAAATAACATAGGTATCTACTTAACCTACTTACCTAATAAGATGTTTAAACTTATTTAAGTTCTAGGGTGGAGAATACCTTTTCGATATTTATTAAAATTATTTATTTTAAAACAGGAACGCAGTAAATTAAATTTTTAGTGACGCAAATTGCTTATCCTTTCTCGCAATAAATATAGAATCCTAGCAATAGATAGGTTAGTCGCAATATTATTTATATTTTAAAAGCGCAATCGAAACATAAATCTGTTTTTTTTTTTAATTAACGGTTCTGCTTCTTCTGAGGCTCGGTTACCCGAGTATTATCTATGTAACGGAATAATACCTAAATACGTATATTCGCTAAGTCAATATTTGTTATTATAATAATTTAATTTACCATAACCTACCTATTTTAATATAACTGCATATGATGCCGAGCGTGCCCGTTTATTAAATCCTAACACCAATTTCCTACTTAGTTTGATGTGGTTGTGATGTTAACCTAGTTCGAAAAAATAAAATAAAAACCTATCCTAATTTTCGGTGTTTTATATGTTGCGTTTCTTATTTGACCTTTTCCCCTATAATTTTATTTGTAACTGTTGCGTCATATTACCAAAATTCATAATCCAATAATATGTTTATTTAGACATTTAAAAGTATATAAATGTTGTTTTATAGTAAGCTTTAAATATATAAAGTAAGGCCACATATATGTAAACATGTATTTCTTAAAATAATAGACGTCCATAAGACAAACGATGGTTGGCAATTGACCTAATCAATAATAATACTTTAGTACAGCGTTTAATTAAACCTTTGAATATCAATTATTAAAGAACATTTCCTTAAATTCTATATTAATTTGTGTGGTCTCATCTTTCAACTATGTATAAAATTAGACGCCAAATAAGTCCAATAATATGAATTATATATTAAATATAAACATATGGCCAGCATTTTACTGGTCATATTTGTTATTTCGCAGACATCATTTTAAGTAATTAATTCTAAAAACACCATTAATTTATTAACAGTTATTCAAATATGTCATTGTAGCCAAATACGGCTTTTATCGTTTTTATTTCGAATTCTTAAAGGTTTATTTTACAATATAATATATGTTTACATTTAAAAAGTATTTAAACGTCGAGAAATTATATACCACTATTGATAATTTGACGTCTTACAGTAAAATTGAATTTGTAATTTTATATGTTGCCTATATTGCCTTCAACTTCGTGCAAAATTTCATGCGAATAAATACGTGTGAAATATGATATTTTAAATTTTTTACAAACGTATAAATACAAGTGAAGCTGTGAACAAATTAATTGCATTCAGGTTACTGCATTGTTAGTACGCTTTTAGACAGTATATATTTTTTTAATATGTTAAACGCTGTGTCAAGCTAAATAATAGCAGTTTCTTGTAATGTGTTAACAAACAAGAGTATATGAAAACGCTTTATGTAAATAACGTTTTTCAGTTATTTGGTATTTGATAAGTTATTAAAGTATGTACGTTATTAGTGACGTCGATACGATTAATATGAATAATACTGAACTCAAAAAATATAAAAAGTAAATTAAAATTATAGATAAACGTAAAATGATTTTGCATGAAGTTCAAATAGCGTACATTAAAACTTAATATTAATCGTAAAATGCTGTAACATTTTTTGTGGCCATTACACTGGAAGTATTGTTATAACGTAGCGATACGAATAAAAAGCTTTGAATTTTAATACAAAGTATTTTTGAAGTTAATAAACTATATTTAGCTAGTAGGTAAATGTATACAGGATATTTTATTTCTTCTTTTCTAACCTTATTTATAACAATACTATAATTTTAGTTAGCGAACTAATCTCTGCTACTAACTAATAAGGTAAATTAAAACAGATTTAAATGTTGTAAAGTATACATACTGTGTTTTTCTGCTCACTACAAAATAAATATCGTTGTTGTAAATTACTTCTATATTTTTTATTAAAACTTAGGTAGTTGTAATTAAACCTAGAACAGTTATAAGTGTTGTATAAACATAATAATTTTATTATAAATAAATAAACAATTTTCACAATTATTTCAATAATTATGCAAACGTGAATTAACGAAGATGTAATATCGATAAATAATTATAACTAGTAGTTGAAGTATTTTTAATTTATAAAAAATACTTAAATTTTGTCTCCGGCTAAAATAATAAGCTAGTTTTTACAAACATAAAATAAGTATTTAGTTAAAATCAGTTGCTTTGTAAAATAATTTTGACGGTTAATATTTTGTGTCAAGTTAATTAATAATAAATTACTATAAAATGTGTAAAGGAGAATATCTTAGCAAAACTAAATTAAGTACGGTTAAACTTTTATAAAAAGACCATATAATTATTGTGTGCCAAGATTTTTCATTAAAACCCATTTATTATTTAAATTGATTAATATGAAACAAAATATAAAATTTAATGTATACTATAATATTATACGAGTATATTTTGGAAATATACCTACTTGGGGGTAGGTATATTTTTAACTATCCATTTTTATTATCAGCGTAAGTATTTATTTTGTGTGTCGGATTTTATTTAACATAGTATCACCGTAAACCTACATTTAACATTATTCAAATTCTATGTCGTTTATTATTATTTTCAAATAATCCGAATATTTTATTTAACAAAACGAAAATTAATAATATCTAGATATAACAAGGAGCACAAATGCTGTCTGAACATAATATAAATATAATTTAGTGAGAAATAATAAAACGTTTAATCTAATTTAACTTATAATAGAATGTATATAGCCAAACATTTTTATTTCAATAAATTCGATACACCTTGTTAACAGAAAAAATTTAAATAAAAAAGTTACCAACGTTTTGCGACTGGTGTCATTATCCACTTTCACTGAACATTGTTTTATTTCATCAATGCCTTTCATCAATCCTACTTTGTTTAGAATTAAATATATATATATTTTTAATTTGCTTACGAAATCAATGTAAAGTAAAAACCTTGTACCTAATTAATTGTTTAACATAGTTAAATAAATAATCCTATCAAAATCTGTTCTGAAAACCGTTTAGTTTGATTACATCTTGGTTAATTAAAAATTTAAATAAGTCTAAATTTTCCATTAACTCGTAGACCCGTAGTTTAAGGCTTCAACAATGAATGCAGATTGGCATCGTTACGCTAGTATAAATGAGATTTTCTTAACCTTCACTTTATTACATTTGGATAGAATATAAATGGAAATACATTTTCCTTCTTTCCCTACTTATTCTTAATGCCTACATGGTTTCAGTTTCTGTGAAATTATAGTCACCTACCTACGCACCCCATGATAAGTATCCGTTTATTTATTAAAAATATTAATCTTATGCTACATAAGGGAGTAATACGTATAAGCTATTTTTGTGATAATTTGTAACTTATCTCATATAGCTTTTACTTATAATTTTTATCTTAAGGCTTATATAAAATACCCATTATATTATATAAGCACGCGCTTTAAATCATCCACCAACCATCCAATCGAGGGAGCTTGATCTTGTGTTCTTATTATCTACGAGTATGCACAAAATGCACATTTTGGAAACGTTACACTACTACTTTAAACAACATTTAATTTGAAACATTATAATTCCGTCTAAACGTCATTTAAATCCGTCCCTCATCATAATTTTGTCTATCACGTACTCCCATAAGTATCCTATGATTAACCTCACCAGGCCGGCTCGTTCTTTACCATTATAGTTCCGTCTTAACGTCATTACCCTCATGAGTATCCTGTGATTATTATCTACGTAGTGTCATCTCTCATCATCCCGGCTCGTTCTTTGCCATTATGATTTCGTCGTAACGTTATATAATATAATTTTGTCTATGACGTACCCCCATGAGTACCTATACCATTATTAAATATCTACTTAGTTTAACCTTTGCCATTGTAATTCCGTCCATCTGCCATAATAATACGTCCCTCATCATAATTTGTTTTATCACGTACCCTCACAAGTATCCTATGACTTAATATCGTCTTAGTATCATCTCTGACCATCTCGGCTCGTTCTTTACCATCATAATTCCGTCTATCCGTCATTATAATCCGTCCCTCATCATATTCTGTCTATCACGTACCCTCGTGAGTATCCTATGGTTAAATATCTACGTGACCATTTTGATTTGTTCCCGAACTCGTAATTTTGTCAACCGTCAGTACCTACTTAAACATCCTAATTGTATAATAACATAATAAGTATCATCGTCATTCCAATTTAGCCGTAATAATTTCGTATGCATATCGTCAGATCCCACTATCGCAAATCTACTTTCTTCCTCGAACTTCTCACTCTGTGATTTTAACATCTCATCGTAAGTAATAAAATATATTTCAATTTTAATCATTGCGTCTTTATTTCAGTTTGTAACTATTAAAATAATTTCTTGATCTTGTTATTTCTATCCAGGCCGGCTCGTTCTTTATCATTATAGTTCCGTCTTAACGTTATACCCTCACAAGTATCCTATGACTAAATATCGACTAAGTATCATCTCTGACCATCTCGGCTCGTTCTTTACCATCATAATTCCGTCTATCCGTCATTATAATCCGTCCCTCATCATAATTTTGTCTATCACGTACTCCCATGAGTATCCTATGATTAAATATCTACGTGACCATTTTGATTTGTTCCCGAACTCGTAATTTTGTCAACCGTCAGTACCTACTTAAACATCCTAATTGTATAATAACATAATATGTATCATCGTCATTCCAATTTTGCCGTAATAATTTCGTATGCCTATCGTCAGATCCCACTATCGCAAATCTACTTTCTTCCTCGAACTTCTCACTCTTTGATTTTATCATCTCATCGTGAGTAATAAAATATATTTCAATTTTAATCATTGCGTCTTCATTTCACTTCGTAACTATTAAAATAATTTCTTTATCTTGATATTTCTATCAAGGCCGGCTCGTTCTTTATCATTATAGTTCCGTCTTAACGTTATACCCTCACAAGTATCCTATGACTAAATATCGACTAAGTATCATCTCTGACCATCTCGGCTCGTTCTTTACCATCATAATTCCGTCTATCCGTCATTATAATCCGTCCCTCATCATAATTTTGTCTATCACGTACTCCCATGAGTATCCTATGATTAAATATCTACGTGACCATTTTGATTTGTTCCCGAACTCGTAATTTTGTCAACCGTCAGTACCTACTTAAACATCCTAATTGTATAATAACATAATATGTATCATCGTCATTCCATTTTGCAAAACTCTCTCAATTAAGAGGTTATAATCCTAAAAATATTTGAATATTTAGTAACTCCGCCAAAAACTCTACCAATTAAGAGGTAAAATCTTAAAAATATTTGAATATTTACTAACTCAGCCAAAAACTACCTACCAATTAAGAGGTATAGTCTTAAAAATATTTGAATATTTACTAACTCACCCAAAAACTACCTACCAATTTAGAGGTATAGTCTTAAAAATATTTAAATATTTACTAACTCAGCCAAAAACTACCTACCAATTAAGAGGTATAGTCTTAAAAATATTTGAATATTTTCTAACGCAGCCAAAAACTACCTGCCAATTAAGAGATATAGTCTTAAAAATATTTGAATATTTACTAACTCAGCCAAAAACTACCTACCAATTAAGAGTTATAGTTTTAAAACTATTTGAATATTTTCTAACGCAGCCAAAAACTACCTGCCAATTAAGAGATATAGTCTTAAAAATATTGGAATATTTACTAACTCAGCCAAAAACTACCTACCAATTAAGAGTTATGTTCTTAAAAATATTTGAATATTTACTAACTCAGCCAAAACCTACCCACCAATTAAGAGGTACAGTCTTAAAAATATTTGAATATTTACTAACTCAGCCAAAAACTACCTACCAATTAAGAGGTGTAGTTTTAAAAATATTTGAATATTTACTAACTCAGAAAAAAACTAACTACCAATTAAGAGGTATAGTTTTAAAAATATTTGAATATTTACTAACTCAGCCAAAAACTACCTACCAATTAAGAGGTATAGTCTTAAAAATATTTGAATATTTACTAACTCAGCCAAAAACTCCCTACCAATCAAGAGGTATAGTCTTAAAAATATTTGAATATTTTCTAATTCAGCTAAAAACTACCTACCAATTAAGAGGACTTACGTCAGTTAATATTTGAACACCAACTAGCTCAGCCAAAACTCTCAATTAAGAGGTATAAGTCTTAAAAATATTTAAATATTTAGTAACTCCGCCAAAAACTCTACCAATTAGGAGGTATTAGTCTTAAAAATATTTGAATATTTACTAACTCAGCCAAAAACTACCTACCAATTAAGAGGTTTAGTCTTAAAAATATTTACTAACTCTGCCAAAAACTACCTACCAATTAAGAGGTATAATCTTAAAAATATTTGAATATTTACTAACTCAGCCAAAAACTACCCACCAATTAAGAGGTATAGTCTTAAAAATATTTGAATATACACTAACTCAGCGAAAAACTATCCACAAATTAAGAGGTATAGTCTTAAAAATATTTGAATATTTACTAACTCAGCAAAAAACTATCCACAAATTAAGAGATATAGTCTTAAAAATATTTGAATATTTACTAACTCAGCCAAAAACTACCTACCAATTAAGAGGTATAGTCTTAAAAATATTTGAATATTTAGTAACTCCGCCAAAAACTATCCACAAATTAAGAGATATAGTCTTAAAAATATTTGAATATTTACTAACTCAGCCAAAAACTACCCACCAATTAAGAGGTATAGTCTTAAAAATATTTGAATATTTACTAAGTCAACCAAAAACTACCTACCAATTAAGAGGTATGTTCTTAAAAATATTTGAATATTTACTAACTCAGCCAAAACCTACCCACCAATTAAGAGGTACAGTCTTAAAAATTTTTGAATATTTACTAACTCAGCCAAAAACTACCTACCAATTAAGAGGTGTAGTTTTAAAAATATTTGAATATTTACTAACTCAGCCAAAAACTACCCACCAATTAAGAGGTATAAGTCTTAAAAATATTTGAATATTTACTAACTCAGCCAAAAACTACCTACCAATTAAGAGGTCTTATGTCAGTTAATATTTGAACACCTACTAACTCAGCCTAAAACTATCAAAACAGAGGTGTTATGTCAAATTATATTTGAACACTTACACAGCTCAGAACTCAACCAAAAAAGAGGACTTATGTTAGTTAATATTTCAACACCTTATAACTATCAAAAAGATGCGTTTTGCCAGTTAATATTTGAAAACCTTCTAAGTCAGCCTTAAACTATCAAAAAAGAGGCGTCATGTCAGTTAATATTTTAACACCTAGTAACTCAGCCTAAAACTCTACCAAAAAAGAGGACTTGTCTGTTAATATTTTAACACCTAGTAACTCAGCCTAAAACTACAAAAAAAGAGGCGTCATATCAGTTAATATTTTAACACCTAGTAACTCAGCCTAAGACTATCAAAAAAGAGGCGTTATGTCTGTTAATGTTTGAAAACCTGCTAACTCAGCCTTACAGTCTTTCAAAAATCGAGGTCTTTTCTTCAAGTCCGATAATATCTGATAACACTATACTTAAATCAATCAGTTTCTAGCACCTTACAAATAAACAAAATGTTTCGCATCTTCCGTATTCCATAAATTTCGCAGATTACTCCAAAATTGGGGTTTTTTGTTAAGCTATATTTTTATTAAAAATTCCGTAAATCTAGCTACTCAAAACCAATTTATTATATTAGATATATGTTTGAACTTTTTAGAAAAAGTTTCGAAACCTAACTATTGAAATATTTCTGGTATATTTTTATTCGAAAATCGAAATTCCATCAATCATCAGCCAACGTGAGTGACGCGAGTGTAATTTAGATTTACTGAAAATAAAAGCTTGCCAATTTTAAAATTCTCTCTCTTCCCTAATCTAACCTTCCTCCTAATCTTCATCGTCTTCTGATTGTTTTCACTATTTTTATTTCTTTTGTCATGGCATGACAATCTACGAAACACTCACTAGCTCACTGCACTCAAATATCACAATACTTTCCAAAAGTATCTTAAAAAAAATCAACATCACAACAAATTATTAATGATATTCGTGCCACGTGGATCCGAGGTCCTACTTGAACCTCACTATTGGACCTTGACGACCGAAATACCTGTTAGATAACTGAAACCATCTTAACTTTTTGAAACACTCCTTATCTCGCACTTCACTCTGAACCACTTCCTATGTAACACAAGTTGATTAAAATATTCGTTATAGGAATGTAGTTTCGATTAATCCTCGACCAATTAGCTATTCTCTGAAGCGTCACTGATATACGTATAAAGTGAAGTAAAAATAGCAAATTTTGCATCCACCGTAATCTAAAATCATTAGTGAAATGTTGCTGTCACTATTATATCATCCATTTGGGTCTTCTCTCTTTTAAATGAATTATTAATACTACGATACCAAATTATTGAACTTTGTGGATGTTTGTAAACTTAACTCGTTGCATTTGGCATTATCGACACATCTAGTCATGGTACTGGTATCTGCAGTAAATCTTTGCAAAACATTATAATTATACGTCAAACCATATTTCTACTAATATCCAAATCACTTAATCACTTAACTAGCACTAGCACTCTTGAACTCTGAACGTCAAGTGTTTTTCTACATCATTGGCTAAAGCCAATTTCGTCTCGTCTTAACCCACATAAAATCACTTCTTTACTTATCACTAATAATTTTGTCATCGTGAGTAATAAATATATATCAATTTTAATCATTGCGTCTTCATTTCACTTCGTAACTATTCAAATAATTTCTTGATCTTGTTATTTCTATCTCAACCTAACTCATACCAAAATCCTTACTTACTTGTCATCATTAATTTCGTCTTCGAGAGTAATAATAATTATTGCACAATAATGTGTAAGTACAAGTACGACTCGTTTCTCGTTTGATAGTTTAGATATTTCTAACCTAACCCGAACCACTCACTTCTTAACTTTTAATATTATGCACCATAATGATCTTAATTTGCGTTTTCATCCTTTGTTTCCCTACGCAATTATAAAGATAATATCTTGATTTTGATTTTAACCTAACCTAACCCACACCAAATCACGTATTTACTTTTCACTGTTCATTTCGTCATCGACACTAATAAAATACAATATATTGCACCATCATATGTAACTATGATCATTGCATCTTTCTGCCTCTTCGTTATTTCAAAGACAATGTCTTGGTCTTGATATTTCTTCCACCTTGTTTTATTACGATCTTGCTATTTCATTTTCGTTCCTCTTCGTCAATAAACGATAGTTTAAAAGTAAACTTGCCTTAAGTCTATGCTGATTCATTATAATTGTGATCTCACTTTTACATATTTCGTCATGTTTCTTTGTCATTTACTAATGATTCCTGAAAGCAGTTACTAACACGTCACCAAAATATAATTTCACTCCATCTTACTTATATTGGTTAAAGGTTTGTTAACCTTACTCTTTTAATTTTGTACACCAGTGTAGTTTAATTCGTTGAGGCATCTTCTTACTAGTACTGTTCCCCGTTTTCAGTTTGATATGGTTCATACTTTAATTTTATTAATACCCTAGCCAAAACTAGCAGTGGTACTTATTGAAAAAAAGCTTGTCTACGTCATTGGCTGTAATTCTTCATGTCCTAACTCACACAAAATCACTTCGTACTAATCTCGTCATCGTGAGTAATCAAAAATATAATTATTGCACCATGATCTGTAACTATGACTATTGCATCTTCATTTTTTATGATCATTTCTTGATCTCGGTATGCCTTGCAACATATTTGTTATTATGATTTCACTTTTACATCTTCGAACTTCTAATGACAAATGTAGTAGTACCTACAATAAAACCTAATAAAAATAAAACCTACATTTCTTCCTTGCACAATAATTTGCAACCATGATCTTACTATTATTTCGTCATGTTTTTTTGTCATTAGGTACCCAACATATCCGAAAATATCATATCCTACTCGTATCCCTTGCCACATTCTGATTCAACAACTAATTCCTCGTCATTGAAACGCTATTTATTTTTACATCATAATGTGTTACTAAGATTTAAACTATAGCATGAGCATGCTCTTTCCTGCTATTCACTGAACATCCATTGCTTGCACCAAAATCTATGACAATGCACTATCTGACTATTGAATCTTCTTCTCTCTACTACTTCTCTATGCCTACCTGCCTCTTCGTTACTCGAACATATTAAACGATAATTTTCAAATACATCCAAATTTGAGAAAAAGATACCATAACCGTATTCCATCCGTAATTACTCTTCCTTTTTATAAATATGTTTCTGTTTATCCTATATAATATTTCCAAAAAAAATTGGTGTCGCACGTGTTGTAATTCTAATATTTATTGCATTTATAAGCCTCCTCATCATGTTCAACGCAAATGTTACTAAAACCAAATTATTTGATAAGCATCTTGCTATCCTAAAATTCCGCAAACAATCAATATTTAATCAAGCCTTTTTAATGAAGGCACCGACTGTTATTATTATCATTGTCTTAAATTAAACTCCGGTCGCTTATGTCTTTGTCGTTATATTCGTATTCCTATTTCATATGTTTATTGTTCTTAAGCTCACTTCAATTCAAACCGTCATATTTCGCAAACTGAACATGTCTGAAGAATATCAAGTATTCGACGGAACCTTGCTTGCTATTGCTGATATTTGCGCAAATCTTTCTTATGCTACAAGTTCACTGCCACCTACTTCATTTACATCATGTTTGCATGATGTTACGCAAGAAACCTTAGTTGTTTTATTACTTTGATTCATCATTATTGTTACGGGTATCAAATACGCTTATTATTTCAAATAATCGTTCCGCATTTCCGCTTTTGATATTTGTGCAATTCTTTCTTATGCTACTACATAGTTTAATGTCACCTACTTCATGTACACGTTTGCATGACGCAACGTAACGCAAGACACCTTGGTTTTCTGAGTATGATTCATAATAAATATTCTTAAAGCTTATTATAATAATTATTATCAATTTAACACTTCCGCTTTGTACTTAATTGTCTATTTTAAAATTAATTGCATTCATATTCGTTTTATATCGTGTTAAAATCTGCCGTACGCTTTTTGCTAAAGTGTTATTCATTTTACTGGGTCATATTATAATAGTTTTATCAAATTATTTTAAAAAGTAACGATAGATTAGATAGGTAATAAATAAATCTAAAAATAATGTGATCTCTTCGCGCTTCGTGATCAAGTTTTTCTGATACGATCCGTATTCCGTATTTCTTTACATGCTTCTTATTACATAATTAAATTAAATCCGTTCTTCAAATCTGAAATTCACTTTAAAGAGATTCTTATTTGTACGTCGCTTTGCAAAAATAAATTATCCATTTAATTTAGGATAGTCAAAAGTTCACTTACGACAAAATAGTTTCACGTTTAGGCTGTCCGTTAATATAAATTGTACTTCGTAAATACATGACAGCGAACACAGCATTTTATAAACGGTAATATGAAGATAGATGTTTTTCTTGACATAATGTTGTCTTCACTTTCTTTCTGAAATAATAATAGTTTCATTCTACGAAAATAGTAGTTTCGATCTACTATAATAGCAGCTTCTTTCTACCATAATATAGTTTCATTCTACTATAATAGTAGCTTAGGCGTTTCATTCTACTATAATAGTAATTTCAGTCTACAGTGACAGTAGTTTCTTTCTACCATAATAGTAGTTTCTCCCTAGTTAACATTCGCTTTATTTTAAATACTAGTAGTTTCATTTTATGATAATAGCAGTTTCATCCTTAAATACTAGCAGTTTCATTCTACGATACTAGTAGTTTTATTCTTCGATAGTAGTAGTTTCATTCGGTTTGGATCGATTCGATAGTTCGATCCTATTGAATCGATGCAGTCCGCGGGAAATATTCAGAAAACTTTCTGGAATAATTTTGCATGTGGATTTACGAGTACTTGCAATATACGATTTGGTTAATGTAATAAACAATCAAGGTATGATTCATAATCATTGTTGCTTTAAAACTCTTCTTTAGAATCAAATCACTAAGGATCATGGTCTCTGCAAGCAAATCTTCATTAATAAATGAGCTGTGAACAAACAGCCATCAAATTGTTCCAGGAATAAGTGAAAACGTTAAAGCTTTACTATTAAGCTAAACGTGCAAAACGTTTTATTCTTCTCTAATTAGTGTCTTCACACCACGCGCGTATAAATGGCTGTATTCAACGTTTTTCTAATCCATAAAACATGACTTCTTTTTTTCGCATTCAAGGTGGTGATGGTGTGACTGTGAAATTAGGTTTGGTGCTTCTTTTATTAGACTTAAGATCTGTATAAGCTACTCTATATTCGTAAGCTTTTGTTGCTTTTTAAGTCTCATCAACAGTTTCTTTATTCATATACATTTTCTTAGAACCGACCCTAGCCCATATTTAACTGTTTCGAGCCTTCTAGTTTATTTTTTCTTGATCTAATAGTATTTTTTTATTTCAAATTATTTGAGTTTGTCTGTAGAACTTCTCCATTTACCAATCCTTGTTTAATGTTTATTTCTTCTACAACCATACTTATTGCGAGTTATTCGATTGCATTCGCTTTAACTTTCAATGTCGCTATTGCGAAATCGAACCTGTCTGTGATTGCAATGTTTTAATAAAAAATATTCTCATTCATTTAAGAATGCATTTCGATTTCTAAGCCATTTATACTGGTTCTAATTAAAAGAAGTCAGTTAAATTGTTAATTAGCTCGTGTTACTCATTATATTTCATCATCATCAATCAAATCAATTAATGTATCAAGAACATGGTTTCACTTTTCTACAATATTCGAGTATGTCTTATTTATATCCTTATTTACAGTCGTTGCTGTTTTATAGTTTTATAAAATTTAGTTCTTTCATTACTTAATTTGTTTAACACAGTGTTTTATTATTGCGCTTTCGGCTACTATCAACAAAATGTTGGTTGTTGTCCTATTCGTTACGAATAACTGACTTGCTTAACTTGATTGTTCTTCAAAAACAATGCTTTGTTGATCAAACTTTTCTTTGTTTTTGTTACTATAATAGCCGTTCGGTATCTGTTGGTCTCTATCAGGACTATTGTTCTTTTCTATATGACTTTATCAACACTATAGCTTTATCGTCTTTGCAGTTTTCTGTATGTAGCTCTAAGAATTTCCATTTTATATTCATAATTTTTATTTTCTAACGAGTATGTCCTTTATTCGCAAATTACGTATGAAATCATATAACCGTGAATATGTACAATTTTATGCCGTAATTATTTCCGATAGTCTTCTGAACACAGAGAGCTATATGATAATAATGTAAATAGGCTATGGTTAGGAAGTCCTAAGGTAAAAAGGTAAGATAAAGGGTAAAAACCTACAGCTCATATAAACCGTACAACATATTCCCAATCATTTGTTAATTTCACGACACATGCAAAATTCCAAATTTTAGGCACGAACGAATAGAAAATACTTCTATCAATGGTTTCTAGCCCATGCAATCAAATTAAAGCCTAAACCGTCGTAATATTTTAAAGTGTCGATGAAAAGCAAGCTCCGTGGTAATCTTTATTTACTCTGTAAGTACATAATATGTAATAAAATAACAAGACATCACTACACATCACCCACATGCACTTCACATTGAGAAACAAGAAAACATGGATAGATTTAGAATTTTGAAAACATCCGCCACAATTTCTATACTTATTCTGAAAAATCACTCCACATATCTTCACTATGAGGGTTCTCACAAACACTTGGGAAGCTAAGCAGATACAACTACACTTTGAAAGAGAGACTGTGCCTACAAGTGTTGTATTAATAAAAAAAGATTTCACATAAAACCAACCACAAAAACTAAAAGCAATCACGTAACTTCAACCAACACTGAATATTTTGTTCTAGATTTTTGTCTTTGGTGCAGGTTAAATGGAAGATCAGTAAGCGCAATAGTTTAAAAATCTTGAGTCCTACTGCTTCAGGATCAGCTTGATTTGCCTTGTTTAAAATTTTGCCATCACCAATTACTATATTAACCTATCGAAGGGCTTTGCGTGCTATCGTGCTGAGATCGGTACCCTGTCTTTTTAAATAACACATTTATACTACACACATTAATACTTTCACTAATAAACTTTTTTTAAAGTTAACCTTAGTCCAATTTAATTAAGTCCTCGTTAATTAATATTTTTATTTAAAATCTTATAATATCCACTTTATTAGTGTGATATTAAAGTCGAGGTCACATAACCAGTTTAAGTGACGAAACACATAAAAAACAAGACTAGTATTGTCGGAATTAATTTTTTTTTCTTCAAGTTCTTAGCAATTCATATTTTTTTACGGATTCTTGTAACACAAATTAGCCTAGGTTTTAAGACTTTTTACTTGTTTTTTTTAACACACTTTATATCCTACATAGATATTAATTACACGGAACGTAATAAACTCAACACTTAGATTCGACTCAGTTAACACGAAGCATTTATAAATACCAGCTAAGAACAGACGAGATCTAGTATCAATAAAATAAAACACAAACGTAAATACAAACGATGTATCAAATAAATACGCAAAAGCTTTAAGTAAAGCTAAAAACACAGATATTGGTAAACAAAAGGATAAGGACAACCTCAAGCTTACAATGAATGCAAGACAAGAATTAAATGGAGTGCTTGACGAGTAACTAGTTTAACTTTACGACACACAACATAAACTCGTGATCAGCATAACCTAACATTCACTGGGGATTGGAATCCTCTCAAGGATAGTTCTGTATTAGTAGCAACGCAATAAGACCTACTTAGGAATACAAATGGTGGCTAAAGATAGCTACATCAGTGCATAATGGTGCAACAGTCCCAAGCAACGCTTCTATTTAACTAATTGGTAATCACACAAACCCCAAATGCATTTGAAGTGATAAACGTAAGACTTCGAAAGCAGATGCTCAATTTTGTGTTATAGGTGATATAAAATACAGTATGTTATTTAATCAAGCAGACTTCTTATTTTAATAACGTACAACCAGCCCCTAATGAAATGTAATATGAACTTGATTTCTGTACAATTGTTACTGATATTATTATGCTCATTATTTAAAACCAGAATAATTATTCAGGAACACGTTATGTTACATACGTAATTATATGTTATGTACAATCTAAGAAAACAACTTACGATTCATTAACTTAACTAAAAATTCAGCGTTAATCGATTTAATAACAGGGGCTCAAACAACGTTGGAAATAAATACCTAATAAATATGAACTTAAATATTTTAAAGCTAAAGTCAACGTCATTCATCAATTATAAATTCATAATCAATTATTGAGTAAAAACATACATATAGCATAAACATAACGCACTAGAATATAATAGTTGAGATAAACTTAAATAACTGCGCAATTAATAAGGTCACCACATCCTTGTATTAATAAATATTGGTTATTAACAAACATAATTATCGAATATATTTAATAGTATCAACACCTGCTATATTTAACCAAACATACATATAAATACGCAATCATAATGATAATTCCTTTGATATTCTAAAATATTTGCTTTTGTATAAACGTATAAGGTAAAGATTTTCGAATAATTGTTATATTAAATGTAATTTCGCTGGTACCTTAAAATACTTTATATCCATAGTTTAATAAAAATAAACTTAGATTAGAACTTAAAAAATACGTGCAACCGTCACAAGTTTATAAGATAAGAGATAAGAATAACTTTATTCCTTGAGGCTGAAGATACAACTTCAAACAAACGCTAGTCTGAAACAGCTTTTAAGAGAATAGTTCGGAGACGGAAGTTTGTTACTTAGGTATAATGTTGAACACAACGCATTCTTCTGAAATACTTTAGTTATCCTAACAATTACCAGTTCACAAAACTGTCAGTGCCTACCTAGTTATTATAGAATTATGTTTAACCGTTAAAAACGTAGGTATGGTTAGAGTTTAATTTTTAATTCAATCAACTATTCATTTAACTCGGAGCATTAGAAACTCTAGCCTTAAACAAATTTTCGACGCAACGACGTAATTTTGAAACCATAGCGGGATTCATCGCAAATACAATTTTCCTGAGTTACGACCTATCAAAATCATGGGTAACGCTAGTCTGAAACCACATTTAGTTTCACCATCCGTACCTAGATATCCTACAGTTTCATATGCAACGATTTAAAAAAAAAGTGTGTAAGTTCCTACCTAGGTATTTATTTTAATTACGTGCAACCGTCACAAGTTTATTCAGATAAGAATTACTTTATTCCTTGAGTCTAAAGACCCAACTTCATAGCGGTTTCCCACTTTTCGCGCACAACAAACGCTAGTCTGAAACAGCTAGGATAGTTCGGAGACGGAAGTTTGTTACCGTACACAATGTGTTCTTCTGGAATATTTTAGTTATCCTAACAATAACCAGTTCACAAAACTGTCAGTGCCTACCTAGTTATTATAGAATTATGTTTAACCGTTAAAATCTTAGGCATGATTAGAATAATTCATCAACTAACTTTTATTAACTCGGAGCATTAGAAACTCTAGCCTAAAACAAATTTTCGACGCAACGATGTAATTTTGAAACCATAGCGGGATTCATCGCAGATATAATTTTCCTAAGTTACGACCGATCAAAATCATGGGTAACGTTAGTAGTCTGAAACAACATTTAGTTCGTATTATCATAACTATTTCATCCGTATCTATCCTACGGTTTTATATGGTATGTTGAAACCAGAAAAATAACTTTTATTCTTTACAATAATTTATTAAAACATTTTATGTTCCTACTTCGTTATTTCATTATCAGTTATCGTGTAACTTAAATCCTTTGCTATATTTGTGTAAATAGAGCTAGTCAAGAATTTTGTTTCCTTATTTATTATTTTTTTATCTATTCCTGCAATGTCTGAACTGAGAAATAGCTTTCATCCCTAGTTCAATGGTTTCTTGTTTAAAGAAAAACCTTATCCTTCTTACTACAGTTAGACCAGTCGAAGCTTTGAACAACTTCAGTTTGGAATAGCGGGCGTTTTTGAAATTAAGTTGTTTTAAAAATTTTAATTAACCTAATTTAATTTAACCTAACCTAACCGTATGTTTTAACGCAACAACGTAAATATAAATCATTACTGGATTCATCTTAAACACTATTTTATCCGTACAATAATTTACTTATAAAGATAGTTCGTTCCTACTTAGTTACCGCATCGTAATCTGAAATTATTTTTAAGTTTCATCGTTCTTTTCCGTGTTACAGTTTCCTATGGAACGATGATATTTTAAAACCTTATCCTTACAATAACTTCTTCAAAAGATTGTATCTAGCTTGTAATATTATTACGAGTAACCGTCAGTTTATGTGTGATTAGAATAATCTAATCCCAGCTAAACCTGCCGAAGGTTCATATAGGACTCACATCAAATACATTTATTTTAAAGAAATGCAAACTTTTGCGCATTGTAAACGCTTGTCTAAAACCGCTTTATAGGTACGCAGCAACGTCGTTTTGAATCCACAACGGGATTTATCGCAAAAAAAAATCAAATCATAGATATCGTCGACGGGAACGACAAGATAACGTAACTTATTAATACCACGTGTTTTATAATACTTAAAGTGGCTATTTCAACATAACAGGTATATATTGTTTTGTTTTCCTCAAAAATATTCAACCTTAATCGAATAATTACTGGACTTATCAAAGCTTTCATTAATTTCTTAAAAATCATACTTTAATACAGTTCCATTTGGTCTTGTGTAAATTACTCTTTCTACCTCGTCGCCATTTTGAGATAACGGAATACATCTAAGACCTTTCTAATCCTAACAATAGGAACAATAGCTTTGTTACAAACGTAACGGCTCTACCGCAACACTAGCCTATACGATGTTTTTTTATTCCACAGATAACGTATTCTTTTGACTGATGGCACACTAGGTTTTTCAATCTTTTCTTCTACTTCTGAGAGGCAATGAAATGAGGCATCTACCTATTATTGTTCGCCGATGTTCCTCATTTTTGTATTTCGTTTTTCTGCTTTTAAAGATTCCGTTTCTTTGTTAGTCACTCTATTTACCATAATTTCTGTCTCAATTTGTCTAACCAATCACAACATCAAGCTATATTTTTTCCCTATTCAACAAATGAAAAAATCTATTGTTTAAGACACTGGGTCCTTTTAAAATAACTCTCCTACTACTTGAGTAGTCTGAAATGAGACATCTACCTAATATCTTCAATTTCATAAAAGTTCTACATTTTTGCAGTTAGTTACCTATTATGCTTTTGGAGTTTCTGCTACTTTGTTACTAAAAGCACTCCGTCTAACACATTTATTCCCAATTTTGGGATCACTACATTATACCTAAAGATTATATTGTTCTCCCTATTTTACTAATAAAGATTTTCTGTTGAATGATATGAGAGAACACTGTGTTCTTTATTAACTAGGAGTCTCTAACAATATACATCTACTTATTAATTTCCTTATTTTGTAGTTCGTTATTCTGCTTAAAAAATTCGCTTTTTTGTAACTCTCTCTATTTACCATTATTCCTACCTAATTTTGTCCACCAATCACAACATCAAGACTTTTTTTTTCTGCTCTTTTCCACAAACGGGGATTTTTACTATACGATACGACACTATATAGGTCCTTCTTAATTTTTTTTTTGCAATTTTGGTACTTTTCGTCAGTGTTTTCAATTCTTGTAGTTAGTTATTCTACTCTACTTTTAAAGGTTTCTCTTTTTAGGTACTAAACGCACTCTCTACGTTTCTTCCTAATTGTGTCCGCCAATCTCGACATTATCAAGATCATTTTTTCTTCCTATTCCACAAATTAAGATATTCTATTGATTAAGGTGTTACTTGGAGTAGTCTCAATGTAACGAAATAACAATGTGTAAATTGTTTATTATAATAAGCAATAATTCTACGTTTTCGGAATTATAACCAGTGTTCTAAAATTTTGCAATGGTCTCATCTTTCGAATACTTCTGTATTATATTTTCAAGTTTTTTGTTACTAAACGCTATCTGTTTTATCTCTTTAAAATTTTGCGATGATAACGGGTCTTTCTTAAATACTTTCTAAACCTAACATAATAACTTTGTTAGCATTTTAGGTACGGACCTAAACCTTTCCTGAATTATCGAAATGTTTCACACCGTTTTGGGATCTCATCGGGATCCATAAAAAAATATTTTCTAATTCCTACTCCGTCTACACTATAACTAAATCCCAATAATACCTTTGTTAGAGGTAAGGATCGACTTAAAATAAATGCTTGTTCGTGTCCAGCTGTTTTACCGACCTACGTCAACATTTATTGATCCGACCTTACAGCTGCGCCCCGCCCATCTGCGTTTATGACGTCACGTTTTTGTCAGAAATTACACATTATTGTGTAGCTAGAGGTCAAAATAATGATACACATAATAATACATATCATATACACACTTTAAATAATACACAGGTACCTACTTTCTGTTCCGCACGAGAAAAATAAATAATTATTATTTTAATTATAATTTTTAATAAAACATAATTATTTGCATTATTATAATCACTAAATGTCCGTTTCATCGATATCATATTGGGTAGATAGGTAACCTACCTAAGCCCTAGAGAAAATCATGTAATTCCATATTATCTCTTAACACACCTTTTTCTCGGTGAAAATTCCAATTACGGTCTGATCCGTAAACGTGATAAGATTGAATTTGCTTAATCTTAAATTATTTGAACATAATATTTTCGTAACTTAATTAAGTAGATAATAGATTCACCTAACTTAGAAAATATTCTTCGTTTTAACTCTCACGGTGAGAATACCTAGGAAGTTTACCGTCCGTCAATAATTTTTTTGTGTGTTAGCCTTTCAGACCAAAGGGTCAGTTAGGCTACCGAAAAAATATCAGCAATAATCAAGCAAGATTTTTTTTTCAACTAATTTCAAGCAGAAACTGAAACCGTTAAGTATAAAAATATATTTTTATTTGAACCGAATTATACGTATTATAGGTACTTAATTATTTTATTGACTTGGAAAATTCCATTTTCATGCCATATGCTAAAACAAACATCAGCTGGTAAATAGTTGATAAGCGATTAAATAACACAATAAACAAACGAAACGAAGGTCAAATAAGACGCCATTTTGGACTTCTCTATCGGCAAATTTAAAACACCGGTTTTAACTGATCCTACACCGAAATATCCGCAAAAACACATATATGAATCATCTAACACGTGAAATATAACGTAAAAACGATAAATCAGAAGGAATTGGAAAGAAAACAAAAATAATAATTCTAACACAACCACATCATGGCGTTCTGTGACGCAATTTCAAAGAAAACCAATTCCTGTCAATATTATGCAAAACTTTACCGAACAAAAACAAAAATATAATAAAATAATACCTTACCTTACATCTTATCCTTAAACAAACGTCTTCCCCTGCTTAAACAATCAAAAATAAGAGGATCTACGCAGTAGTCGTCAACCGGGCGATGACTCCGTCATTTTATGCGCTAACGGGACTTGCCACCTCTTTAGCTATACTCCGTACTATTATATACATTTTTAAAACTATTTTGTTACTCGGTATGTGCCTACATTTTAAAGGGCCTGACTGGTCCTACCACTACTCAATCCTAAAATACATGGTTTAAACCGAACCTCACCACTAGACTTGGAAAAGGTATCTCAAGGAAACCCCCCCGCGTTTCAGTTTATATAGCCATTGCGTCAGATGCAGTCCCCTCAGCCCACTTTACTATACGGACAAGTTGGAAAGGCCCTATAACACCGCACCGGCTCGTGGATACAAACAAACACTCTGATGAGCCGGGTAACCGTTCTAGAATGTTCTTTGCCGCATAGTAAGAGATGGCATCACGAGGAGGAACGAGATGCCGATATGTATTGATTTTATTTTCCAGAAGAATTGTCCGCAGAGCCCTCATGGGTAAAAGAGATAGAAGATAGAAACGGAGAGATGGCAATATACTTTGGAATGTTCTAGAATCAATATAGCCAGCCGGTGTGGCCAGTGTTTATCCTAAACTTCCCATAGTGGAAAATTTTATGATGACCACGCCTAATGTCTGCACAATTATGTTTTGTTATACACTTAATTCACAAATTCACAAGTATCATGTTTATTATGTACTTAATCACAATTTTTTTTTTTTTTTTTGAAACATGTCCGTGACTACGGAAAGGAAGTCCCGGACATTTGTGAAACTTATTTTATTCTTATAATTCATAGATCTCACATTGACAGTGCACCAAACAAAACAAAAAATACTTAAATTAGGTAAAAACTAACATCACACCTATATTAACCGTAATAGGTAGACAGGTGAAATTTTCACAGAGTGTGTATTTCTATTATAACAACCGCCACTATAACAACAAATAATGAAAATAAAATAAAAAGCCCGGCCGCATACAAGAAGCGTTTTTTGTCTTATGGTACGGAACCCTTTGTGTGAGAGTCCGAATCGCGCTTGGCCGTTTTATTATTTCATGTTTACTCGGACTGTCGTCACAATATATAAATGGTTTTTCTATCTTCTCTGTATACAAGGAGTAAGTTCAGGTCTACATCTCCTCGTTCCAGTCGTCCGCTTCCGTGTCCATGTCGTCCGCTCATTAATTTATTTCTACTAATGCGAGCAAGCTCTATTGAGTCATATCCGTACTAATTTTAATTTAGGCTTAAATCTGTCCTCTGCTGCATTTTACAAAATATTATAAATGGATATTTATCAACATGAAGCCACTTTTACTTATAAACGGAGGTAAGAAATATCTACTTAGGTAAGGAATATTAATGTAAAACCACATGGGGTACCACTTGGGGTATGGGGAAGTCAAAGACGTACGTATACCCGGGATAATGCTGCCCCTGACACAGGTGACTGCCATTACTTTGAAAGAAACCCTAAAACTGTCGCTACAATTCTTATGCACCTATCTTGATATTTGTATGGAGATTGAAATTATCCAGCAGCCACATTTTTTATTTATACATAAATAAATACAGACTATTCAATACTATAATATTTAAGCTAATAAAAAAATAGGAGAACTCCATGAATTAATTATATATTTATTTGCAAGATTCATTTGCCTAAAACACTGGCAGCATTGCCACGTTAATTGGCAATGCTGATTATTTGATAATTTTTTAATAAGAATCCCAAAAAAAATTAGACTCAGTCTGGGGAAGTCACTTAATAATTAAAAACAGCACAACGAGATAAGTGATTACTTACTTCTAAATCACATAGCATAAATATATTATATTGCATAGCAGAAATTCACAATAAGCAGAAATTCACAAAAACTTACTGTAAAAGTATAAAGCTCTCACTCTCAATTATTGTAAAATACTACAATACAAAACACGAAGAATTCATTAAGTGAAATTAAGAGTTAAAGCTAACATCGAATACGAATTTCCGCAGTTTACCACGTTAACAGGGACTTTTTTTCAGCTGGTATTACCATTTCTTGCCTACTCGCTCTAAATTACATCGTCCTATCTCTTTCTCGAACGCTGATTGGTCGATACAAATAAAACTTCGAGAAAATTCTTTCATGGAACGACTCTGATTGGCGCAGCGGGCACATTCTAGATTATTCTCGAACGCCATTGGCTCCATATATAAAGGGGCGCCGAGCGCGGCAAGGCATTCAGTATTTGAAAACACAAACAAGCGAATAGAAGTCAAGAAGCGGTAATACTACCGAACAAAGTTTACGCAGTGACGTGAAGAAAGTTAACGCAAGTGAATATTATCATCGAGTTTATTGTTCAAGTGATATAAGAAGAAGAATATACAAGAAAAAATGCCAGCCATCGGAATTGATCTCGGTACTACCTACTCCTGCGTTGGAGTATGGCAGCACGGGAATGTGGAGATCATCGCCAACGACCAGGGCAACCGAACCACTCCATCATACGTCGCGTTCACAGACACAGAGCGACTCATCGGCGATGCCGCGAAGAACCAGGTCGCCCTCAACCCCAACAACACCGTGTTTGATGCCAAACGACTCATCGGCCGCAAGTTTGACGACCCTAAGATTCAACAAGACATGAAGCACTGGCCCTTCAGAGTTGTCAACGACTGCGGCAAGCCCAAGATACAAGTCGACTTCAAGGGAGAGAAGAAAACGTTTGCACCGGAGGAGATCAGCAGTATGGTGCTGACGAAAATGAAGGAGACTGCTGAAGCATACCTCGGCACTACAGTACGGGACGCTGTTATCACAGTCCCAGCTTACTTCAACGACTCGCAGCGTCAGGCTACCAAGGATGCTGGAGCTATCGCTGGGTTGAACGTGCTGAGGATCATCAACGAGCCAACAGCCGCCGCCCTCGCCTACGGACTCGACAAGAACCTGAAAGGTGAACGCAATGTGCTCATCTTCGACTTGGGTGGAGGCACATTCGACGTATCCATCCTGACCATCGACGAAGGCTCTCTATTCGAAGTAAGGGCGACTGCTGGTGACACACATCTAGGAGGTGAGGACTTCGACAACAGGCTCGTCAACTTCCTTGCCGACGAGTTCAAGCGCAAGTACAAGAAGGACATGAAAAACAACTCGCGTGCTCTCCGCAGACTGCGCACGGCTGCTGAACGTGCTAAACGCACATTATCATCCAGCACGGAAGCGACTATTGAGATCGACGCGCTGCACGAAGGCATCGACTTCTACACGCGAGTGTCTCGTGCACGATTCGAAGAGCTGAACGCAGACCTGTTCCGTGGCACATTGGAACCAGTTGAAAAAGCTCTTAAAGATGCAAAACTAGACAAGAGCTCCATCCACGATGTTGTGCTGGTCGGCGGTTCCACTCGCATCCCCAAGATCCAGAACATGCTGCAGAATTTCTTCTGTGGCAAGCAACTGAACCTGTCCATCAACCCTGATGAGGCGGTTGCCTACGGCGCGGCAGTACAAGCAGCTATTCTTAGTGGAGAGCAGCACTCCAAGATCCAAGACGTACTGTTGGTCGACGTGGCTCCACTATCACTCGGTATTGAAACAGCTGGAGGAGTCATGACTAAGATCGTCGAGCGCAACGCTAAGATCCCTTGCAAGCAGTCGCAGACGTTCACCACGTACGCAGACAATCAACCGGCTGTCACCATCCAAGTGTACGAGGGCGAGCGAGCAATGACGAAGGACAACAACCTGCTCGGCCGTTTCGACCTCACTGGTATTCCACCTGCGCCTCGCGGAGTGCCGAAGATCGACGTTACATTCGACCTAGACGCGAACGGCATCCTTAATGTCTCCGCCAAAGAGAACAGCACCGGCCGCAGCAAGAACATTGTCATCAAGAACGACAAGGGCCGCCTCTCCCAGGCCGAGATCGACCGCATGTTATCAGAAGCTGAGCGCTACAAAGAAGAGGATGAGCGCCAACGAGAAAGGGTATCCGTTCGCAACCAGTTTGAATCTTACATCTTCAGCATAAAACAAGCGCTGGATGATGCTGGTGACAAGCTGAGCGATCAAGACAAGCAAGCAGCTCGAAGCCAGTGCGATGAAGCGCTGAAGTGGCTAGATAACAACACGCTAGCTGAGAAGGAAGAGTACGAGCACAGATTGAAGGAACTGCAGCGAGCTTGCTCGCCCATCATGAGCAAGATGCACGGAGCTGGCGCTGCTGACGCGGGGATGGGCCAACAGCAGTACAGACATCAAGCAAACACTGGACCAACTGTTGAGGAGGTCGATTAAATCCCAAAAAAATCAGTAAAACTGTCTTCAGAAATTAAGTTCCTAGCATCTTAGAAACTCAGTGAAAATAAGATCTCTAGTCCCACTAGACTTGCATTTTTCCATATTGTGAAAGTGATGTAAATATTTCTAGATTGTAAGGTAAATTATTGTAAATTTAAGTTAGGTTAAAAAAATCATGTGCTGACAAATAAATAAATAAGATATTTAGATGATAACTTTTGCGTTTTACTTCTTATTTTTATACCATTTAAATACCCAACCTATCTTACATTTTTGATCAAACAAGTAACAGAAATATTACCAAAACATTTCTCATTACATCACAAATACCTACACTTGTAAAACCTTCCTCTTAATAAGGCGGAAGTTAGCCATTAATTTAGATCTGTAATTAACACACAAAACACATAATCATAGATTAAATAGATCAAATCAAATCAAATCAAAATTCATTAATTCAAATTAGGCTGAGTGCCAGCACTTTTTGAACGTCAAAGTTCTACATAAAGACAGTCCCCCAAAACGCCCGCCCGTCAACACTTCCTAGTGTTTTAGCTGGGAAGAAGTGGCGCAACAAACTCCCCAGCAACATATCTGTCTGTTAGGTTATAAGAACTAGCATTTAAACAAAGGTATGTAAGTACTTAGTCAGTATTCTTACAAAGAAAACAATACAACAAAGGTAACACATAAAACTAAATAATTCGCTACTTGTAAGCTAGCACACTCCATTATGCCAGCATAAATAGACAAACTCAAGCATAAAAACAATATCAAATCAAACTAAATAAGCGTCCAGACATAAAGGGCGTGCCCGCTTACACGTGCAGAGGGTAGAATTTAATAAAAGATCTGTAACTTGATGCCACAAGTGATAAACCAGGGCCATCAAAATTAAACAATACGCAGATAATCGTTATAACAATAGTAAAAACCATGGCTAACAAGACGACCTTTCACCATAAGCAGCACCCGTTCACGAGCATAACGCAAAGATCAGCCATTACCCCCCTCGCCATATTTGAGGGAAAGAGGTAACCCGACCCCCGACGCTACCGCAAGCAGTGAAATCTAAGGGAGCATGACGAACTTGCTGCCGGTTGCTCAGGATAGAATAAAATCAAACAACCGTCAACGTCACTAGTTAATCACATGTTGCAATACACTCATTATAAAAACATTGTTATGAGAGTATTAAGTCAATACATAAAAAAAAATACATAGTTGACCTCTACCTACGGACATATAAATTAACAAATATATGAACTCATATGTCATAAGCTAACTATGAAAGAACATTAAAAACGAAGTATGTCTTGCGTTCAACACTGCGACCAACTATTATCATCGTCTAAATAATCATTGATTGAATAGTATCAATGATTAACAGGTAATCTTAATTGGATGTACACCTAATATCTCTAAATTAACACAAACAATACCTACGAAAAAAACAAATAATAATCCGAAGAAACAATAAGTAACTGCCAGACACCGGTTTATTTATATTTATGCTTTAAACTTAAGTGCATACAAATAAAAACATCTTAGCGAAACATTCTACTTACATTGCCACTGATATACACATGTATAGTACATAGGTATGTATATCCCACTATCTAGGAACAAGCCTAACTTACCTCACTATAACTGCACCTCTTGTATTTTTTGCAAGGTGCCTCTTAAACGAAACCACAAATAAACGGAAATAAAGATCCGATCAACATATCCATATTTTATTGCACTGCGTTAGTAAAACAGTATTCCTTAAAGTAGTAAACTGTAATGATAGATACCTTCACTAAACAAACTCATAACTAAACATTTATTTTTCTCTTTATTTGGTCAACTATCACATTGCAGTCCTTTTTACCCGACTGCGTGACAGCAAAGACAGAGTTATGTTTTCCACGCGTATCTGGATAATGTAGGTGGTATTATTTGTACACTCGAAACATCCCCACGGCGGATGTATTTTAATCACGAGGAGTCTGGCGTTTCGAGCTACATCGTGCGAGGGTAATAGGCGAGGTTTTATATTTTTCAACCTAAAATTTGACAAGGAGAGAATGCGGTAGACTGTAATAATAGAGTGACCATCTATGTACCCACTATATTAAAAAGCGTTCGCATTCAAAAATTTATGAAATGAGGCTGTTTTTGACAGGTTGTGACTGACATGCGAAAGCGAAGGTTGCTTAATTAAAAAAAAATTGTAATTTTTTTTATTTGAACAAACGTATTCCAAAAAAAAACGATACGACTGAATTGAGAACATCCTCCTTTTTTTGAAGTCGGTTAATTAAAAAAACACTACACAATCCTTACTTCCTTACTATATTATATAATACCTATATATACTATAGTAAAGTAAGTAAGTAGGTAGTAATTTATTAATATATAATATACATACATTTATATATTTTTATATATCCTTACTATATTATTATTAAATTATATACTTAAATTATACACTTCTGGACACATCTATTGGCCCACCTTGTATTTTCAGTTTCGTTTGGTCCTAGCTAAAATTTTATATTAGGTCGAGTAAAAAGTTTTTATGCAGTTTTGAACCTGGCACATTCACAATTTCATTCAATAGTCTTTTTTTGAATTTCGAACACAGAATTTAAAGAAACAAAAGACAATTTGGAGCCTGTTTGTTGATATCAAACAATCGAATACTAAGAAAACTTGGTTTTATTGGTTTACTTGGATTTAATTCTTGAAAAAGTGATTGATATCTTTGGTTTTGCAACAAACATTACTTATTCTTAACATTAAGGTGAGGTTCTATCAATAATCTATGGATACTTCACCTGAAGTCGCCGCCCAAGCTGTGGCACTTATTCAGGCCGGACACAGCCAAAGAAACGTGAGTGCTCAACTTAATTTAAGTCGATCTGCGGTCCGAAATGTTTATCGGAGGTACCTAGAGACTGGCGGCTTTGTTCGTCGCCAAGGAAGGCCACGATCTCGGGTCACAACTGAAAGGCAGGATCGATTCATCGTGACGACCAGCTTGAGAAATCGTCACCTTACCTCCATTGAGATACAAAACCAACTTCGCGACTTCCACGGAGTATCTGTGAGCGCTCGAACTGTTCGGAGAAGGTTAAAAGAACGCGATATGGTACCACACAAGCCAGCTAATGGGCCCAAACTAACGCGAGCCCACCGAACAGCGCGCCTTCATTTCGCACGCAGTCATTTAAATTGGACACAGCAAGATTGGAGCCGTGTACTCTTTTCTGATGAGTCTAAAATTGTGTTACATGGCAATGATGGAAGGAAGAAGGTCTACCGACGTAAGGGAGAGCGTTTCGCACAATGCTGCTTTGAAGAGAGGGTTGCTTATGGCGGTGGCTCATGGACTGTCTGGGGCGGTATATCCGCGAGCGGCAAAACTCAACTTGAGGTTGTTACAGGACCACGGCTGCCAACATTAAATGCTGAAAGGTACATTCGTGAGTGCTTAGAACCTCACGTGATACCATACGCGGACTATGTGGGCCCAAATTTCCTTTTTATGCATGATAATGCAAGAGCCCATGCGGCCGGCATCGTCAGGGAATATCTTCGGGATGTGAACATCACAGTTATGGACTGGCCAGCCAGAAGCCCAGACATGAACCCCATTGAGCACATGTGGGACGAGCTAAAAAGACGTGTTAGGGCTCGTCAGCCAGTTGCCCAGACGATGCAGGAGTTGAAAACTGCCATAGAAGAGGAATGGGAGATGATCCCTCAAAATTGCATAGAGCGGTTGATAAACTCTATGCCTAATCGTATGAGAGCTGTGGTAGATGCCCATGGAGGCAACACGCGTTATTAAATTAAACCTTTATTTGATAAAACATGTTTTTTATTCAAAAATCAATTGCCTTTAACAAGGCGCATATCCGACTTGTTAGGCGTAGCTCCATGTCGTATGGTATTCTGAATTCAAATTTAAAACAATACGATCGAAAAAGATGGTAAAATGTATCAGGTTTAAAACTGCATCAACAGTTTTTGTTCAATCTAGCAATCATATTTCGGTAGGGGCCATCGAAACCTAAACTCTAAGGTGGGCCAATAGATGTGTCCAGAAGTGTATATTATTATATGATAAATGCCAAAGTAACTCTGTCTGTCTGTCTGTCTGTCGCGCTTTCACGCCAAAACTACTGAACCAATTTAAATGAAATTTTGTACACAGATAGCCTAGAGAGCCTGTGAAAGGACATTGGCTACTTTTTATTGCGAAAAAAAGGGTTGAAAGGAGGGGATGAAAATTTGTATGGAAGTATCGTCATTTTTAGAGCTAGAAACTTGAAACTTATTTTTTGGGCTGTTGATTCGATTTGAATAAATATGACATTCAAAGTTTGTAAAAGTTTTACCCTCAAAGGTGTAAAATAACAGTAGGGAATAGGGGATGAAAGTTTGTATGGAAATTTGCAAGGTTTATGTGAATGTTTTATAAGTTTGCGACAAGAGCCAAAATATTAGATCTATTGTGATGTAACATTTACGGAGTCATTACAAAATGTGAAACACATCAAATAGCTCATTAAATAATCTATACGTATGTGTCTTATTTGTGAAATATTATTAGCCTAAATAATTAAAAATGCTACCCAAAGACACTATTCCGCGCGGACGTAAGTCGCGGGCACAGCTAGTATAAAATAACTTTTATTTCGGAAGTCGGTGCTTTATGTTGTTTTATAGTTTTTTAACACCGACTTCCGAAATTAAAGCTATTTTTCAGTTTATTGTGGTACTCCCACACATAACAACACTACTGTAAAGTCACAGGAAATAAAAATACGCAATTTTGTTTACCTACTTGGATGGCGCATTTTTCCAGCTATTTTAAAAACCAAACTACTGAACCGACGTTAATGAAATTTCTATGGGACCAATCGGAAAGTATATCCTTCCATAAGTTCCATATATTAAAAGATTTTTTTCAAATCGGTTCATAAATGGCGGAAATATGAGGTAACAAACATAAAAAAATACAACGGTTGATACATCTCTGTGACACACAGACAGACGGACGGGGGAATTGACATCAAACTAAAAGAAAAAGAGCTGAACTGGCCATTTTATGAAATATACTAACTGAGTTACAGTGCCGTTCTTTGACATCAACTTTATGTCAATTATACTGAGTTCATCAAGCTCTGGCAAAACAGTAAAGCAGATTATATCAAGAACAGAGCAAACTCAAATGGATATTAAGTTGATAAACCGTACTAAATAACGTAACGTAGAACTGCGTAACAGTCTCTGTAACTGCTTCCGAGGCCCGCATAGTGGCGTAGTCGCGGTGTCGGCCCGCGTAGCTGCGTAGACCTGCATAGCAGCGGCGTAGGCTCGTGTAGCAGCGTAGCCGCAACAGTGTCCTGCGTAGCCGCAACATAGGCTCGCGTAGCAGCGTAGACGCACCGTCGTCCATAGTCCCGCGTAGCAGCGTAGGAGCGTAGGCGCAGCGTAGGCCTATATAGCAGCGTAGGTGCGCGTTAGACTTGCGCATAGTAGTTCGCTCATTTTAGTTCGCGGCTCCTTGGCGAACTAGTTCGCTCTTTTAGTTCACCAGCTCCCGGCTCGATGGATCACGACAGGAGCTGACTCACTGAGTGAGGTTTGCAGTTGCTCTTTACTGCTACGCTAAATATTGTATGAAACAACAATCGGCGCCAGCCACGCAAAATCTTTGCAAGTCTTGCCATTTAAATAACACACAACATTCACTGACCAGATAAATGAACGACCGTACGTTAAGTAACGAGCGCATCAGTGAGCGGCGACTGTGGAGTGAGCGGTGACGCAACTAGGTCGGACAGCTCCACGCTCCCGCTCCTCAATTAGGTAGGCGCACTTCGGCGCTTCCGCTCACTCATTTAGGTCGGCGCGCTCCCGCTCAGTCACGAACTAACGAGCTAAAGAGCGGTAGATCTGGGACCTAGTTCGCGTAGGTCGCATGTGAGAGCGCTCTTTCGAACTAGTTCGTTCGCGAACTACACAAGGCTAGTGCGCGTACGAGTTCGTCCGCATAGCAGCAAAACACTAAAAATCTCAAAATTAGTCTCGAACACTGAGTTGACTATAAGTAGAGACTATGGTTTTAAACTTTATAGTGTTTGGAACTTTAACTTTAAAGTTCCAAACACTATAAAGTTTAATAATAAGACTTCACGACTCTCTGAAAAAGCTTTCAGGTAATGTAATTCTCAGCTCAAGCTGGATACCAGCATTTTACGTGGATCTGACCTGCACAACCCAGTAACTGGGTAACTTTTGAAACACCCATTTTGAGATAAAGCCACTCAGTACGGGTGCTTCATATTTATTTCATCTACAGCCATTTGATATTTTACGATCGCAATGTTGGTTTTTAAATATAGAATCAATCAACTATCACACTGTTCGACGAATCGATAAACACCTAATTTATTCAGTTTAGTTTTTAAGGTCAGAAAAAATATAATCGACTATTTACAATAACAAAGTCGAATTAACTTGAAAATCACTTCGCATCACTTGGAAAACCATAGACAGAAAAGAAGCTTGACAGTGACACTTTGTCTGTGACAGTTGACATTACAACAAAGTCTTTTTGCTTCACAGTCTTTCTCGCAGCTGTAATTTATTTTATCGCGACCAACTGAGGAAGTGTAATGAGTGTTTGGTGACCGTGGTCGTGGTATTGTTACGTGTGTGTTCATTAAATATTAAATGCTAAGTAATAATTAAATCGTTAGGTATAAACTGCGGTAATGGCGCCGAATTTTAGTAAAATTACTTCACGGACTGATGTGAAAATTGCGTTAGCAGCTTCTGCAGCGCTAAGTGCCTGGGTAATCAGGAATTCTCTAAAGTCAAGGTTAGTTGTGAATACTTTATACTTTTATGTACCTTTAATATTTTATTGGTCAATTCTTATAACGAAGATAAACAGACAAAAACTATTTCCTCTATTTTCAAAAAGTAAAGTCGAGTTTGCTGAATGTTGAACAGTCAATATCGTTAATTTTCATTTTTTTTAAATAAATAACCAAAAGAAAAGCTACTTATTTAAAGTTCTATGAAAAATGCATTCTCATCAAGAAAAAAATTATACCTAGAAGAAAAAAGCAGTAACAAAAATTGCTTATCAAACCAGTACAAAATCTCAACATAATTTTATTTAAGAACTTGAACACAACTAAGATATAATTAATTTCTGAAGAGTTATCCTCTATCGTTTGTGAAACCAATTTAATGAAAATATAAATAAACGAAAATGAACCTTTGGATCCACCTGAAACCAACTGATTATGGATTTCTCAATTTATCATTTTATTTGGAACAAAACATAAATAATTTCTCTAAAATATTTTAATTACAATATTCATTATTTCCTTAAATTTTTTAAGTACACAAAATAATTTTATTACTTTCAGCAAAAACAAAAATGTCAAATCAGGGAAGCTATCACCAGAAGAACAAATACAATACATGATAAAGGAGAAAAACAAAAAGGATCCCAAAGCACAAGTTGATGCACGGTTCATAGCAGAGCTGAAGACACTATGGAAGATCATGATGCCATCGATCTGGTCAAAGGAGAGTGGCTTTATGACACTCATCGCTTTCTCCTTGATCTCACGATCCATGTGCGATCTGTGGCTTATACAACACACCACATTAGTTGAAGGGTGAGTACTGTATTTGTTCACTGTTTCTTACCTATTATTATAATAAAATATAATAAAAACTGAAATATATCTTGACCAATCAATTTTTTTTTGTTTTAGTAGCCTCAATGCTTTGTTGGTTGAGGAAAATACTAGTAGTACAGTCAGTTACCATAATTAGCTGACCCACCTTAGCATAAACGGTTGAGATTTTATTGAATATGAAGCAATAGTATTTTTATATTTTATTTACTTTGCTGAAATTGTAAAAATATAAATCTATACTAATATTATAAAGCTGAAGAGTTTGTTTGTTTGTTTGTTTGAACGCGCTAATCTCTGGAATTACTGGTCCGATTTGAATGATTCTTTCAGTGTTGGGTAGTCCATTTATCGAGGAAGGCTATAGGCTATATTTTTTTTTTTCAAAATTAGGGATCCGTAATAAAATTGCTATTTCGTAACACAAGGTGTAAAATCAAAAACCTTTTTTTGCGTGCGCTGCAAAAACTATTGACAAAAGAACAAAATGATGTACTACGGGTTAGAAGATCCCATTAAGACCTACAAAAAAGTCCGCGAGAACATATATCTAGCTATCATGGTTTAATCACAATAACCCATTTTGTGTTCAAAATAATTATTAAATCGTCTAAAGAAAAAAAACTACGTTAAATACGTATCGTAATATTAATCTTTATCGAAATTAAGCATTATGTTATCAAGAGTATTTATGTAGAAGTAAAATACTTTTTGTTTCATCTCAATCGGATATTTCGTTTAAAAGTTATCACGTGTGTAAGATGTTAAGAGTTGGTACCTATTAATGAGTTATGGGCCATAGAGTTTTTTATCAACATAAAATCCTGTAATAATCTTTTTCGAAATATATTTGTTGATGATTGTAAGTATAAGATCTTTGAAGAGTATAATAAATACATTTCTAAAATAACTCTGCTAAGGAAATCCACGCGCGCATAATGTTTTGAACAGTTCTGAAGACATTGATAATTGCATTAACTTCGGTAATGGTAGTTGAAACTTCTAATACAATTAAAGGAGTTTTAATCTAATAGAATTGAAAAACGCCCCAATTTTTTGGGTAACGTAATTCCTCCAAACTCACGAGATTCAACGAATCCTAAATTTTGATTCTAATCTTGAAAATTAAAAGCAGAATATTTTTAGTATTTATTTCCTTTGGGCCAAGTTCTTTTGCAATTGTATTGAGTGCTTTTATCATTTGTATGCTCAGTATTCCACAATCACCAGTAAATTCTATAAAGTTCAATGAACTTATTTGATCTTTATTATGAACTTTATTATAGCAATACAGAATAAAGCGAAATAGTGATACAAAAGCGGCTTTCAAATAATTCTCAAAGAGATATTAAAAAGTGATCAAATTAACACAAAGGGCTCAAAACAGCTATTTTATAGGAACTAGCACTAACAAGTCTAAAGCAACTTGGGAGGTAACCAATTCTATGAAATTTAATATTCCTAAAATGATAGCAAGACATTTTAATGATTAGTTAATAGACTCAGTTCAATCGAATGCCGATAATTTGCGAATAATACTCAAACAGACACATCATCAGGATTATATATCTAATCTATCTAAACTAATATTATAAAGAGTAAAGATTAGTTAGTTTGTTTGTTTAGAATTAAGGTTGATAATGTACATGTAAACTACACTTCAAATTACTCAAATCGGACCTTTCGTTTTAAAGTTACGACGGGCATAAAAATGGTCTAAGTAAGAAAAATGTTACGGTTTGAGCGAACTGGGGAGAATCTTAACGCTTAGTCCGATGAAGCTGAAACACGGCATTAATGTTTTGGATAAAAAAAGAAAAATAACAAATATTTGGATTTTTCGATGCTCTAAGTAAGAAAAATGTTGCGGTTTGAGCTAACTGGGGAGAAACTTAATGCACGGCATTAATGTTTTGGATAAAAAATTAAGAATAACAAATATAAGGGGCGAAAAGGGTTGATGAATTTTTCAGGGGAGGACATTATTGCTTACTTCAATTTACGTGGAAATTGGAATGAACAAGCTAAAAGTGGGAAATTTGAAACAGATCTAACAATGTTTACATAGTCAACCTCTGGCGGGGTGAACGGGGTGAACTGGGTGGATAGTAGGCTGATCCTGAGACCGTTGAATGGATATCGTAGTGCTTAATTTTCCAAAACTTACCTTTAAAAAGGGTTTGAGGGGGCGTTGAAGTTTGTGGAGTACCTACTAAATCCGCGCGGACGAAGTCGCGGGCGAAGTGCTAGTAAATTATAAAATTCTATTGATTAGTATTCTAATAAATCTCAACCATTTATGCAAAGGTGGGTCAGTTAATTGTAGTATTTGATTGTACAAAATTCACTGGATCATCTAATGTGTAATAAATAGGTAATAAGATATTATGATCATTACAAATAACTACAGACAATACCTGATTGTTTACTAAAACAGAAATTGATAAGCATCAATTAATATATTCAGAACAAAATAGTTGCTGCAAACATTTTCTATGATTATATAATCTCCTGAAATATTCCTTAACTATATATAACTTTACTTTGCATACAAATGTTAATTCAGGCAAATAATAATATTATGTAACAATAAGCAAGTGTTAAAGCAAATGGCAAATTACTAATTTGCATTGCTAAATTCTATTGGCTATAGATAAACACTCATTTATAAAATTCCACATTCAATTTCTGTGTGATTTAATGGTTGCAATGATAAAATGAAATAAGTAACTAGTTCACAGATCTCCCTTATAACAACTAAGATACAGAAATAATTTGCTTTAAACCAGAAAGTGAATAACTGCCTTAATACATAATCACATAAAATTCTATGTCTTACTCAACATGAGAAATACTTTTTCTATTGTATACTAAAACTGAAGTATCAATAAAAATAACAAGCCTATAAAATACATTATAACAAAAAGTATCATAAACAAGTTTTACAAAAATCGGCACTTGAAAAAGATGCTACAATAACATAGTGTTTGACTAGAACTTTTCATGTCATCTCAATCATAGACAATGAATGACAAATGATTTAATTTGAAAAACAGTGAATACATTGTGCATGACAGTTTCTGTTGCTATGACACAATGAAAGAATGTGTTAATGAATTAAGTGACAAGTGTTCTGTGTAGAAACAAAAAAAAAATAGGCACTCTATGGACTTGGTCCAGTACCTATTGAAAAATAATGTTTGTTTGTGTCACAGATTTGGCTAAGATTTAAATAAATAATTATCTTGGTACATAAATATGAATAGACAACTAGTTTTGCTCAATTGCCTATCCAAAGGAATCATGCATTTTATTCAGGATAAAAAGTAGCCTATGAAAATCACAATTGCAATACTGTATCATTCTGCCAGGGTTGCGGAATTTGTTCGAAAGGGTCACCGCGGCCCTGGAACGCAAAGGGCTTTAGAAGGAACACGGATGGGTTTTAGTCAGTAAGAGTCTGACACGCCCTTCCGCTCCACCCAGAGCGGAAGAATTCATTTGATGTTTTCCCATCCTTAAAAAAAAACTATCATTGTCATGAGTTTCATAATCTGTGAAAATAGGTACTTCCGGATTTTATTTTGCAAACTTTTTAACCTCATTTTCATATACACAGGTTCAAATGTCTAGCTCAGCTGTGAATGAGCCTTTATAAAAGTCAGGTGGAAAGCAAATACAAACTGTTATGTTAATACTGGCCTTTGCGAGTGGATTTCCTGTATCTACTCTAGGCATGAATGTATATTAAGTAGACTTTCCTGTAGGTAAAGGTATGTTTCTGGAAAATAATTAAATATAATTCATCATCAGCTTACAGCAGCCCATGGGTGTGTGTCCCTATTCGCACGTCATCACTTATTTCGATTCTCGCTAACTCTCATCCTGCTGCCACCAGCCACCTTGTGTAGGTCGTCGCTCAACCTGCCTGTGGGCATAACATATTACGTTTGCTATGCCTCGGTCTCCACTAAAGAATACGTCTTCCCCAATGGTCATCGGTTCTACGGCTAATATGACCGGCCAATTGCCACTTCCCTCTAACATATAGGCTTCTTCTGGGTAAGCTCGCTCCATCGTCGACTTGGTCTCTGTCATCTATGACCTAGATTAGAGTCAAGAGCAAACTCATCTGAAAAAAAAAAGAACTAGGTATGATAGCCTTTTTCATAGTTCTCTGAGCGACCTTGATCTGATGGACCAGTCGTACCGTAAGAGCCCACTTCTTGGCTCCGACTAATCTCAAAAGCTATTTAACTTTAGTTAGGCAGCTATATTTAGAGCTATTATAACCGACCCGTAAGAAACACAACGTGTACCTAACAGAATACGCAATACCTCTTTAGGGGTCACTGTAGGTACCTACTTATCATTATGAACAACTTTTACTAGGTATGGGACCAACACTGAAATTGCGAAAAACATACGACTCCCCCATATTTTTCTGTGCGCATAACTCGACAAATTTGTGCTGAACTTCTGTTACACGTTGTACAACTGGCCGTAATGCAGTTAAATATAACATTTAAGATTATCCGAGTTTACACAGTATAGTCGCCAATCGAATATATTATATATCTGTATTGTATGCAAAGCAATCAATTTTATTAAAGCTTTGGTTTTGTCAGTGACATTTCGATCATTATTTCACCTTTGATGGATTTTTAAACGAATTTGAAAATCAAATGTTAAGTAGGTATAGTAGTTTTAAATGTAGAAACTTGGATTGGACGAGCTATGAAAATGATAGTGATTTACCTACCTACGTAGTGCATTCGGGTACCTAAATATGGATTTGGTCTTCGGGTTTTTCTGGTACTTAAATGTTTTGCTAGCACTAATGCCAACCAACCAAAATTCACTAAAAAGTCACCTAATGTTGCAAAGACGAAGATCTGAGGGCCGAATTCTTCTCACTCTTAATCAACAACGTTCGTATTCGCAATCTGCTAAAAGCACCTGTGTTTTCCCCTACAAGAGTTGCGAAAACACAACTAATAAAACCATCAACAATTTTCCAAAAATTGGGATCAACTTGTACCTTTATTTCTGCCTCACCCCAAAGAGCAGGTAGCTCTTTGGGGTAGGATAGTATAATCATCACTTTGCTCGTCTCGAAAGTCACATCTGAGGTTTTATAAATTTGATTGGGCACGTTGTATCGTACGATACAACGATACTAACGTTACGTCATAGTATCTTGGTCGCATTTATGTGAAACCGGATTTTAATGATCGTATTTGAATCGAAAATAGCCGGCTACAAACGGAACTCTTTCCTTTAAGATCTGAGGAAGTTAGCACTTTAACAGGCTCTTATTGCTGAAATTATAGGTGTGAATTGGATGGACCTTCCCTTGTCCGAAACTCCCAAATCATTCAGTCTGAAATTTTAAATGATTTAAAAACACCATTCCTAAATAAACTACAAAAATGCTGAAAAATCTTTCAAAAGGAAATATGCGACCATGCGGCCCTTGCCTTATATTCTCACGGTTTAGTTCTGAATAAAGAGTAAGTAGATTAAGTTCCACGAATGCGCGAACTACTACCATGTCGAATATTCTAAAAGCAGAAACTTAAATAAATTGGCTTTTTATAGCGATGACCACCGTAGCTTTTGATTAATGATAAAGACTCTTTTTGGCATACCTACACTATGCAAACAAGCTACCGAGATCATATTGACTAGTTACTCAATAAAGTCAACAACCTAGCAAAACAAAGGTTTGGAATTACAATATTGTCTGTGAACCTTCCAAGGTTTAATGCTATTAAAGCTGATCGAGGTTACATCTTAATGTTAGTAGGTGAGAAGTTAAAACTACACGTTATGTAAAAAAACATGTTTTAAAATTTAGGCCGACCAACAAATATGAAATATTGTTATGTAAGAAAAAAGTATTATGTAGATACGTTGCAAAAAAAATCCACGGGCTCAAATTTAATTTGGTAGCGAAACTACGCATGTAACGTGTATCGTTTAATTTTTTTTTAACTATTAGTTTCAAGTAAATACCGCCGTTAAGAGTTTGGTCTTTTAGGATTCCGTATCTGAAGGGTTACCAACGGAAACATACCATACTACTAAGCCTCCGTCCGTACGTCTGTCTGACAGCGACCTGTATTTTAATTTCATTAACTAAGTAGACAGTTGAAATTCAGAGGGCAATACATGAAACGTGATTTTTCAGTCTATGGTATGGAACCTTTCGTGTGTGTATCCGACTAGCACTTGACCGGTTTGAAAAATAGAAGAGGAGAGTACAGAGAGAAAACGATGAAAGGATACATACATTTGTTTATACTAACGTTACCATCAAGTCTGCGGGGTTATCCCTATAAATAATAATGGATGCTTGCCCGTTTAAGTATGCACGTATAGAATACCAGTTGGCCTAGGAATTTCTATTCAAATACCTTTACTTGTTTGCCCTTTCGAGGCTATTGGTGCGAGCGTTGGATTCTTCAAAGCTATGTGTGGAGAAGTATTTCAAACTTTCCCGTTTGCTTGAATCGTTGAACGCGTAATTAAATTCTGTAAAACCAAAATGACCTTTGAAATCGAACTGTTTATCTGAAGGATGTGAAGAAAAGGCACTATCTATGATTAGAGGTAGCGCGATGATTGACAGGATACGGAAGATACACGATATGGAGAAGAGAACGTTTGCCGCCAACTCCAAGTAACATGGGGTAAGGACAGAAAGATGATGATATCCTCAAACCCGTTCATTTCTTTTTAGGTTGTGTCTCAAAAAATAATCTTTCTTTTTTGGTGTTGTGTACCCTAAGGGTACCTAACCAATTGAACCTTATTAGGTACTAAGTCTCCGCTGTCCGCTCGTCCATCGATAGTTAAAAATTTTAAAAAAATAAGCTTTTATTTATATGCACTTAAAAGAAAAAAATAAACTTTTACTTTATAAACTTAGAACGTCATTACACAATTTATATGATATAAAAGCTTGTCGCGAGATTTAAGTACATACTTAAACTCGTATTTACTTAGTTTGAATTTTTTTTTTAGTTAAAATCAATCACATCAAGTTTTTTTTATTTACTTGTTTATCTACACAAGTAAATCTCGCGAAAAGCTTTTATATGTAGGAGAGCATTAAAAATAACTAGTCCGCCATCTTGGGTGTGCCGCCATGTTGGATTTAGAATGACGTCACACAGTTAAACATGCATTGTCCTCCAAACCAAAATTGTGTTCAAGATTCCACCCGAACATACATAAGTACATGCAAGTTTAATAAAAACTATTAAAAAAAAACTTTTTTTTTCGACGGCACCCTTCGTGTTTAAGCCCAACTCGCACTTGGCTGCTTCTTATTTTTATTAATGTCAAGTACAATGTCAATACCCTCACCTGACTTCGGATTTTTAATGCATTTTATTATGTCTTACTCATTCTCCCACATTAATTAAAAAACAATTGTTTTTAGAATTAATTTATTCTACTCATTCGTTTGACTCATATAATATCAGCTGATCATATTTTTGGCGAGATCTTGGTAGTTTATGTAATAAAAAACTGAATATACTTAGGTACTTATATAAAAAACATTAGATGAAGGATGTGTATTTTTAGAGATTCTTGTGAGTTAATTTGTTTCGAAGGTATGATTGTTTTTAGTTCAATCTGATACTCCTGCCGGACGGCAGCCGAAACTCGATATTTGCCGAAACCGAATGTTAGGTCGGACCATAGATAAATAAACAAGTTTTTAATATTTCTATGGGTCGGACACTATCTGTCTACCTATACTGATATAATATAACTAAAGAGTTTGTTTGAACGTGCTAATCTCTGGAAGTAGGTACCATTTGAAAATAATATTTTTGATGATAGCCACATTTATGAAGAAGGCTTATAGGCAAAGGAAAAAACGGGATATGCGCGTATCCGCACGCGTCGATCTTCAATGTTTGCCGAGGATCCGTCCGATGTTTGAACATGTTAACATACCAGTATTCCTCAGAAGCCAGGACATCAGACTCCTCTTGCCAAGGGCTACCGTTTAAGCCGAGGTCAACCGTAAAATACTGTTATTCAGCTGCATCTGGTTTGACTAAAAACTGACACGAATAAGGTTGGGAAAAGGCTAAACAGATTTATTAATAGACCCTGGTCTGATATTTTTTGTTGTTATTATTTAATGATCTTGGTCTGTACCTTGATCCTCGGTTATGGTCGACGTCACTCTTCGATCAAAGTCCGTCCTATCGCAATACTTATCGTCTTGTCGAAGATAAATAATCGCCAGAATGACCTCAGAACGACCGTACTTTGTTCTCTGCCGTACCTTGAACAAACCAATTTCTTAGGAAAAGTCATAGTCCATTTGATTCATCTTGTCTTTAAATAGGTGTCAAGAGTTTCTAATAAAAATAAAGTATGCAAAACATATGTATATAACAAAGTCACTTGGTTGACCAGTTTATTTTTAAAAAGAATATTTGTTTGCCATTTTCATTCTGGTATAATCAAATTTAAACAAAATCAGACAATAACAAAAATGTGTTCAAACTTTTGATGCTTTTCTGATTTTTAAATTACAAACGAATATTACCCAATGAAGATTTGAATAGGTCCATGACTGCTTACCCTGCGAAGAACACAGGCGCCATTTTGTAATTATATTTATAATCCTAATTAAATATTATAAATGCGGAAGTGAGTTTGTTTGTATTGTTTGTTGCGCTTTCGCGCCTAAATCGATGAACCGATTTTGATTAATAACTGAGATAGTTGGAACTCTGGAGACGGTTATAGGGTACTTTTTTGTGAAAATCTATATCAACGCGAGTGTAGTCGCGGGCTATAGCTAGTTTTAAACCTACTTAGCTCAGTGCATAATAGGTGTACACTTAAGTACCTACCTACATATTTAAATGATAGTATATTTCCGTCACGCACTCACAATGAGGCTAATCTTAATTCTGTTTATTTTGAGATATGAAGTGTAATCTTAGTGTCATATAATTGCGAAAAAAACGTGGCATCTATATAACACGTTTGACCTAATTTAGCCTATAATTCTAATGTACACCAAGTGAAATTCGGACTTGGCACGTACAAGAGTGGGGGGAATTTTCCTAGCAATGGGACGTAACAAGCTATACATGATTAAGGTGGAAGCGCCAGGGTAGACCGCGAAATCCAAATTTTCTTATGTTTTTTGCAATTTGCAAGTTGGCTGTATGTTGAACAAACTATGAGTCGTGACCGTAACACGTATTTATTTACAGAATTATAATCATTAAAATCATCACTACAACCCTCTAAGTTCATTTAACTCGAATGAATGGTTATTTCATAAAAAAGTTACATTATTAAAACTCAGTAAAGCCATATTTGTTACGGTCGCCAATCAAGTCGCCGACAAAAAGTCCATCCCTTAACGGGGCGTTGAAGTTTCTACTGAAACCGCGCGGACGAAGTCGCGGGTGAAGTGCTAGTAAAATATAAAAGAATAATAAAATTCTATCGATTCGTATTAAAAAAATCGCAAAAGTGGGTCAGCTAATTGCTGTACTCACCTTTATCCTTATTTACCTGTATCAAATCATGCAATTCCGGATGCAGCGTTATTGCTTTATTATTAGATTATTTAATAATTGTATTTATTTTTGTTTCAGATCCATAATCACAATGAACCACAAGGAGTTTAGAAGGTTATTAACACAACTCTTCATAGCCATGCCTATTGTTAGTATTATTTTATGATTTTTTATTTTTTTTGGAAAAGTTGTTTATAAAAGTTGACTCTCTTAGACATCAATCATCATGCATACTAATGACGTCCATCTTGAGACTGAAAATCTTTCAATTTCTTTTCTTTTACACATAATATGCATATAATGTCTTGTGATCTTTTCGTTTAAAAGAGTACCTGTGGAGATTTTGGCCATCGGAGTCTCATCTAGTCTAAATTGACGAAAAAATATGATATGTTATAGTTTTATTTATATCATTTGCAAAATAAATATCATATCATTGGCTAAAGAATAACAGCCGCACGGTTAAGCAACGCTTGCCAAGGTTGGTCTGTGGATGGGTGACCATCTTACATAGGTACCGAGTTTCCTCTGTGCCTCGGAAAGCACGTTAACACCGTTGGTCCCGGCTGTCATTTTTTGATATTTGGCAGTCGTTACGGATTGTCAGAAACCAGTTAATCTGACTCCAGTCTTCCCAAGAACTATCGTTTTACCCAGTTAATGGGTTGTGGAGGTCTGGTAGGCAGCCGCAAAATTTTAAGCACGTTAAATACTGGTATTCTACTGAATTTGGTTTGACTGAAAGCTGACACCAATATAGGGAAAAGGCTAGGCAGAGATGTTCTCTAAAGAGATCTCATTGGTACAACTTCATCTTTCTGACTGACGTTTCAAGTGCGCCGAGAATAAGAAAATATATTCAACGGGAAAATATGAAATCAATAATAAATATCCTTATTTGCTGACCATCAATAAGAATATTTAATAAATTATAATTTATCCACTGATCAGCCATTAATTATTTTTAGACGTAATTAAACTAGATAATTATTATCAATTTATTAATAATAACACTCGAGTATAAAGTACAATGACTGAGTCACGTTGTTAATGATCTTATCTTTTTGTTTCAGATATCGTTAGTAAATAATGTACTGAAATGGAGTATAGGAGAGCTGAAGCTGAGGCTGAGGACCAATCTAACGCTGCACTTGTATGAACAGTACCTGAAGTGAGTATCACCTAGATCAGGGATGGCCAACCGGTCGATCGCGGCTATAAGTCCAGGCGATCGCGGCAAAGCAAAAAATATGAATTCGTACAACAGACTGCTCAACTATATAAAAAAGTCAGGTTATTAAAATTAAAAATACTACTAAATGGTACCTATACCGAACTATTGAAAAGAAATGTGTAATTGGTAGATCGCACAAGGTTTCGTCAATAAAAAGTAGATTACGGGTCGAATAAAGATGGCCACCCCTGACGTAGATCATTCAGTTTTTTGTAACTCTAGGGGAGCGTCTGATTTGGCTATTACAACACCACTGGAAAGTCACAGGAAAGCAAAATACATACGCAATTTCGTTAACTTGGATGACATATTTTTTGAAGCTATTTTGATTTAAAAACCAAACTACTGAACCAATTTTAATGAAATTTCTATGGGACCAATCGGAAAGTATATCCTTTCACATAAAAATAGAATTGTTCAAATCGGTTCATAAATGACGGAGTTATGAGGTAACAAAACGCACAAAAAAAAACACAACCGGATTGAGATCCTTCTCCTTCTTTGAAGTCGGTTAAAAAGAAAGCTCTGTTTTCTGAACAAAACCAAACACTTCTTCAGGGCTGTCTGTTCGGCATCTACTCAATATTATATAGCAAAAAATCTTTTAATACATAAACAACCTTCCCAGAAGCAGGACCTGATATTCTGGACCAGAGACTACCAAGCCAAGTGATGCATTTCAAAGGACTAAACTTTCCTAAAAATATACAAATCTAAAGGTGCGCTTACACGGGCCATGAAATGTTGATCAATAATACATATAAGCAATACTAGTCGATTGTGATTGTGATGTCACAAAATATCAAGCAATTTACAATTATCAAGGATTTTTTTTGCTATGAAAATATTGAGCGATATGGAGAAACTCCTGAAAAACAAACAAAACACAAAGGACAATATGGAATATATGGAGCAATAACAAACAATATTGCCGAAAAAAGTATCGCACTTATTGAAGTTCCTGGAGATTGCTCCACTAATTACTCCAGATTAATCCATCTGTTGCCGAGCTTTGCTCAAAAATTGCCCGTGTAAACGCACCATAGATGCTTAAGAACTTGAAGGTCACATTTTTTGCCAATGATGAACAGGTTCATTGCCTGCACAGCAGACACAATAGTTAATCACACGTGGTTCATGGGACATGGGAAAAAAAAATAGAATGTTCACCCCAAAAGCCTGAACCCCTGGTATTTTGGAACAGAGAATGCTGAGAAATTGACCTGCATTTCTCAAAGGACCAAACATCCCTGAAACTCACTCAGTCTTTGTTGTAACATAGAGTATTTTATTGTTGAGAGGTATCCTAGAAAAAGCTTTACGAAAGTATAAAAGTTATCTAAGTGAGCCTTCACATAATGACCTTGTTTTTCTTATCAGTAGGTAATATCATATGCGATATTTTGCTCTCGCTTAGCACATGTTTCCGACTGATAAAACATAGAGGTATTATTGAAACTACTTAACAGTTTCGGGTACCATCCACATTTGCATAGAATATTAATTGCTTAGCTACAGCTTAGTCATGTTTGACTAAGCTGTCATGTTTGAATTGTTTGTTGTTACAAACAATTCACTTGTTGAACTGTAGCTTTGAACCCACTTATAATAATAACTAGAAATCAGTTTACTAAACTAAACATTAAAAAAATAATTGTAACTATAAGACTTGAACTAGGACTATGCAATATGAATAAATCCTAACTGATATTATGATTGCAAAAGTGATTTTTTAGGTTTTTTAGGTACGCCTAAATCTATCGCTGAACCTATGTCGATGACTTTTCGTCAGTGATAATCAAGATCGGATAATCGGGCGCTAATATACCAAAACTTCACTTTTATTCTCACGAAAGTATAATACGGACATGCTTTTCTGAATCCCGGATCCCGGAATCGTTCGAAATTCCTGATATTGCTAAAAATGCCCGCATAAAAAATATAGTTAGAACTCGTTGTGAACTCTCATTGTAATTTTTTTTAATTTAAAAAGCCGATTCTATTGGAACTTTTAATTTACATTGAAAGTTTTATGAGAATTGGTTTAGTAACAGGCCAGCAGCCTTGACTACTTAGGGAATTGAAACAATTGTAATTTTATGTGTAGCTCCATTTATTGTTCAATCCCGGGAACCCGGGATTACTTATTTATTCAGAAAGGAATGTCCAAATTATTCTTTTACGGGATGAAGTTTAGGTATATAAGCGCTCGATTATCCGATCACTGGTGATACTGCAATACCGCGAAACTACACTTTGCTATAAGGTATAATTTTCGATGTTATTTTATTCAAAGTTCGGCCTTATAGCAAAGTGTAGTTTCGCGGTATTGCAGTATCGAAAATTAGACATTATAGCACAGTGTAGTTTCGCGGTATTGCAGTATCGAAAATTAGACCTTATAGCAAAGTGTAGTTTCGCGGTATTGCAGTATCGAAAATTAGACCTTATAGCAAAGTGCAGTTTCGCGGTATTGCAGTATCGAAAATTAGACATTATAGCACAGTGTAGTTTCGCGGTATTGCAGTATCGAAAATTAGACCTTATAGCAAAGTGTAGTTTCGCGGTATTGCAGTATCGAAAATTAGACCTTATAGCAAAGTGTAGTTTCGCGGTATTGCAGTATCGAAAATTAGACCTTATAGCAAAGTGTAGTTTCGCGGTATTGCAGTATCGAAAATTAGACCTTATAGCAAAGTGTAGTTTCGCGGTATTGCAGTATCGAAAATTAGACCTTATAGCAAAGTGTAGTTTCGCGGTATTGCAGTATCGAAAATTAGACCTTATAGCAAAGTGTAGTTTCGCGGTATTGCAGTATCGAAAATTAGACCTTATAGCAAAGTGTAGTTTCGCGGTATTGCAGTATCGAAAATTAGACCTTATAGCAAAGTGTAGTTTCGCGGTATTGCAGTATCGAAAATTAGACCTTATAGCAAAGTGTAGTTTCGCGGTATTGCAGTATCGAAAATTAGACCTTATAGCAAAGTGTAGTTTCGCGGTATTGCAGTATCGAAAATTAGACCTTATAGCAAAGTGTAGTTTCGCAGTATTGCAGCATAGGTCTAATTTTCGAGACCTATTTTTTTATTCAAAGTTACACTTTATAGTAGTGTTGTTTTGCGGTATTGCAGTATCACCTACGTACGTTTTCGCATTGACAGAGATAGATGGGACCCTGGAGACGGATATAGGAATTAACAGGCGAAAATCTATATTTACACGAACGAAACCACGGGCAAAAGCTAGTACTTATATTAGCCTTGACCGCGGTCGCGCCGACTGTTTGATTAGTCAGCACATTTCATACAAGTCTTACATACTTAATGATTGTATAGAGATATGCGGTACAGAGAGTAAAGTCCCGCACACCTCCAATAAAAAGGGGAGGATCCTCCTACCAGACGGTTGCTGTGTCTGGTAGGCAACTGCCCAATAGTTGATATTCGGACTGTTGTATGTGTTCAAATCGCATGGAGAACTTTGCTTGCGCGATGCAGGTTTTCGTTGTTAGTTCGTCGCTGACAGGATAAGTAGCGTTGCGGTTATTTTTGTTGCCGTACAAATTTCGCTTCCTAGTTTTTCATGTGACGGTATTGATGCCGCTACAATTGTAATCAAATAAACTAAGTCCGAGGAATATGGTGACTCTGACTGGCTGTGTATATCTATCTCTATCAAGCCATATACGAACATTCTTGTTAACACCTCTTACTAAGTTAAATATACTTTTGCTAGGTGGTATATTCTCAACATTTTGCACCTAAGCTGATACTTATGTAGTTTCTTCTTGGAGTTATTTTGACTGCTGAGCTTTAACTGCCAATTTGAACAGCTTAATACAGTTCTCATCTTGAAAGCTGCATATTATAAAACAAAATCTGTTTTTTTTATTAAAGTTAATACGTACCTGCGGTACAAAGGCTGTAATATGCCATTCAGAATTCTTAAAAGTGTTTGTATATGATATGCTATCCTGTATAGTATATCAAATGCAAAAATCCAATAATATAGTTTTTTTTTCATCAAAATCGGGTTGAGGCTCCTTTTTTTTAGTGTTTTTCGATATTCCTCATAGTTTCGGATTTGGCTATCCACGCACACTTTAAAAATTCAACCTGTATTACTCCTTACATCATACAATATTGGACGTGGATACAGATGATGGCATTATGTAATTTTATAAATAGTTTTTTTTTATGTCTTTGTCCATTATCTTGTAGTTTTAGTATCGCAATGTTATGTTATGTATGTCTTAAGACCGACAGTCACACTTTCTATTGATAGTTTTTATATATATTTTTTTAGCCAAGTCTGTATCGTACCCCGTTCTCCCCAGACGGAGAGTACCCTATGAGAAAAAATCCGCAAAAAAGACACACCTTAACACTAACACACAACAGACCTTAACACTAACAACAAGCATACAAAAAATATAATCACATATCTGTAGCTATTATTTTATAGGTATAAAATACAAGTAGGTGTAGTACCTATCTATATTACTCATATACTATTTAAACACGGTAAACACCAGACGAGGTATACTGATAGACTTTGGACATTCACGCAAGTCATTGCCCGCGTGATCAAAAAAATTTGACTAGAAAAAAAAATCGGTTTGGTATTTTTGTTCTGTGTTAAATTGGTAGATAGAATACTTAATACTTTATTGTTTAAATTGAAACACTAATAACAATATTCTTAATTGTATGGTAATGGCGGTATGGTAAACCTTAAGTATCGAAGTAATTAATATACTGTATTATTGTGCCATAGACTTAAAGAAGATAGATATAGGCTGTAATATTAGAGAAGACTAAAGATGGATGAATTGTGTGGAAGATGATATGGCTAGAAAGAGGGAGACTACTGACATGGCGAATAATTGAGGAGTATTAAAGAAGACATGTTGCGCTTGCGCCTACTCCAAAATTGGGTAAAAAAACCAAGAGACTGATGACGATGAACCGTACATTAGATATTGTACCTTTTCCTTAACAGGAGCTCGTGGCTAAATAATAACAGGTGCACGGGTCGGTCTTCAGGGTTAAGCAACGCTTGCCAAGGTCAGTCTACGGATGGGTGACCATCTTTAACATACCGAGACTTCTCCGTGCTACGAAAACACGTTAAACGGCTGTCATTTGTAGATTTTTGGCAGTTGTTACGGATTGTCAGAAGCTTAAAATCTGATACCAGACTTGCAAAGAAGTCCCGTGTTACCAGTTAATGGGTTGTGGAGGTCTGGTAGGCAGCTGCTCCCGATTCATATTTCAAATTTTCAATGCAAAATTGGCATTAAGAATCTGGTAATCAGCGTTTAAAGTAATCTGCCTATACTTCTTTACTTTGGACGTTTGGATGAATGGATGTATGTTTGATATTCAATCACGTCAGAATGCCTGAACGGATCTTGATGAAATTTGGCACAGAGGTAGATTATAGTCTAGAATAACACACACACACATAGGGTATTCTTTTTATCTCGGGAGTATGTTCCCTTGGGGTGATTTTCGACAATCACGTGGACTGTAGCTAGTTGATTTATAAATGAGACTTGTCTTTAGGTACTTTTCTTAACAAAACTGTAAGTTACATGTATAATTCCAATGTCAAAGTCCAAACGTACGGCGACGGCCGCGCCGAACGGCAGCGTCCTGGTACGGTACTTCGCATATATAGGTATTGCGCCGATTTTATCGCAATAATTCTTATCAATTGAATACATTCAAGATCAATGTTATGTATTCCTATGTTCTTGTGTCCATGGAGAATTATTAAGCAAAGTAAAATACTGGTAGTTAGACTGGAAGCCGACCGACGAGGAGGAGCTCGTGGCTAAATTATAACAGCCACACGGGTCGATCTTCAAGGTTAAGCAACGCTTGATGAGGTCGTTCTGTGGATGGGTGACCATCTTAACATACCGAGATTCCTCCGTGCCTCGTAAAGCACGTTAAGCCGTTGGTCCCGGCTGCTATTTGGATATATTTGGCAGTCGTTACGGATTGTCAGAAACCAGATAACTGTCACCAGTCTTGCCAAGAAGTATCGTCTTACCCAGTGAATGGGTTGTGGCGGACTGGTAGGCAGCCGCTCCACGTAAAATACAAGTATTCAGCTGTATCCGGTTTGACTGGAAGCCGACCCCAATATACCTGGTTGGAAAAGGCTAGGCTGATGGACTTATTTTGTATAATAGATTTTGTAAAATATCGTAGTAAGAGAAAGCAGAGATGCTGACATAATTTAGTAGTTTGAGAGTATTCACAAAAATTTGAGAGTTTTCACAAACCAAACATGGATCAATTTCATAAAGCGACATGAGGGCAGGAAGATGATGACATGCCTGAATTAAACGATAAAATAATTGAATGTTGGTGTTCGAACCGAGAACCAGTTTACCAACGTACTATTGCATTCATAAGTAATTACGTATACGCAATGGTGGTGACCTCTGCTGACACCGGCGATCACGCAAGGAAAGCAGTTCATTTTAGAAATACCAAACACTGTGTCAGTGACTGTCAGTTTTATGTACGACGCCACGCGTAGTTACGTCGCCTAATTGCATAGCAAATTAATTTTAATGAATCAAGTAGCGACTATCTCATAAAAAATGATCCTTAAGAGGTATTGTGTTAATTCTGTTTCACGTTGTATTAGTATCTACCGATTAGTAGAGTTGTGAAGCAGCACACGTCTGCGTAGCTTTTTTCCAACTATGTTGGGCTGGGGTTTCAATTTCACCAGAAAACTAGTATCTAATTTACATTTAGTGATTGGAGACTGCCTATCTGGCATGTACAACCCAGTATTGACAAATATCATTTTTGAAGAACTATCCATAGATACCCCACACGTATGGGTTTGATGAATTTTTTTTTTAGTTTCATTTCTAAGTATTAATTATTTTTGAAATGTATTGTTTTTTTTTCTATTTTTGTGTAAGTATAATGCGGTTCACAGAATACATCTACTTACCAAGTTTCAACAGTATAGTTTTATAGTTTCGGAAAAAAAGTGGCTGTGACATACGGACAGACAGACAGACAGACATGACGAATCCATAAGGGTTCCGTTTTTTGCCATTTGGCTACGGAACCCTAAAAAAGTATGACTACAAAACTAGAGTAGATGTATTGTATATGGAGGGAAGTAGAATATGCGTTTATTGGCATAGTAACCTATGGAAACCAACTACTTTTAAACCAAAAGCCCTCAGCCCTGCGTAATGAATGAATAATGAACTAATGACAGACGGCAACACTGTCACCACCTAGCGCAAAATTCATACAAAAGACAAAAATAGTATCTTGAAAAGTATCGTAATGATAATGTTAAAACTACCATTCGTTATCAATATGAACAGACTAGACATTCAGAACAACAAGATAGTCTGACTAGCTCAAAGATTCAGAAGCTCCGTAATTGCACACGGTCGCTAATATTGCCACTGATAGAACGCGACATTCCAGACTTATATCCCACCATGACCACGATCTTCATACATGAAGGAACGTCCAGACAGAGAGGCAAGCACAGATGGCACTTATCTGACTGTAACTCGTACGGCACCTAATATTTTCTTCATATAAGAGGACATTTAGATTGTACCTATTAAATAAGTAACATTGAACAGTGCATATAAAAACAAATATTCCTATCCTACCTATCGGTCGATCGATACTAAGATAAGCTGACCGTTGTCTATATTCTACACACCCTCATCATTATTTGCTTAGCAATTATCATTACACAAAATATACATCAATAGGATGACATTAAGTGTCTTTTATTGTTCTGTCTGTAGGTACTTTTTTGTTATACGACCTGTAACAGAACAAACGTAATACCTCTTAAGGGGATGCCCCCTTAAGAGGTATTACGTTTGTTACGTGTACGCGATTTCGGGATTGGTCCCATACTAAAAGTTGTTCATAATGATGAGTACAATGACCCCTTAAGAGGTATTGCGTTAATTCTGTTTCACGTTGTATTAGTATCTACCGATTAGTAGAGTTGTGACGCAGCACACGTCTGCGTAGCTTTTTTCCAACTATGTTGGGCTGGGGTTTCAATTTCACCAGAAAACTAGTATCTAATTTACATTTAGTGATTGGAGACTGCCTATCTGGCATGTACAACCCAGTATTGACATTAACTTAATTTCGTTAGTTGAAACGAAACTTAACGTCGTTGGTGAAAACATTAAGCTATTAAAATTTCTTAATAGGTCTGCTGCAGGTCACTCAAACAAACCCCTTGTTAGCTTCACTCGGCTTCAGTAGTACAGAAAGAGACTAGATCAGAAGACCAATTCTCGTGCTTGAAAAGCGTTCAAAGTGTTCGCTACATTCAATGTCAAAAACTTGTCAAAATGTACAGAAATTGGAGGTGTTTTTGACAGTTGCAACAGCGATGCGAAAGCGAACACGATCCTTATGGTGAGGGTGGGTCCACACGCTACAGACTTTTGTATGTACACTATGAAGTCTTAATTAAAAAAATTGTGCAAACGTGTCGACAGAATGTTTGTGCAGACTTTTCATTACTTCAGACATTAATTTTTCAAAACCTCCGAAAGTAAATATTTTTCATTAATTAGGAAGTTAATTCAATTCAATTATTATTTTATCAATTAGTTTTTTGGCCCAGATAAACCAGAGACTTACATGCATACATACTCCCAACTTTTCTACCACACCGATATTTGTTATTGCTTTGTTGCACAGACAATATTCTGTGGAAAGTCTATGGAAGTCTGTATCGTGTGGGTGTGGTGGAGCCACCATTAAAAATACGAGAACTATTTCTCTGTTATCAAGAGTCTTTTGACCATATTGCCTAGTCTTACGTACTAAGTAAGACTAGGCAATATGGTCCTTCCCCTCGGGGTAAATTAAAAAAAAAGAGAGTAGTTAGTTACCTAGTTGAATTAGATGAGACTACCTACTGCTATCGTGTAGTTTTCCTTGCAGATAAGACTTGCGACAACCTTAATTACTATGCACACTTTTTTCACGCCAGTAAGACAAGTGCATTATGTCCAATAAAATAATTAAATACCACTCCAAAGTCCGAATCAAAGTGGATTTATCTGAATATAAATACCAACGCGAAACAAAGTGCAACAGCTTTATGTAATCTTTGAGATAAGCCGGATTACTACTATAATTGCTGGTTTTATTTATAGTTATGACTGTACATGTAAAACATTATACTGTCTGATACGATTGCAACAGTATCTTTCTTAGATAAAAACCATGACTGGAATTTATTTATTGTATTTATATATAATTTACTGTACACCAAATTAAAACTACATAGGTACATAATTATATAAAATCTTAAACTAAAAAAAACATGCAATTGGCGGTCTTATCGCATTCCGCGAACCCTTCCAGGCAACCTGGAATGGATTGAAATAGTCTGGACACGGAATGGAATTGCACTTGGTGCAAATATAAAATTAACATAGAACAAAAACAAACAGAAATATAGCAATACTAAAATGGATAGATATATAAATACATACATATTAAATATACTAAAATTACAACGAGAAAGGAATCAATGTGACAGGCAGTGTTCTTTAACAAGTCTTTTAAAAAATAAAAGAGGTAGCGATTTTTGTTTAATCGCCATGCATTTATTTATTTAACAGTCTATTTACACACATTTAGCAAATAGATAAGAAGAAGGAAACAGAAAAATAGGTACCAAGGTGATGCTTATTTCTAAAGAAATCTCTTCCGGCAAACCTGCTAAAGGAGAGTCGAATAAAAGATGAAAATGGGCGTTCAGGCTGAGACATTGTCAGACCTTTGCCAGTGCAATAAGAACTCTTCCCTACTTTTGTATGTGTTTCCGAACGCATTCAACACTAATCTCTTCAAAATTAGAGTGAACAGGCTTCTTCTGGGTAAGCTCGCTCCATCGTCGACTTTGTCTCTGTCATCCATGACCTAGACTAGAGTCAAGAGCAAACACATAGAAATAAAAAAATAAAAAAAAAACAAATTAACAAAATAACATTGCTTTCTCAACTTACAGGGGCTTCACATACTACCAAGTATCAAACTTAGACAACCGGATATCCAACGCCGACCAGCTGTTGACGACTGACATAGAGAAGTTCTGTGACACGGTGGTGGACCTGTACAGCAATATCAGTAAACCGATGCTGGATATCAGCATATACCTGTACCGACTTACTGTTAATTTAGGGGCTTCGGTAAGTTACATTTTCTGTTTTATTTCTAGAGGCTTGGGACTTAAGATAAATTCCTACATCCACACTGATGTCATTAATTAACGTCCTCCTTCAAAGTCCAGTCTATCTCTATACCGAAGTTCATCAAAATTGGTTCAGTGGTTTATGTGTGAAAATGTAACAAATAGCTATCTATTTGTTACATTTTTATGGAGTTACTCTGGCATTTATGGTGCTAGTATGGATTTAGAATATTTGCTAGTGGCAACTGCTTTAGTCAAGGATCGTTATTAAAAATTTATTATTTTTTTATGTATTTAAACTTTATGTACAATAGTGGTATATGGGCGGACTTAATGCATCAAGGCATTCTCTACCAGTCAACCTTTGGGTAAAAATAAATTAAATTCTAAAAGGAAATTAAATTCTGAACTCTGTGTTATCGCCAATCTAGAGTTCTCAATATAGTAGTCTCATATAATAATTCTATACCTAATGCTTTTTTAAATTACCATGTTTTATAATAATTCATTTATAATCCATTTTCTTATTATCAAAATTATTAAATCTTGCCAAGCTAGTTATTTAAATAACTAAGTTAGAAGCGATGTACTAAGTTTGAAGCATTTGAATATGTATTTTTGTATTCCAGACCCCTGGTATAATGATGGCGTATCTACTCTTATCTGGAGTACTGTTGACCTACCTCAGAAGACCAACAGGTAACTCAGTTTTTTTTTTTTTAAGAAAAAAAAATCACTTTTAGTCAGTTAAAATCACTATTAAGTACAAATTTTCTGACAAAACTAGTTTTGACCAATGTGTTTAGTCAAAATTACTTTTGCGTGTTTTTTTTTCAGTTAAAAGTACTTTTGACCGATTAAGCATTTTGACTGTACCATATATACAACCTGTAACAGAATAAACGCAATACCTCTTAAGGGGTCATTGTACTCATCATTATGATTAACTTTGACTATGGGACTAACACTGAAATCGTCATTAAAAAAAAACTCCCCAATACATTTCTGTATGTACTGAACAGCTGATTTTTTTTTCGCTATTTCGGGTTTTTTCCATAGTAAAAGTTGTTCACAATGATGAGTACAATGACACCTTAAGAGGTATTGCATTTATTCTGTTACACCTTGTATAATAGGTATCTAAATAGTATGTTTGTTATGAAGCCGGGCTGAGTCACTTGTATAATTATATAGGTACCTATAGATAATGCAGAATACATACTTACTCCGTTCTTAAAACGTATTCAAACATTGTCATCTGGTTAGAAAAAAAATATTTGTAAAGAAGTAAACAGAAAACTTGAAAAATCAAATAATCTATTTTTCTCACAATATTTTTCCATTACCCTTGTTTTTTATTTATGCATAATTATAACATATGCATTGCTTAGACGCATTTAAATATTTAACTAGTGGCCCGCCCTGGCTTCGCCCGGATTTAATATATTTTATATATATTTTTTTTTCAAAATTTTGTTTCATAAGAACCTTCTCCTGACAATAACAAACATAACAAAAAAGACTAGCGAAATTGGTCCAGCCGTTCTCGAGTTTTGTGCTTACCAACCCATTTATCCATTCATTTTTATTTATATAATATATACTAGCGGCCCCGCCAGACGTTGTCCTGTCCGAACGTTTGCTTTGTTTTTGACGAAAAATTACAGAAATCGATTGCAGCGCCACCTACCGGGTCCAATTGTGAATCTAAACCATTCTCGAATCCCCTTGAACACACACAAAAAATTTCATCAACATCGGTCCAGCCGTTTAGAAGGAGTTCAGTGACATACACACGTACACAAGAAATCTATATATTAAGATATTGCAGTTGATTAATGTCGTCATAACTTGTTATATTACAGCTAAGATGACAGTCCACGAACAGAAACTGGAAGGTGAATTCAGATATGTGAATTCAAGACTGATCACATACTCGGAAGAGGTTGCTTTCTATCAGGTGAGCTACGAATTATAATTTCTACTCTGCAGATCATAACTACTGATGGTGGCGCGTGTATCGGATCATTCAGTTCCCTTCAAAATGGTTGAGCTGAATGGTGCTGATGCACGCGTCATGTTCGTGAACGGGCGCCGTCAGAGGAGACTGGTCATCCCTTAGTTGCCACTGGCTTATTTCAATTAATATTTGATACTGGATTTTTTGTTCTCACATATAGAAGCGACAAGGTTAATGTAACCAGGATTTTTGTAAACATAAAATGGTTTAAAATAGTGTCCGTGGAGTTTTTTGTACGTTCTTCTCCATAGAGATCTACGCTTTGGAACATGCAAATAGCTTCATGTTTTTGACGGACTGACTTTTTCAAAAGTACCTGTTAATGGTTTATTTGAAATAAATGACTTTGACTTCTCTCAATATTTTAACCATCTTCGTTGTACTACACATACTTACCTTCTTATACTTTTAATCCACACAGGATGTCTTTGAAACCGAATTCATCGCGCAAAAAAACAATCAATTGTTCCGTACATTTTATCGAGTTTTGCGAACATTATTTAACTGAGCAGCTTTTTTTTTTCATAGTCAGTAGTAGGTATTGTCGTCAACTCTTGAAATACTGCCAGTGAATTAAAAGTCAGGGTGACTTAATTCTAAGATTTTCATATCAATCATTGTACCTATTTCACTTGAAAAGTCTATTAATGCACGTGATTATTAATAATGACATGTTCTAATCTCGCGATTGAACCCCTGAGGTTAATTACTACAGTTAATGCATGATATTATAGTGCTGAGGCACTATGGCAGGTCATCATTTCATCACCTGAACTGCAAATGTATTCTGAAAGGCAGAAATTAAACTTATCGCTGTCTAAGGGACTTGATATACAAAGCTGATGACGCTGACAAGATAATTTGCTCGTCCACTGAAGACACTGCCTCCTAAGATACAGGATCTTCCTAATTTAGGAGTCAGGGCTCAAATTTTGTATTCACTGTACTTTACCCATCTCTAGCACACTATTTTTGCTATTATTTTTTCTGTCCCCTAGTAACAATTATGTCTACATGACTGTGTCAAACTGTGTTTTGCTAATAAAATATTATTATTTTATTAAGATAAAATGTATGGCGTCAAAGGAACGAAATATACTTAGCGTCGCTTTTTATATCAAGTCCCAGGTATAAACAAACAGACTACACATGAACTGCACGCCAGCGGGAAAGTTGTAGTCTGATAATTTTGGATGCAGTTGATATAACGCAACTGCTTACTGGCTGTCATTAGAACTACAAGCCAACGTCATACTGGCTGCCCGTAAAACAACTATTTTTTAACATGTCGAAAAACGACGGAATTCTAATACATAACATGTACAGTCCACAAAGCTATTTGGTATACAGGCAGCTAACTTGCAACTACTTTTAAACAATGTTGTGAGTGTGCTGTGCTGAGTAGATAAAATTAATATATATAAGCTCAGAAGTTAGAAATAATACACACATTAGAAATAAATATTGGCAGTGCAGTGGAAAAATCAAAATTTTTGATTGTATACCAAATAGCTTTGTTAACTGTACATATTCATGTATTCTGAACTGACTGATGTTTGTCGAAGTATTTTTTTTTTCTACTAATCATACATTGTTCGTTTGGTTCCCAGGGTAACCACAGGGAGCAACTGACGTTGCTGGCAAGCTTCTACAAGCTGACGAGACATCTGCGGAACTTCCTCAACTTCAGAGTGGGGATGGGCTTCATCGACAACATTATTGCTAAATGTAAGTATTGGTAAACATCCAGAGATGGAGATACACTTCACACACGTACAGTCAGTTACCACAATTAGCTGACCCATATTTGCATAAATGGTGGCAATTTTATAATCTATACTATACTCTATCCGTTTAGGTAGTTAACTAAAGGTAAACAATCTTGATGTAACTTTTTACTTAAAAACTCAGTTTAAAAATAAAATGCAAGTAAAAACCAAAGTAAATACAACAGTAACGAATACTAAATCAATTGAACCATAAGTTTGAAAAGTAGTTTTTTTGTTTAATATGAATTTGTGTAAAAAGACACATCAAGATTGTTTACTTTTAGTTAACTACCTAAACGGATAGAGTATAATACAAGTAATAAAGCTGGTTGTTTCTTTGTTTGTTTGAACGCGCTAGTCTCTGGAACTACCAGTCGGGTTTGGAAAATAGCCACATTCATGGGGGAGGCTATAGGCTATACGGGAACGGAAAATTCCTATGGGAATGGGAAAAAACGGGATAAGCGCCTATGAAGTCGCGGGCAACAGCTAGTTATTTTATATATTCTTTACTTTGCTGAAATGGTAAAAATATAAAAGTAGACATTATAAAATTCTATCGATTCGTATTCTAAAAAATCTCATCAAATTATGCAAAGGTGTGGTAACTGACTGTACCATTATGTCACATGGAGCAACTGCCCATCTAACCTTTGCAGCCCAATGACGGGGTACGATGATACCCGTTGGCAAGACTTGTGTCAGATTTTCTGGCTTCTGATAACCCATAACGGCTGTCAAAGATGTTCAAAGATAGCCGGAACCAACGGCCTCACGTGGTTCCGGGGGCTCGGCGGAGTCTCGATTTGTTAAGATGGTCACTCATCCACTGACAGACCTTGGCAAGGGTTGCTTAGCTTTGAAGATCAACCATCAACTCATTCTTGTAGCTACAGCTGTTCACTTTTGGAAAAAAGCCCCTTTCGAGTTGCACCACAACACCCGGTTCCTCGCATTGTACATTTAGTCTGTCCTAGATATCTTCTTAATTTTTTGAACGCCATTTTCACGTACATGACAAGCAAGCGCGCGCCCTGTACGCCAAACGTCGCAAATTGGGACAAAAAGTACGGTGAATTTGTGGCTTGGCGTCGGGGGCACGCCGATGCATTTATGCTCTGGCGTTCAAAAGGTTAAAGTTTTGTTATAGAAATTTGTGTTATTAATGAAAATATAATTTGTTTATCTTCCAGACATAGCCATCACAGTCGGTTTCTACGCGGTATCGAGACCGTTCTTCGCTGTGGACCACAACCTGCTTACCACGGGAACTGAAAATGATAGGTTTAAGGTACAGATATTGTAACTATTTTACCACATAAGCAATTTTACATAAAAAACTTGTTAATATGATATTAGACTGCAACGGGATAGATTTTTTGTGGCATAGCAACCCGGCCAAAATTGTTACAAATTAGCTCTAGTACAACCCATTTCATGGAATACCAGTCACTCTAAACAGATTAAACTTATAAGTAACCATCCCTCTTTTCGCCTGAAAAGCTTGGATACCAGTGAAATACCAGGCTCATGAAAATTCATGTTTCTTCCAGCACTACTACACATACGGGCGCATGTTAGTCAAGATGGCGGAAGGTATCGGCCGCCTGGTACTATCAGGTCGCGAGCTCAGCAAGCTGGCAGGTCTGACGTCACGCGTGACGCAGCTGCGCACCGTGCTCGACGAAGTAAACAAGGGCAACTACACGCGCACCATGGTCGACAGGAACACGCAGAATGGAGGCGGTGAGTTTGTTATATTACACATACTACACATACAAGCTGGCAGGTCTGACGTCACGCGTGACGCAGCTGCGCACCGTGCTCGACGAAGTAAACAAGGGCAACTACACGCGCACCATGGTCGACAGGAACACGCAGAATGGAGGCGGTGAGTTTGTTATATTACACATACTACACATACAAGCTGGCAGGTCTGACGTCACGCGTGACGCAGCTGCGCACCGTGCTCGACGAAGTAAACAAGGGCAACTACACGCGCACCATGGTCGACAGGAACACGCAGAATGGAGGCGGTGAGTTTGTTATATTACACATACTACACATACAAGCTGGCAGGTCTGACGTCACGCGTGACGCAGCTGCGCACCGTGCTCGACGAAGTAAACAAGGGCAACTACACGCGCACCATGGTCGACAGGAACACGCAGAATGGAGGCGGTGAGTTTGTTATATTACACATACTACACATACAAGCTGGCAGGTCTGACGTCACGCGTGACGCAGCTGCGCACCGTGCTCGACGAAGTAAACAAGGGCAACTACACGCGCACCATGGTCGACAGGAACACGCAGAATGGAGGCGGTGAGTTTGTTATATTACACATACTACACATACAAGCTGGCAGGTCTGACGTCACGCGTGACGCAGCTGCGCACCGTGCTCGACGAAGTAAACAAGGGCAACTACACGCGCACCATGGTCGACAGGAACACGCAGAATGGAGGCGGTGAGTTTGTTATATTACACATACTACACATACAAGCTGGCAGGTCTGACGTCACGCGTGACGCAGCTGCGCACCGTGCTCGACGAAGTAAACAAGGGCAACTACACGCGCACCATGGTCGACAGGAACACGCAGAATGGAGGCGGTGAGTTTGTTATATTACACATACTACACATACAAGCTGGCAGGTCTGACGTCACGCGTGACGCAGCTGCGCACCGTGCTCGACGAAGTAAACAAGGGCAACTACACGCGCACCATGGTCGACAGGAACACGCAGAATGGAGGCGGTGAGTTTGTTATATTACACATACTACACATACAAGCTGGCAGGTCTGACGTCACGCGTGACGCAGCTGCGCACCGTGCTCGACGAAGTAAACAAGGGCAACTACACGCGCACCATGGTCGACAGGAACACGCAGAATGGAGGCGGTGAGTTTGTTATATTACACATACTACACATACAAGCTGGCAGGTCTGACGTCACGCGTGACGCAGCTGCGCACCGTGCTCGACGAAGTAAACAAGGGCAACTACACGCGCACCATGGTCGACAGGAACACGCAGAATGGAGGCGGTGAGTTTGTTATATTACACATACTACACATACAAGCTGGCAGGTCTGACGTCACGCGTGACGCAGCTGCGCACCGTGCTCGACGAAGTAAACAAGGGCAACTACACGCGCACCATGGTCGACAGGAACACGCAGAATGGAGGCGGTGAGTTTGTTATATTACACATACTACACATACAAGCTGGCAGGTCTGACGTCACGCGTGACGCAGCTGCGCACCGTGCTCGACGAAGTAAACAAGGGCAACTACACGCGCACCATGGTCGACAGGAACACGCAGAATGGAGGCGGTGAGTTTGTTATATTACACATACTACACATACAAGCTGGCAGGTCTGACGTCACGCGTGACGCAGCTGCGCACCGTGCTCGACGAAGTAAACAAGGGCAACTACACGCGCACCATGGTCGACAGGAACACGCAGAATGGAGGCGGTGAGTTTGTTATATTACACATACTACACATACAAGCTGGCAGGTCTGACGTCACGCGTGACGCAGCTGCGCACCGTGCTCGACGAAGTAAACAAGGGCAACTACACGCGCACCATGGTCGACAGGAACACGCAGAATGGAGGCGGTGAGTTTGTTATATTACACATACTACACATACAAGCTGGCAGGTCTGACGTCACGCGTGACGCAGCTGCGCACCGTGCTCGACGAAGTAAACAAGGGCAACTACACGCGCACCATGGTCGACAGGAACACGCAGAATGGAGGCGGTGAGTTTGTTATATTACACATACTACACATACAAGCTGGCAGGTCTGACGTCACGCGTGACGCAGCTGCGCACCGTGCTCGACGAAGTAAACAAGGGCAACTACACGCGCACCATGGTCGACAGGAACACGCAGAATGGAGGCGGTGAGTTTGTTATATTACACATACTACACATACAAGCTGGCAGGTCTGACGTCACGCGTGACGCAGCTGCGCACCGTGCTCGACGAAGTAAACAAGGGCAACTACACGCGCACCATGGTCGACAGGAACACGCAGAATGGAGGCGGTGAGTTTGTTATATTACACATACTACACATACAAGCTGGCAGGTCTGACGTCACGCGTGACGCAGCTGCGCACCGTGCTCGACGAAGTAAACAAGGGCAACTACACGCGCACCATGGTCGACAGGAACACGCAGAATGGAGGCGGTGAGTTTGTTATATTACACATACTACACATACAAGCTGGCAGGTCTGACGTCACGCGTGACGCAGCTGCGCACCGTGCTCGACGAAGTAAACAAGGGCAACTACACGCGCACCATGGTCGACAGGAACACGCAGAATGGAGGCGGTGAGTTTGTTATATTACACATACTACACATACAAGCTGGCAGGTCTGACGTCACGCGTGACGCAGCTGCGCACCGTGCTCGACGAAGTAAACAAGGGCAACTACACGCGCACCATGGTCGACAGGAACACGCAGAATGGAGGCGGTGAGTTTGTTATATTACACATACTACACATACAAGCTGGCAGGTCTGACGTCACGCGTGACGCAGCTGCGCACCGTGCTCGACGAAGTAAACAAGGGCAACTACACGCGCACCATGGTCGACAGGAACACGCAGAATGGAGGCGGTGAGTTTGTTATATTACACATACTACACATACAAGCTGGCAGGTCTGACGTCACGCGTGACGCAGCTGCGCACCGTGCTCGACGAAGTAAACAAGGGCAACTACACGCGCACCATGGTCGACAGGAACACGCAGAATGGAGGCGGTGAGTTTGTTATATTACACATACTACACATACAAGCTGGCAGGTCTGACGTCACGCGTGACGCAGCTGCGCACCGTGCTCGACGAAGTAAACAAGGGCAACTACACGCGCACCATGGTCGACAGGAACACGCAGAATGGAGGCGGTGAGTTTGTTATATTACACATACTACACATACAAGCTGGCAGGTCTGACGTCACGCGTGACGCAGCTGCGCACCGTGCTCGACGAAGTAAACAAGGGCAACTACACGCGCACCATGGTCGACAGGAACACGCAGAATGGAGGCGGTGAGTTTGTTATATTACACATACTACACATACAAGCTGGCAGGTCTGACGTCACGCGTGACGCAGCTGCGCACCGTGCTCGACGAAGTAAACAAGGGCAACTACACGCGCACCATGGTCGACAGGAACACGCAGAATGGAGGCGGTGAGTTTGTTATATTACACATACTACACATACAAGCTGGCAGGTCTGACGTCACGCGTGACGCAGCTGCGCACCGTGCTCGACGAAGTAAACAAGGGCAACTACACGCGCACCATGGTCGACAGGAACACGCAGAATGGAGGCGGTGAGTTTGTTATATTACACATACTACACATACAAGCTGGCAGGTCTGACGTCACGCGTGACGCAGCTGCGCACCGTGCTCGACGAAGTAAACAAGGGCAACTACACGCGCACCATGGTCGACAGGAACACGCAGAATGGAGGCGGTGAGTTTGTTATATTACACATACTACACATACAAGCTGGCAGGTCTGACGTCACGCGTGACGCAGCTGCGCACCGTGCTCGACGAAGTAAACAAGGGCAACTACACGCGCACCATGGTCGACAGGAACACGCAGAATGGAGGCGGTGAGTTTGTTATATTACACATACTACACATACAAGCTGGCAGGTCTGACGTCACGCGTGACGCAGCTGCGCACCGTGCTCGACGAAGTAAACAAGGGCAACTACACGCGCACCATGGTCGACAGGAACACGCAGAATGGAGGCGGTGAGTTTGTTATATTACACATACTACACATACAAGCTGGCAGGTCTGACGTCACGCGTGACGCAGCTGCGCACCGTGCTCGACGAAGTAAACAAGGGCAACTACACGCGCACCATGGTCGACAGGAACACGCAGAATGGAGGCGGTGAGTTTGTTATATTACACATACTACACATACAAGCTGGCAGGTCTGACGTCACGCGTGACGCAGCTGCGCACCGTGCTCGACGAAGTAAACAAGGGCAACTACACGCGCACCATGGTCGACAGGAACACGCAGAATGGAGGCGGTGAGTTTGTTATATTACACATACTACACATACAAGCTGGCAGGTCTGACGTCACGCGTGACGCAGCTGCGCACCGTGCTCGACGAAGTAAACAAGGGCAACNCTAGCTGTTATTATCGCTAGCTCATTAATTACTTAAGTCATTAACGGTAAATTATAATCAGTGATCGGATCATCGGGCGCTTATATACTTAAACTTCACTTTTATTCCCACGAAAGTATAATACGATTTCAGAACAGTACGCTAATTAAATATATCAATATAACTGTTCTACACTGACGACTCCAGTGTATTTTGATAATACGAAATTCATTAAGGCATATCACTGAACCGTGTAATTTTGAACATTTCTCATGAAATTATGACACACATGCTCTGATGTTTTGAAGCAGTATTCTTAATTTTTCGTCCCTCACCAGCGGAGCTGCCAGCGCTGCTGGCGCCGGGCGCAGGCCGCATCATCTACCAGGACAAGATCATCCGCTTCGACAAGGTGCCGCTCGTGACGCCCAACGGTGATGTACTCATCAAGGAGTTGACGTTTGAAGTGCGGTTAGTATTATTTATACCATTTTTACAAATGAGTTGAGTCTTTGAATGAATGACAATGCACAGCCTTAACATAAAAAAATAGAATACAACTACTTACTCTTTATATTAAGTACACCATAACCGCTTGAGCGGCCATCTGCGATTTGCGTTGAAACCAAATTACAATAGGAGCCTAAAAAATAGTAGGCTGAAAAATTGGATTTATATTGTTTTTTCTTTAATCTAATTTATGTTTGGTTATTTCTGAGTTCAATTAAATTAATCTTACTTAACTTTTGAGGGGTGGTGTATATATATTTGCCCTAAGAAAGGATTCTGGGAAATCAAATTATTTGTGGTTGAGGTCTAAATCATCAGGGGGGCTACTCTCTAAGCCTGAAGTCCGTAGTTTCGGGCTTATTTGCGAGCGTATTCTAGTCCGTATCACCTTACCACTAAGAATTAATGACAACACGATTTGACAGTTACTGTCAGCGAGGGTTTAGAGTTTTAAGTTTAAATTATTATTAGAATTTTATCTAAAATGTTTCAAGTGAATCAGTCTCGTGGATTCGTTGCCAATTGGGTATACAGACACACGAATGATCCTTTAAGAATTCCGCTTTGTTATTCAGATGTCCGGCACCCTAAAAATTGTAAATTCAAGTTAAGTATAAATTTAACATGCAAGTTTAGTTTAAAAATTAAGTATTTTTTTTCTATCCAGTCTTCTACTCATGATGATACTAACGGCCGGTCTTAATAACGTACCTACCTTTGACCAACTGTCAAATTAGCTACCAACAGTTGCTGAAACGTCATGTTTGAAAGGGAAAAAACCTTATTGAAACCGGCCGTTATGTCAGTATATAATATCAACTTATTTTATCACCTAGGTCCGGTATAAACGTGCTAGTTTGTGGGCCCAACGGCTGCGGCAAGTCGTCCATGTTCCGGCAGCTGGGCGAGCTGTGGCCGATCTTCGGCGGCACGCTCACCAAGCCGCCCAAAGGGAAGCTGTTCTACGTGCCGCAGAGACCTTACATGACGCTCGGGACTTTGAGAGATCAAGTTAGTATAGTCTGGACAACTACCACAAACATCAAGAAAACTTAAGTATCTTGAACTGAACTTTCAGCTTCTTTTTTATTTTTGACAGCTCACTTAATGAATAATGTGAGGAATGAGTTCATTAGAAGTGGCTTAAAAGTGGCGCCAGTAACGGAAAAGTTAAAAGGGAACCGCTTATCTTGGTATGGTCATGTGAGGAGGAGGGATGAAATGCACGTAACTAAAAGAGTTATGAATATAAATGTGGATGGATGGACAGGGAGAGGGAGGCCAAAGAAAAGATGGATGGATTGTGTTAGAAGTGATATGAAAGAAAAGGGAGTTAGTGATAGCGTGATGGTTGACAGGACAGAATGGCAGAAAAAAACGTGTTGCGCCGACCTCAAGTAACATGGGATAAGGGCAGGAAGATGATGATGACTTAATATTCACTTCACCTAAGTTTACACGGTGAGATATACATAGATAATAGAATAGCACCACTGCATATCGGGTGATTGTAGTTGAATTTGAAGAGAACTCATACTGTTTTTGGGAAGGATCCTTTGGTTGTCAAGTTGACAAAACTACCTACTTATCATAATTGAAAAATTTAACCTCGGAACTCTTTGACAGGACTCGTATGTAGGAAGACTGTTACTAATCTTGAAACTGCTATTACATTCACATAGCGAAACACGATATAATTAGAATTATTATTAAATAGCAAACTACGTAAGACTATAAAATAACTTGAGAGATTGTAAACTCTCGATAAATTTTCAACTGAACATTTGGAATACTTTTTTATACATCAAAATTTGATAGTCCATAATCTTTCGAAGTCATTCCGAGAAATTGTGGACTGATATAAACTGGCGACCAATCAGCTCTCTGGTCTACAGTTTATCTGTTTTGTTGTGATAGTTAAATTGAAAACCTGGAAACAGAAGAAACAGTTTTTTAGAGAAAATAAAGACCAATCTTTATTTTCTCTAAAAAACTGTTTCTTCTGTTTTATCGAGAGTTTACAATCTCTCAAGTTATTTTATAATCTTACGGAGTTTGCTATTTTCCGGTGACATAATCATAGCATTCACTTTTACATTCTGTCAGATTATCTACCCACAAACTCGTGACGAGATGAACAGACGCGGTCGCAAAGACGACCAACTTCATCGCTTCCTCGAGATAGTACAACTGTCCTACCTCACCAACCGCGAGGGAGCGCTGGACGCAGTCGAGGACTGGATGGACGTGCTGTCCGGCGGAGAGAAGCAGAGGATAGCTGTAAGTTATACAATATCTATATTTAATATTATAAAGAGGAAAGATTTGAATTTTTGTATGTAACGAATAAACTTAAAAACTACTGGACCGATTTGAAAAATTCTTTCGGCAATGGATAGCTACATTATCAGCGAGTAGCATAGGCTATATTTTATCCCCGTACTCCCACGGGAACGGGAACTACGCGGGTGAAACCGCGTGACGTCCGCTAGTCAGTTATACAGTTAATCTGGCTCATTGAGGTTCCTGGAGCTACTGAAGGGAAAGTGGTCTAGAAGTGGACTACCATACCAAACAATTCAAATTATATGTTGTAATACAGATGGCGCGCCTGTTCTACCACGAGCCTCAGTTCGCGATCCTGGACGAATGTACGAGCGCCGTATCCGTCGACGTCGAGGGACAAATGTACCAGTACTGCAGAGAGGTATGCTTGTTTATCATTTTAATTTAATTGATTAGGATTGCAATAGGATGAGTTACATTCATGGAAGGTGCAATAACAGCTTGAAGGTAAACAAATACCTACAAACATGCGTTTATCTAGCAGTGAAGTCAAACTGTACCAAAATTGAGAGGCAAATAAAATTGTTGATTCTGCTGTGGTCGTGAATAGGTTGGATGATGTCTTTTGTATCTCAAATGATTTCTTCAAAAGTCTCATATGTCCATCGTGGGGGCCGTCTATAATATCACAAGGGGGGGTGTAGTAAGATATCACGTGTATTTATATTAGTGTGACCTTGACTCGCCGGCTTGCCAGTCGCCAGTTATTCTGTTATTTTGGCTATTATCTGTCTAGACATTTTTATCATGGTCCTTAATTTCAGAATTAAATTAGATTATACTTTATACCTATATTTAAAAATAATATATTCTATAAAAAATAAGATTCTTTGTAGGTTAGTACCTACAAAGAATCTTATTACGTGTATTGTTTAGTAACAATACACGTGATTTTGGGTTGACCTCACCACGTATCACCAAAGGGGAGTTAAAAAATTCTAAAAAAACATCACGTGATTAATGGACGGCCCCTTATGAAGACATTTTCAACAGCGAGGCGACACACTATATCGCTTTAAGAGATAAATTAAGGCTTTAGGTAGGTAGCCATTTTGGAGAGCCCAACAGTACAGGTCCCAGTACAAAAACTAGCAATGATCAACCACTATTTTCCTACAGGTCGGTATTTCCCTCTTCACCGTATCTCACCGCAAGTCGCTATGGAAGCATCACGACCACTACCTACAAATGGACGGCAGAGGTGGCTTCGTGTTCGGCGAGATCGACAATGAAACGCAGGAGTTCGGATCGTGATCAATAACATAATAAACTTAAATCTTAATACAGCTAGCGTTTAACGCCTTCAAGAGCTAATGCATACAGAACGTTGGCAATGCAATAAGATCTATTTGACCAAACCAGCATGGCATGGTAAACATCATAAAGGAAATATTATTGGGTGCCAGCTAGTCCTAACATTCCTCGAAATGGGTTGAGCTCATTCGCAACGATTTTGACCCAAAAACTAGGGGTCCAAATTGAGTTGTTTTGAAGTTATGGATCTTAAAAAAAATGTAAACACAGTAAACATTTGTCGATAAACAGCGGTTCAGATTTTCTTATTCGAAAAACAACGCTTTGTGTGCATTAGTCGTCATAGATAATCAAATTTATGAAAGTAAGAATATAACTGTCTTGATGACCAGCTATAAAAGCCTAAGGTTAATGTGGAAACCTTACATATTTATATTCTAGTAACAAGATTGTTACCCTAAATATTTAAAGGATTTGGTTCAGTCTAGTGCATATCTGACAGATTAAAATTGTACTGCAGCCCCACTATGACGTGCTAATGCCATCAAATTCCGATGATGTAAACGGAATAGTGCTCTTCGCGACTAAATTAACAATTGAAATGTGTCGGTACCGTAATATGTGTATTTGTATGAGTATGTGTACTCAACCCACACTTTCATAACTTCACTTTATTCCAGGGAAAATGTGTCCGAATAAAAGTGTTTGTCCAGGATACAGTCTATCTGTGTGCCAAATTTTATCAAAATCCATTTATGTGTGATTAAGAAACATGCAGGCACTGTTACAATCTTTAAATTTTAATATTAATGGGATATGCTGCCTAACTTAACTGTGTGTTAGTAATTGTGGTAAATACTACTGCTACTCTTATTTTGGTCGCATAGTGTGTATCCTCAACAAACCCTCAAAAATATTATTAAAACCAACATTATATTTACAATTTTAAGGGAATCAGCAATTTTTAGTTTAAGGGGCCGTTCAAGTATTACGTAAGCAGATTTATTGCAATTATTTACCCCCCCATCCCCCTTGTCAGCAAAAGTAAGCAAAGCTCTTACCCCCTCCCCCCATGCTTACGTAAACATTTGTCAATTAATGTATTGTTTTTTTAATTTTATAATGTTATAATTATAATTTGAAAAATAAGAAAATAGATTTAGGATAGAGATTATATTTTACTGAAACGGTATTCAACATAGAGTAAAGGACAAAAATATTATATCTTACTAACATAACAAACTTATTTTAAATTTTTGGTACATATATTAAATTCAAATTAACAGTCTTCAGTCCATGAAACCCGAATCCATGATTCTAAGTTTTCGATGACATTGGATTGCTTCGATTGCTGCTCAGTGTTGTGAGTCTGCTCGCTTTCATCCGATTTTGGAATGTCTACGTCATTCTCATCGAGCCATTCAACATCATGGTGCTCTAAATTTTGAATAATGCACATCAGTTCATTAGCACGACGAGCAGCGACTCTTACAGGTCTAACTTTCCTATCAGTGTGCGTGTTTACTTTCTTATGGATCTTTTCGATGTGACGATTTAGTGACTTGACGGAAGCATGATAAAGACCACACGTTTTGCATGTTCGACTTGATAGCCTCAATTGTACCGTCGGACAAAAATAATCGTATGGCATTTGCAGGAAATCTTTGAGTGAAGCACTTAAGCGTAGAGCTAAATTGACTGGAAGATTAAGAAATTGCCCTCCTTCATCTAAAACCAAGTCATCAACTGTTTGTTTTACTTTTACAGGTGGTGGAAGAAACCTGTTGTCTAGTAATCTAAATAGTCCACTTCTTGGACGACAGCATTCTGTATTTCTACATTTTACAATTTGGAGCAAGTATTGGCTTTCACGCACATGTTCTGAATACCATTTAATGTCTGGAAAATCAGGAAGATCTTGTTCACCTGCCCCAACATATTTTGCATTAACATTATAGCCATCAATTTCCATTGAACTCCATACTTCAGCTAATACTTTTCCTGCAAATTCGAAATTAGATCTTTCTAAATGTTCATCAATTGTAACGCCACGTTCATCCAAATGAGACCCAAAATGGTCATGAGGCAATATTAAACCAGCCAGTTCCCGACTAAGAGGAGCCATTCTGCGCTCTACTCTGTTATACGCACTTCTTCCGGGAGCATTGGTAGCTAAAAACAATGCATCGAGATCATGTCGCTTAAAGTGTTGTATAGCAAACCCTATGACTTTTTGATAACGCGGATTTTCATCTGGCCCTCCATCAACCGTCATGATTACCACTGGTTTTACTAGTCCATGGTCAGTTTTAGCTAATGGTCGAAACTCTTCAAGTTCGAGAAGCGTCTCGAAATCCTGAGCATGAGTATTAGCAGTAGATGAACTATGCTTTCCACTTCGAATAGCGATGTATGTTGGTCCAGAATATCCAACGGCTTGCGGTTGTCCTAGCATATTGGAAGTGATTTTGATACCAGCATAAACAGATGGTATTAATTTATGACGCTCAGCGATTACCCAATCGTGATCAGGCAATTTGATTCTATATTCCATGTGCATTAGAAGAGGTGCTTGCTTATTTGCCGCAGTTACGCCAATAGGGACTCGAGCTTTATCATCTTGAGATATGAAAAATACTTGATCTGGTCCTAGTATGGATGCTATGTTCTCTAAATAATGGATTGATGTTTCAGCGAACTTGCTATCTAAGTGGCTCTTGTGGTGATCAGTTTGAGCCCGAATGAGCTTAACAGGGACTGTCGATACATGTCTTCGTCCCTCTGCAGAATTAGATTTTCTGGGAATCAAACGAAGATATGTCCCACTGCGACTAATGTCAAATCCCATTTTACGTAATTCTTGTGTGAGTTCATCAAGAGTTTTTACGCTGCGAATTGATTCCGTTCGTCTTCTATCATCTGCTGCACTCCCAAATAAAGCTATATCCGCGATTGTTTTCAATAGTAAAGGTTGATTGCTTTCAAGATTAGGACGTCCCACTGAATCCCTCAGAGATAGTCTTTTTTTCATTTCTGGATTTTCATGACAAATATCTTCTAACTTTCTTTTCATACCATCCCTGTGTTTCTTCTGGGCAACTGCGTTTTGAACCTTCCTGTTTAAAGACTGTTTTGCTGTTTTTATTTCCTCGCGCAACTTAATGATCTGTTTATCAACTTCAGCACGGATTGACATAGTATCTCTGGCAGAATACAAAGCATTCAAATTTTTTTCGAGTAGAGCAATCTTATTTTTCATAGCTTCCTGAGAAGGTTTTGGTCTCTGTTTATCTGTATTTTTATTAATTTCGCATTGCTGTTGTGATTCATTACCGGTTTTTATTTTATCTTCTTCCTGTTTTTTAATATTTGAAGCTGGCTGTGTAATTTGTGTTTTTTCTGCAGGTTTACAGGTTGCCTANTTAAGAGTTGTTGCTCGATATTGTGTTTGTTAATAAATTAGCCACAGACGAGTATATTATCCTCGTCTGTGGCTAATTTATTAATTTTATTATTTGATGTTTCAATGTTTTAAATTTTCGTCAACGCTTAAATGAGTCTTAACCTAATTAATACTAAAAGGTGCAACTAAACTGCATAGTTTTAACACCCGACCAATTAAAAAACAAAGCAGAATAATATAGCTGAACTTTCATACACTATTAATTTATCGCCATAAATGACAATCTTTTATAGACAATGTAAGTAATGAAGTTATATTTTTTCATTTAGTGTTCACAAGTTCGCTTTGCTTAAAGGTGCTCCCACATTGCCGTTAGAAAATGTTTGTAAACATTTACAAACATAAAAACATTTACTAACAAATGTTGTCAATTGTTACATTTTATTAGGAACTGTTACATGTTATAAGTGCTCCTACACTAATAGAAAATGTTTACTAACATTTTATAACATTTAAATCTGGTATTGGCTCGCAGTTTGGTTTGCGTTCTGAGGGCGTCTACACGAAAATGGAAGAGGATTTGCGGATTGGAATAGCTTTAATTTTTTGTTTCAAAAAGAAGAAAAAGCGCTCAAAGGTTTACAAACAAAAGGTAACACATGTTTTATTTTGTTATAATTTGTTAACTGACATTACTAAACAATTTCTAACATGTAAAGATTTTTTATATTCGTGATTAAATGTTTGCTAACAAATGTTTACTAACGTTACTAAACATTTTTTAACGGCAATGTGGGAGCACCAT
>NDFZ01005447.1:359011-494334 GCA_002192655.3 Mamestra configurata
TTTTTTGTTTCAAAAAGAAGAAAAAGCGCTCAAAGGTTTACAAACAAAAGGTAACACATGTTTTATTTTGTTATAATTTGTTAACTGACATTACTAAACAATTTCTAACATGTAAAGATTTTTTATATTCGTGATTAAATGTTTGCTAACAAATGTTTACTAACGTTACTAAACATTTTTTAACGGCAATGTGGGAGCACCATTAGATTTGATTTTGATCTACAACTTGTAACAGAGTAAACGCAATACCTCTTAAGGGGTCATTGTACTCGTCATTATGAACAACTTTTACTATGGGACCAACACTGAAATCGTCAAAATATTTTTTTCGCTATTTAGGGTTTAGTCCCATAATAAAAGTTGTTCATAATGATGAATACAATACCCCTTAAGAGGTATTGCGTTTATTCTGTTACAAGTTGTATAAGTGCAATTAATATATCGATTTATGATGAAATAATCGTAGTAAGTATACCATATAATTTCTAGACAAAACAATACCAGTTACCATTCTTAGGAATGTAATAAAATGTAAGAAAAATATTATATTAAATAATTCTATATAATAATTATATAGACAGTTTATTTATTAATTAAATGTTTTGTGATAGTTAACAAAACACGATGACGCAATAAAGTTTTAAATAAAAGATGATACAATTGTCTGCACTCTTCATAATTAATTTAACATGAACAAACCGTTTTCTAAGATTTTAGAGAGTAACTTTATGATATCTATCTATAAATAAATGAAATGTGAAATGACCAGGGATTTGTAAAATGTTGAGTATGTTATGATTACTTAATATTTTATTTCTTAGCCCATTGTCCTAATAAGGCCCATATCACTCTTGCATTTTGGGGGCGTATGCAGCTTTTTATACGGCCGCCTTCGGAACGCTTTAACAAATAGAATAAGAACATCATTGTAGCACCAAAACGCGGTACTTACGCACTAGATACGCCCGTGAGACGCCAGTGTGATAAAGGCCCAACAAAGGCACACATCTTGGAACAAAAGTGACAATGAAATGGCCTTGATACCAACAATAGTTATTTGTCTTCTGTCAACTCGTAATCAATGAATATTGCATAAAATTTACAAGGCCATCTCATTGCGCCTTCGTTTTACTTGAGGCCATGGCCCATTATTTGTGTAATTTACTGTGGAAATGTTTGATGTGACATTGCTGTGATAGATGTTAAGTTTAGTTGTTATTATCGTGTTGGTGGGTGCTGGGTCAATAAAGAGGGTTCAGGAATATATTCTGTTGATTTTATTTATTCCATATTTTTACGTGTCCAAGCTGGTCCAACAGACGCAAGGTAGCCACACGCACTGCTCAATATAAAAATGCTTCAGTTTTTCGCGCACTTTTCAAGAATAATATTATAAAGCTTTTTATCTTGTATGTTTATTTGGTCGATCAGGACACGACGTAACTTTACAATCGTCGTAACCGTCTTTGCATTCTCGTAGAACTGAAACGTGCAGCGTGATCAGTTGTGCTCAGTAAATGAGGCGAGAGGGATATTTTAGATTATAGGTAGGTACATAATAAAAGTAAGGCCAACATAAAAACTCAAGTAAATATTTTAAACCCTTCACACCGGACCTAATTGCTAGGCATAGGCGGTGGCTATTTAAAAATCCTCGCATTGAAATGTCATAAAAGATCTGCAATTCGTAAATTCGACACGCTTGTTGTTTGTTGATGAAAAAATATTTGCAATGATTTTTCAACGATTGATGGTTATTGGCTGTAGCTTGCAACCCACCTGCAACCTCAAATCACAGCTGTTTACAACACCTACAAGAAAAATTAGTTTCATTCAATTACTTTACCTACGAAATGACGCCTAAAGCGTGCCTAAAGGCGTAAACAGATGATATCTTGTTTATTACTTGGGGAGCATCATAAAAATCTATATAAAACGCTACGTAAGAATATTTTAATTAAGTTACGCCAATTTAAGTTTACCGCTACACTAATCAGCATGAGCAAGCGTTGCATGACGTCATATGACGTTTACATTTTCGACGTTCGTATTATTTAGCGACGAGCACAGTGCGTCAGAATGAGAACACAAACTGGCTTTAATAATAGAAATTACACTTCACGCGATGAATTATGATGACTAAACGCTTATTTATCTCAGTATGTCTACCGTATCAGTTAAAGTAACATTTTATAATGTAAAACTATTAGACTTTTTATTAACAAAGACGTGGAACAAAACGCATAATAGTAAGCGCTTCGCATCAGCTGTTGTAAAAAAAAATTAACGGGATATCGCGAATGAAAACTGGTCACACCGACGGCCACATCAAAAAACTGGGGGTCTGGCGTGACCCTGTTATTTCTATCCTGCAATAAAATAGCTGTGTAATTTAAGATAGTTCGTGTGTGCTTCGAACAGTGTTATATAGCAAATTCTAGTGTAATTTATGAAGAAATTATGGAACGCGCGACGGGAACAGAGGTGTACGGGTGTGGCTCGCCCCAAACCTCAGACATAACGCTGAATATACAAACTACTACGGGTGGTAATTTCTCCATCAGTTTGAACCCTAAAAATACAGTGGAGCACCTCAAGAAGTTGGTTTCGAAGAAACTTAAGGTGTCTAAAGATAGAATATGCTTGCTGCATCGCGAAAGGTGAGCGTTATATGTCGAGACGCCAAGCTTCTATTGTCAAACATATCACGGAAATATGTCGATACGATGACGCATCAGTGTTATTTGACTCGCGTATTGAAGTTGAGTTTTGTGTTCGCAGACAACTGAGGGATGGCACGCTGGAAGAGAATGGTCTGCTGGACGGATCGCGTGTGATCCTCCTGCCGAGCGTGGAGACTGGCTTGCTGGTGAGTCGCGTCACGCCGAGCTGTGTCGAAACCCCCCAAGTACCTCCTGATAATCACGTGTTTCACAACTATGACAAACTAATCAATACACATTATTTATCTTCAATACCATTGTTTTCTATTAACTAATTAATTCTTTCATTAATATTATCATTCTGTTTGCAGAGCCATAGGCCCGAAAATTCTGTGATGCAAGCATTAGAATCCCTAAATGACACTCAGGTTAATGACTTTTTAAGTGGTAAATCTCCACTGAATTTGACAATGAGGTTAGGTGACCATATGATGCTGATCCAGCTGCAGCTGTCCACCCTAAACTCTAGTTCCAGTAGCTGCAGGTCCTTGAGAACATCCACACCAACCAAGAGCTCTTCTACATCAATACGGACTACTAAAAGTGACGCCAGGGAATCACCCAGCCCTCAGACAGCAACTCCGCCTACCTGTACACCTGTGCCCATGGACCACTCCTACATCAGCAGTGAAACCCCTAAACCAGAACCAGCAGCTCCACACGGTCTACAGAAACAAGACTTTGAAATGTTACAGAACTGTTTCGATTTGTACCGGTCAATGGCTGAAGAGAAATATAGCGATAAAGATACGAGTGATGACAAAGACGAGACAATGGACACAACTAATTGTACAGTGTCAGATCTCTCTGATGCATCCACTGAAAATGAACAGTCCCCTATTAAATCCTTGTCTAATCTAGTGTCTAGTCCTATAGATGCTGCTTCTGCTGCAGAAATCAGAGCAAGAGAGAAAGCTGCTCTTCTTAATACTGTAAAAAACAACTTAAAAGATTTTTTAGCACAAAATAATATACCTGATGAAGGTGAGGACATAATACCTGAAAGAAATGTCAGCTGTGACAAACAGTGCCCCTCGACATCCTCTCACACTACAGACAGCTCACTAAGTGATGACAGTGATAACTTTACAGACCAAAGTTCATTCCTTGCTGAAAGTACCATAGATGAATACCCCATGGAGAATCTCTTCAACAGTGCTGTTGACAAAGGATTGTTTGAAGACCAAGATGAATCTATGATGGATAGGGAAATATCAAATTTGGCTACAACTAGTCATGGCAGCCAGGAAGCAAATGCAGGCACACTACCATCTTTCCAAAGTATAAATGAGCCTTTGAAAAACAAGAGATTCCAATATTTATTGCACAAGACCTCTAAATTTAAACATCCTATAGGTCAGAATAAGCAGAAAGCCTTTATGCAATCTGTTGTTAACAAACATAAGAAAAGGATGCAGAGTCGACAAGACACTAACTTATCTCAACCATCCACCTCTAGGACTGAGCCTTATATTACTAATTCTAGAAAACTCATTCTGCAGCCAAGCAATGGTAATGGACAGACAGAGGATGTTGCTACACCATCCACATCTAAGCAGGTTATATTTAAAGCTCCCGATGCTCCGAAGAAGCCTCAAAGAGCATCACCAACTCCTCCTGTGGACACCAAAGCTCTTATTGAAGCCTCAAAGAATTTAACTCAGAAACTGAAGAAGTTGTCTAAAGAAGTTTTGACTAATAAGATTGAGTTGAGGGCGGCGGAGGAGACAACCGTGTGCAGGAAGATTGGTCCTGGAGCTGTGATAGAGTCCATGAAACATCATGGCAAAGGAATTTATTCTGGGACATTTTCAGGCACACTGAACCCTGCCCTCCAAGACAGGTGAGAGCCTTTTATTCACACTTTATTTTGTAATTCAAACAAAGAAGATATTCAGAAAGATAATAAAAGCCTATGGAGAATGTATGTCAGTACATATTTGCACATGTGCCGACACATTTTTTTATTCAAAGTTGGCGACGATATTTCATGGTAATTTTAAAGCAGACACATGTAAAGGCAGGAACTTTATTTGATGCATGTTTCATAAAGTAGACATAAGATTTCACCCATGGAGGTTACAATTAAGTTGGATATGATAAAAAAATATGATTTGTGTAATGTGTACTTAACTCTTCAAATGTGAAAACTGTGTTTACCATTGTTAAGTTATCTCTATGTATGTTACTTAGACTGTTATTTATATTTATGTTTCAGATATGGCCGACCAAAGCGAGATATATCCACAATCATTCATATATTGAATGACCTGTTATGTGCTGCTCCACCAATGGCCATCACACAGGTATTTTTATTTACATGAAACTGGTTATATTTTAGGGTTATAAATAAGTGACTGAAACTAGAAAACCCATTGTTATTTCCTACTTATCTGTTACTTGGTTTTATCTTGTCTACAGTTTGTGTTATCGCTAGTTACGCATTCTGACTATTAGTGTGACATTGCAGAAGGAGGCGAGCCACTCGTGCGCGAGCCTGACGCCGGAGTGCGAGTGCGGCGCAGCGTGCACGTACGGTCTGTGCGCCGGCCACGCGGCCTCCACGTCCGCCCAGCGCTGCGCCTGCGCGGCCGCCGCCTGCTCGTGCCGCCGCCTCGAGCCCAAGCCCTGCGCCGCCTGCGTCGCCAGCGCCGCCGGGGAGATGTGCAAGAAATGTGATACAGCCAAGACTTTAGCCCTGGAGAACTCGAAAACTAAATGCAAGCTCGAGCAGCTGAGGCTCGTCATGCAGCAGAAGAAGCAGCGGCGTGAAGCGCGGAAACTAAAGACTTTGCCTTACACTGCCTCGCCGACCAAGACGATATCGTCGCCCGAGCAGGCGGCCGGCTTACAGGAAGAAATAGAAACACTTGCCTAACACTCAGTTACACATCCCGCGTAAATTATTAACTCGCGCTTCTAGATTTGTAACGGTACTCCGCCATCTTGTCTTGCTTTTGTATGGAAATTACTAATTATTTCAGTTGTCTCATTAAAGGTATCATGTCATTAAATTTATGCACAGGATGTATTCCAACTGCAGACATTGGCGTCTTGATAGCTAACAAAATGTTATAGGTGTGGTATCTTTGTGTAGTCCGAGTTCACCGTGCATACGTAAAGCTTTGTTAATGTGTGTTGACAATAAAGTGTTTCCAGGTTTGTGTTACGCGTGTGCATTTCAAATGTCGACAAATGTTTTCAAAATATACAAAATGCGAATTTATGCTAATAGTTAATTATTGTTTTACAGGTGACTCTCGAATGTGTTGCAAAATGTTCATTGTTTACATTTGCAACTGTGTTCTGGTGAAAAAAAACCTTTTTCTGTGAATTCCACATATTGACAAAGCTTGAGTATGCGCGCCGACGCAAAAGCATGCGACGAGTGCGGATAATATTATTCTAAATTACCAATTTAACTATGTTTGGATAATAGTATACCCAATAACTTTAAGTGCTATTATACGCATGTACAAATGATAAAGATTGAGTAGCAAAATCACTAGTTCGTAGCTAAAGTAACCAGTATAGGTCCACAACACACTTGCCTGGAGCGGCTTCAAATTGATTTTTGTTGTTATTTTTTAGATTATATTTTATTGGTTCGAAGTTTTAGACACTTGTGTACCTAGTTTAATTTTTTGAAAATCACTATTGATTGATATTCGACATTACGGGGTTTACTAGAAACTAACGCATTTTATTAATTCCTCCTCTAAGAAAATTTTATAAATTTAGGACAAGTGATCTTATATCCCACTTTTTTAGTTAATAATTGGCACTGTTATTCTTATAGTTGTTTTTCTTTGTTTTCCTTTTCTCCTTTCACGGATATGTTGTTAAAGATAATAAAATGTTTTCTGGATTACATCTGTTTCGTTTAGTTTTGTTGTATTTCTTTTATGACATTTTTGGTTTACATGAACTATTACTTTATTATGTAAAGGATTCCAATCCATGTAACATGCAATAAATGAGTATGGTCGATCGCGAGCTATCGATCTTAGAGACACTAGAGCTAGCTTTGTACATACATATTATGCAAAACTTTAGTAGCAGTAAAGTGCTTTTTGAGTATAATTCATCAATTTATAAAAAAAAACTTATCGTTAAATTGCCTAGACTTAATTTAGGGGTTTATTGTGAAATATCTCTGTGAATACTAATTAGTACGTATAATTAGTGACCCACTGAACTAAACAATGGCAGAACGGTAATTAGGTACTAGAAAAGAAAAAAGATCAACATATAATGCTATTTATTTAAGTTAACATTGAAGATAATTTTTCTTGTATGTGTATAATGATGCGAGTCCAAGTGGCACGGAGTTGATATCCTAGAAAGCGATAAGCTGTCAATTTCACTTGGCTTGTGTCACGTCTCGCAAAAAGACATCAAGCCTATTAATGTTAGGAATAATATTGGGTAGTGATACTGACCAGTCTTCCAAATGAAGTCCAGAATTAAATTATAACTTTTCCTCAATCCAATTATGGCAAGGCACCAAGAAATCCGGCCATTATAACAGTGTCTTGAAATGAACGAAAGCAATAATTGAATTCCTAACACGCCGTCGGTACTATCTTACCCAGGCCAGGTTGTGGTCATGACTGAACAGCGACTTCTGTGCAACCCAAATGTTGGAGAGGAAAGCAAAGGAAATGTGATGTTTCTCTTAGATTGTCCAAAATCCCTACACCTGCCTTATTTATTCAATTAAGGATTCTGGTACACCTCTATTAACATCTCTATATAAACTCTTTGCACTATGATAGACTATGAAGCTAGTATTACTGTGATGTTGACGATGAGACTTGTTGCTGGTAACGATTTTATCCAATTATGAAGATGCTAAGGATAGCTGCCTCTGTACGTTGGTGGGTAGATTCGCTCTTCAGTCTTGACAAAAATCTTTCTTTCCGAAGTGCCTCTAACTGTAAGGTACATTGTACCTATTTAGTGTTGTGCCATACATGTATACTATTAAGTTCCATAATTTAAATGTTTATGGCACTATTCCAAGTTCGAATTTTCTGTTCGATCTCTTACCAATCATGTTCCTAAGATCTCAATTATTCCGACAACTTGTAATGTTTTGGCGGCAAATTTATTCGGTCTATTGTTTTTGTAAATACATTTTGTTACCGTATAATTTAGTCGTGATGAGTTTCTGTTATAAGGTTTTGAGGGAAAAGCGTAAATTGTTTTTTTTTGTCCTTGTATTTGCATGTCTAGTGAGGAGAATAAAGTTACATAACAAAAGTATTTCGTTGTTTTATAAACTTCTTCACGACCCATGTCTAGGAAATAAAAATATTGTCTGCTGATATGTTGCTGATTGAGTGATGTAAATAAAAAATAATTTGATCCAAAACAATATAAATGAATTTATTCGAATTATAACTAGGTACTGATTCTGTGGTGTTGTAATGAGGACCTATGGTAATAGTAACTTAATCACATATTATTTCTGATAAATTGGACGACAGAATCAACACGTGAATCTAATATTCGCGATCGAACAGTATAACAAAATATACACAATGTATTACAAACAATCCAACGCCAACTTAATCAACATAAGTTTTGTAAGTTATTCTTAACAAATTTGGATACTAAACATTTATATTATAAATTACAATAACTGTCATTTCACTTATATTATTTTTAAGAAACTGATAATTAACAATAATAAGTTGAGTTAAACAGAAATGTCTAATGTCACATCCTTTGTTCAGTCTTTATATCTAGACAATGTTGCAGATTATAGAGTGAATCATAACTTGCCGTTATAATTGACTTGAACTGAGTACTTGTGAGGATTCTTAAGCTATCGTGTACATAATACAATATTGGTAGTCGTTACTTCGTGTCTGATGGGCAGTGAACGAAAACAAAACATTAATCCTGCTTAGGGTCTACAAAAACAAAGTCTGTACTTGTAAATTATTTTATTATAAAGTTCATTTATATAAATTAGCACATAACCCACACACGCGTTGCCACGCACACTACAGCGGCGTCGAAGAGAGCGCTACGGACCGCGAAATAAAAACTGTGAACACAGCGCTGTCTGCGGCGACGACTACTATGATTTTAGAAGAGCAGTGTACTCATGCCGCCCATCTCGGCTTGCTCCTTGACGAAGATCTCGAAGTACTGGTAGATGATGGTGACGGCCAGCAGGATACCCGTGCCCGAGCCGATGGCGCCCAGGAAGTCCGCCAGCACCGACAGCGCGCCGATACACAAGCCTCCGAACGCGGCCGCCGTCGGGATGTATCGGTTCAGCTCGTGGATCATCGAGTTGTCTCGGTGACCGCGCATCACCATCTGTTGTTCCTTCAGTTGCTTGGCGACCTGCGAACGAACACGTAGGTTAGCACTTACAATCGATAGTCATTTGCATGTGATAATTTATTCAGCTGCAGTAAATAGGGCGCGCTAGCTGTTACAAAAAGTAATTTACGCGATTGGAACTGCTCGATCAAATTCTGAATTACTGAAATAAAATGGCCTAAACTGTTGCGCTATTTCTGCGGCACAATTTAGTAATACACTTTCACTAATTGGAAAGTTAAGTGGCGGCCGTCCACTACAGCCGTATCATAATGTTAAAGGCATTGATTATGAAGTTTTAAAGTTCGTTGAACTGTACCTGCTTAGGAAGATAAATAAAGCTTTACGACAGAATACAGTTTGAATATATATTTTTTTTAATGTTGAAACTAGTTTATGTATTGTAAAGTCATTGGTAATCGGAAGAAAATGAAATAAAATGTCGAACATTCCTGCACCGGCAGCTATGCTGTTCTAGCATATTTTGTCAATTATGCATAGATACGCTAAAATTAAAGTTGCATTCTATGATTTTTAGATTTCCATCAGCCAGTGATGCATTTTTTTCGATCAATGCTTATTTACCGATCTTATTTCAATACAATTGAGACTCATGTAACGTTAACTAACGTCATTAAACTTGTCAAATAGCCACTTACATCCTTAGCCGAAGACCCAGACACATCGATCCAGGTCTTGGAGAAGAAGGCGCAGGAGCCCAGCATGAAGATGATGTACATCACCGCGTGCACGGGGTCCTGTGCGATGTGCGCGAGCGACTCCGGCGGGCTGAAGTAGTAGCACAGGCCTCCCACCGGGTAGGCGCGCGCGGGCCCGCCGCCGCCCACGTCGGCCCACACGCCCAGCAGGTTCACTAGGAAGTTACCGCTGAACTTTACAGCTAACATCTGAGGGGTAAAGGTGTCTTATACTTGCAGATCAAAAATTTATGATTTATTGCCAGATGTACTCTAAAATGTACCATTTGTATTATGAAGTAGAAGAAAAATCATTAAATAAATTAAAAAGGTGGCTGTCTGGATTGAAAATGTAAATAAATTTGTATTAAAGCTTTATAAAAAAAAACTCTAAATGAAATGAATTATAATTTTATAAAACAGTTAGCTTCTGTCTTTGAATTTAAGTTTTTATTGACCAACTTTATGAAAAATCGGAAGTAAAATGTTGATAAAAAAATTTAAAATTTTACAAACCTGTGAGATGACGTAGAGATTAGAAACGAGAGCAGATTGCAGAATGATAGGTATGTTTGAGGTGTAGAAGAGTTTGATTGGGTACGACGAGTACTGTCCGCGGTAGCGCGCCGACTTGATCGGTAGGTCTACACGGAAGCCCTGCGGAAAACACATGAATTGTAGAAAAAAATATAGAAGTCTACTAAAAAAGCAGGAGCGGTTATACACTGAGATTATTTCCAGCGAGAAATTGCATCGCGAAGCTCGCGGTAATAGTAGACGATTAGATACTGCAGATGCGCTTGTTGTCACTCAAAGACCATTTGAAGACAGCGTCAGACAGCATCTGTCTGGCAACATTACTGAAATGAACCTTTTTGGCAAAACTAAGCTTGTTTGGTTTTCATTGTAACTTTTTATTTTATCCGAGTGTACTTGATGTACATTCGTATATTTTTTTTTCTTTCGCTGCAATATGTCCCGTATTGTTACTCCCAAAGATTTTTAAATGAAATTAAAGTAGGAAAAGGAAAACCCACATTTACTAGTCTTTAAAAAATAATATTTTTGTTCATGCACTACCTCAAAAATGGGAAATGATAGTATTTTCCGCAAATAAATGACATGTAGGTAGGTATCATGTTGGACATCTGCAAAGGCCATGTAATATACAGTCCTGTCAACTACATGTTATAGAAAGGTCAAGTTAAACATGGTGTGCTCTGAGCCTACACAATAAGGAGGATTTTGTATGGAAAATAGTATTCAAAGTCGCATAACTTCCTCTTTCTCTTAAGTCTTTAGACTTGAAAAAAAGAGGAACTTATGCGACTGCTCAAATATAGTTCAGACAGATTTTGCAAGACTTCTTTACGAAGGAGCAAGGGTTAAGTCTAACCTATCATTAAAAGAGATATTACAATCAATTAAATTTTTTCGAGAAGTCATGAGGTATCATCATCTGCCTATCCTTTTTTCAGCTATGTTCCAGGCTTCTGGTCTAACCAGAAGAAGCTTGAGACCAATATATTATATGCTGCGACAAGACTTCTAAATTCAGAAGTGTTCTTACCTGGAAGTATATGACGATAGCAAAGACGAGGACGGTGGCGAGCAGGTTCATGAGGTTGGGCAGGTTCTGGCGGTAGAAGGCTTCGCGGAGCGCGCGCACCTTGTCCGGCCGGGTGGCCAGCAGGTGGAACAGGGCTATCACTGCACCTTCGAACTCGGTGCCGCGACCTACGGGGAAATTGTGATGCTGAATAACGGTTCTATAAGTGGTAACGTAAGGGGATTTATGTGATATGTACGATACGACTTTTCTAAGAAATCAGTGTTTAATATTTGTAAATCAATCCAGTTTTGAATTGAAAAAATCACAAGTAAATTCTATAGGTAAGTACTAACAACTTTTTAAAGTCCATTTAATATATTTATGGAAAGAAGAAGTTGGTAATATTTAATTAAATATATTTTGTGATACATAAAATATGAATGACAGATAAAAATATTTATTCAACAGAATAGGTATTGTGTTCAATGTATTTGTTTTCCTCTTTGTAATGGTAAGTGAGCAGTCTTAAGAAGGAAGTATTGAACTATATTTGCACAGGTAATTAAAACAGTTTTTATTCAAACTCCTGAACAAATGGCAGTACGCAAAACATGTCCCTACGTATTTTTGAAAGTTTTTCAGCTATAAAAGTATTTTTAAACTTCAGTAACTTTACCTACTCTAACCCTAATTATTATAAGTGTCTCTTAATTAATAGAAAATATCTAATAAGGGTGTAGGTATGTTAATTACAACAAAATAATCAGCTAAACTGGTAATTAACTTAACAATATAGTAAGTCAGTCAGAAATTATTATTACGTCTACAAAACCTGTATCAAAGTGCAAAATATTGGCTAACTGCATTTACCATAAAACCATAATGTGTATTAATTAGGTAAGCAAATAATCGCAGTTCCTTTTTTAGTGTTGCAGGAATTTGATTTGCATGACAACATATTTAACACAAGAAAGAACCTTACTGCTGTGGGTGTAAAAATACGTTATGCTTATTAAATATAGCTGGGTTGTCTACGGTACTTACCAGTGTTGACGGTAGCAGGAGAGAATGCTTTCCAGACAATAGTCTCACAGATGTTGGTGGCAATGAACAGTGAGATACCAGATCCAAGTCCATATCCTGTAATAACATGAGTTTATTTAGCATAATTAATACAACTTTTAGAAACCTAAGGTTAGGTAGAAAAACCTCGTGTTGTAGTTATAAAAACTATATATTTTAGTGGAGAATTCTTGACGAAAGTTTAAGTTTCCAAACTGGACGCAAGTTATAAAAACCGTTGTTCAGCGAAAAAACAAGAGTTTGGAAAATCCTTGTTTTATCAACTTGATTTTTCATCCATCCAACAATACTGAAATGTTGGTCCAAAAATACTGAAATGTTGGTTCAACAATACTGAAAACAATACTGAGTCTGTTGCTCCTCAGTAAAATTGACATACTGACCTTTTTGCAGCAGCTCGTCGAGCAGCAAGACGATGAGACCAGCAACAAACAGTTGGATGATGATGAGCAGACATACTCCGGCACCGATTTCACTCGGTTCACCGTACATGCCAGTCATTACATACACAATGGCTTGACCCACGGTGATCACCATACCGAATACTGCAGACAAGAGGATGGGTCAGATGGGGTTTTATCATAATTGGGGGATTGGAACTGGCTGTTATTTTGTCAAACTGAGTGTTTCTTAAATTGTAGCATCATGATATTGTTAGTGAGATTTTTTAGAACAGCCAGCCTGTGAAAACTTAGATGAAGTGAGTTATCAATGATCTTCTGGTGAAATGATATTTCACTTCACATCACACTCATTTCACAAGTTGTTCATGGTGATATTTTTACAGAATAGAACTACTGTATAGTCATCATAACATTGAATAATAAAATATTAGTCTGTTTCTGAGTGAAGATTTATGAATTATGCATCATCAGTTCATCACATTGTGGAGTACCTAGCAAGCAAAGTGTAGGTTTTGAATTCTCAATGAGTATTTTAATTACAAACAGTGGAAAAACATATTAACTTAAATCAGAACAAATAAAGACTCCCATTGATTGATATTACGATAAACTTAATTTTACCTCATTTTATAATCTGCAACTAATGGGAATAACCAATGATGATAAAAAAAAATATTAAAGTTACGCCTACTGTAAGATAACAGATATTTGTGGTTATCAATGAATATCTTTGTACAAATAATTTTTATCTTAATCACTATTTGGTGCTACAGTAACAACAAGTTAAGAATTTGCATCAATAATAATAGTACACAAATATATATTTGAAATTAGAAAGTTCAGTTAGTTCCTTCCTTTTGTTATAAATAAAAATTGGCAATGTGCCTGCCACTTTGTATGATAGAATTGGCATTCTGCCCCCATATGCAAGGTTTAGGGGACATCTAGTAAATATAAACACAGAAAATATTTTTATTATGAAGAAAATTCTTGATATGTACCAAATCAATTATTGTTGTGTATGAATATTTTTTAAGTTTACACAAATTATAACTTACAATTATATTTACTAACCAGGAATAAGAGTTTATATTGGCAAGGTTAACTTCTGCCATGATTACATGATTATCTAAAAGAGAAAGGCATTTACAAGACCCACTACTTACATTTCTGTGCACCATTGAACAAAGCTCTGTCTTTAGGTGTGTCACCAACTTCGATGATTTTTGCACCCGCTAACAGTTGCATGATAAGGCCAGATGTGACGATGGGAGAGATACCAAGTTCCATGAGTGTTCCTCTATTTGAGGCAAGAATAACACGGATCCAGTAGAAGGGATCCGCGCTGTCTGATGACATTATTCCGAATAAGGGGATCTGAAATGTAATTTTAAGGTTAGAATAGATAGTGGTGAAAGGTTATGGTAATAAATGACTTTGTTAACAAAACTTAGGATTTTGATAAAAATATAGTTTTCTGACTAAATAAACCATGTCTTTATTCTAATTTAAGATTTTGGACACTGGTATGTGTGAATGGGCTCCATTGCACTATGTGGGTAGTGACAAACTTTTTTAATCAAAACATGAAATAAACTACACAGTAACTTAGAACTTGATTCTATTATTACCATAGTTGGAACAATTCACTTGTAATAAGGCAGGATAAGTCTTTATCTCAAGTAGCATATGGCCACATCACAATATAATATCAAAATTATAACACTCACCTGACAACATACTAAGAAAATAAATAGAGTGATTGCAGTCCATAATACTTTCTCACGGAATTGGATCTGAAATACAAAGAGTTCAGTTAGAAACATACCAAAATTTCGAGTCCAAAATAATCATCATGAAGTACAGTTAGCTATCCTACATACACCAGCATTAGGGTTAGGTATGCACTTTCACTTACGTTTTAACACGTACGTCAGCCCTAAATCACTCTAACACGTCGACAATCACAATTAGATGCTACTACAAACACAAATAACATCAAAAGAGTACACAATCGTGAAAAATATAACTATGGCTTACCTTTCTTTCTGGTTTTGCTATTTCTGGCAATATACTGCAAAACGGCTTTATAACTTCGAGGAATTTGACTGCAAGCAGAACAATTACATTAATACATCACACCTTTAACACAGAACACACAATTTAAGAATAAAATCATCTGAAATGTGGAAATACGTGTCCGAGGTTTTATCACTATATTTAGTTATTAATATGAACGATACTCACTTCCCATTTTGATTTATTGCGAATTAACTACCCTAACTAAATTATTAACTGATCAATCCGGCTAAAACCATTCAACTTTTGTTCATTAGTAACACTCCAATAGGACTTTTCGCGAGAAAGAGCCTGCGCAACGCCGCCAACGAGCTGTCCGCGAATGACACGTCCACAACGTCACGTCACGTGACCTGTGATGTTGGCGTGTATAATGTTGCCCGCAACAATCTCCAATGAGAAATTTTAAAATCGTTGAAACGGTGATGCAACAAAAAATAGCATTGCTTACTGAGATACAGACATGATTTTTTTGCAGTTGAATAAATGGGTTTGCAGAGTAGTAGAGAATATTTTCGTATTTCGTGAATTATTTCATAATTAACATCCACTTCTAAAGCTGTGAAGCAATCATAGCAATTCAAATATGATTTTCAATGAAATGCAAATCATTATTTCTTCTATTTTTTGGTATTTTGACAAAGCTGCATTTTGTTCTTTTTGCTCACTGGCAATTTTGAAGATTTTCATTTGGATTTGGCTTCGTGTAGACTAAAGAAACTACGATATTCTTCCTGGAACTATAAGTGTTAGTATCCAGAATACCAGAAAATTAAATGGAGTTTACATCTGTTGTACGTCCGTTGCATATGTCATGATAATGTCAGTGTCACTGCCAAAGTGAACGTCAATTTCTCACTTGAAACCGCAGCACCATGTGCTTGTATTAGTAAATAATTTTGGTTTTATGCATTTCTAATCAATAAAAATGCAGCAAGCGCATCGTGCTGGTAACCTAAAACAGAGTAATAAAGCTCACAAGTCGCGCCACCGTTCAAAACGTGGAATTTCAGCTGCTGTAAAAGGTTAGTAATAGTCGTTTTTCTGGATCATACCTTTCCCCTTTTAACAAGGATTTAAATGATTTAATATATTATAGGCAAAGTGAATGTGAAGGAGTTTGTTCGCCGCAACCGCCATATACTAAAAAAAGATGAGCGTCGTCACCAGGCCAATCAAATTCGAAAGAACAAACGCGAAGAGGTCTTGTCCAAGAAACGTGCTTTAGGTGGTACTCGCAATCCTCCGTTCTTGGTGTGTGTAGTGCCATTGAACGCGCAACTTGACGTGCAGTCTGCCCTTGTTATCCTGAAGACCTGTTCTGAAGGAGCTGTGGTTACTGAGTCTTCTAATGGCATCTTACATGTTGGGTAAGTTTCAGTTGAATTTTAAAACAGAAAAAAATCTTCATTGTATTTACTATTTAATTTAAACCTTTACAGCTTACCAAACTTCAAGCAGAGATTCTCCTTCATATGCCCAGAAGTGGGCAATGACTTTGCCTTGTTAGATGCACTGAAAGTGGCAGACACTGCCCTATTCATCACGTCTGCACTTGATGAACCAGTGGACGAATGGGGAGAGAGAGTTCTTGCACTATCCATGGCCCAAGGCATGCCAACACCATCAGTTGCAACTATGGACATAGAAGGTGTACATCCTAAGAAGCGTACAACAGAAAAACAGAATGTACAAAAGCTTATCTCAAAATGGCTCCCAGATGAAAAAGTTGTGCAGTTAGACAAAAGTTCAGATGGACTGAACTTATTACGTAGAATTGGTAACCAGAAAAGAAATATCATCCATCACAGAGAAAAGCGACCATATATGCTTGCTGAAGAGGTTGAATATGTAGCAGAAACTGAAGGAGATAGTGGTACTCTGAAAATCAGTGGGTATTTACGTGGCATGCCATTGACTGTCAATGGTCTGGTTCATATCACTGGGTTAGGTGACTTCCAGATGTCAAGGATTGATGGATTGGAAGACCCACATCCATTGAACTTGGGAAAAGAGAATACAAAGTCAGATGAGACTATGGATTCAGAAGTAACAAAGGTTTCAGTGTTGCAAGTTGCTGATCCAGCTAAGCAGGACAGTCTTGTGTCTGAGAATATCCCTGATCCCATGGAAGCTGAGCAGACATGGCCCACTGAGGAAGAAATAGAACAAGCAAATTTAGAGGTAAATAATCACGACCTAAAATTTTTTTTTTTTAATAATTTTATTGAAAAAAAAATTAAACCTTTATACATTATCAGTATATCAATTTCTTGTAATATTTTTTCAATTCACTTTGTCCTTACTCATTCCAATTTCCATTGCAGACAAAAACTAAAAAAGTGAAGAAAGTGCCAAAAGGCTGGTCAGATTACCAAGCAGCTTGGATCGTCGAATCTGACGCGGAAGGCGAAGGATCTGACGACGGTAGCGAAAGCGAGGATGACGACGAGGCTGACGAATTTATGTCCTGTGAGGAAGATCAATCTGACCAGGAAGAGAATGGAGAAGATAATGACTTTGAGTCAGTTACAGAGTCTGAAGTAGGACCCACAGATGAGAAGTATGATGCTACCATTGATGCAGCTGAAGAACATGAAATGCTGCAAAAGTTAGCTGCTGCAAAGGAAGATCGCCAGTTCCCAGATGAAGTAGACACTCCTCAAGATGTGCCAGCCAGGGAAAGGTTTATGCGCTACAGAGGACTGGAGTCATTCAGAACTTCTGCTTGGGACCCTAAAGAGAACCTGCCTGAAGATTTTGCCAGAATATTCCAGTTTGAGAATTATGATAGAACTAGGAGGAGGGTGTTCAAGGAGTTAGAAGATAGTTTGATCAATATGGTGAGTAATTTTGATATATTCCGAAAAGAATCGTCTTAAAGAAATAGATTTTTGATTTGTCAATTACATTTGCTTTTGACCTCCATATGACTTTTATTGGAGAGTTGAATTTCAAGTGTTGTAAGAACAACAGCTTCTGTAATGTTGATTAGCTTCTGTAATATTTCTTGACTATCTGAATTTAGTAAGGCGATATCGCTTTACTTTGCAGAGTAATCTTGAATCACTTTAAAACTTTGGGGCGCCACAGGGATCAACACTTAGCCCACTTCTTTTTATTTAATGGCATCGTAAAGTTTTGCATGTACTCAGACTTCAATTTTTGTTTTCAGTACGGTTTCTACATTACGATTCACGTAAAGGACGTTCGTCAAGACTTATGGAAGGCGTTCCACTCAGCCAACGAGAAGGCTCCTTTATCTGTCTTCGGGCTCCTACCCCATGAACAGAAGATGTCAGTCATGAATGTGGCTCTCAAACGTACTGGAGCTAGTGATGAGCCTATACAGAGCAAGGAGAGGCTTATCTTCCAAGTTGGGTACAGACGGTTTATTGTCAACCCTATCTTCAGCCAGCATACTAATGGTGGAAAACATAAGGTTATTCAATACGTTTTTTTTGGGTTCTTTGTATTTTATCAAGAGTATTACCTATATTACCGATTTCCGATCTAAAGTTATTTTCTTAATGTTTGAAATCAATTACTTCATTTGGTGTCGATACGTCCTTTTTTCTTATGACGGCAGTATATTATCCTCGTGCTCTTTTCTTAATTTTGGTGTGTGTTTCTTAGATTCATGTTCATACATGTTTATCAGACATCACAAAATAAATATTTCATTTTTAACCACATTGTACACAATTTTTCATTTTATTTGGTCTGTCTCTGCTATACCTTCCATTATGTTACTGTTGTGATAAATATGATTTTCATTACAGTATGAGAGATTTTTCCAACCCGGGGCAACGTGCGTTGCGTCTTTTTACGCGCCGATTCAGTTCAGTCCGTCTTCAGTACTATGTTTCAAGGTAGGATTGCATTTTTCAGTGTTTATCTCTTTTTTTGTTTTATTGTTCTTGACTCGCTTCGTGGCATTGCTTTCTAATTTCTCATATAAATTTGTATTGTAGGTACCTTCTATTTTCTTTTATTTTACAGGAGAAGAGAAACACAAAGCTACAGTTACTAGCAACAGGAGTATTATTATCTTGCAATCCAGACAGGTTGATAATCAAGAGGATAGTGCTGTCTGGTCATCCGTACAAGGTATTTTATTTTCTATAACCAATATTGTGATTCATCAATCTCCGGCCTTTATTCCAATATAATTTATTTGGGTTGGCGTAAATTATTACTTTTCCCAAACATTTGTCTTAGCCACTATCTCAGTACCTATTCGACCCCTTTCTTATGTTCTCTGTGAAAATACCGTCGCTTTGTTTCCAGGTTAACAAGAGATCAGCAGTCATTAGATTCATGTTCTTCAATAGAGATGATGTTCTATACTTCAAACCTTGCAAGCTCAGGACGAAGTACGGTCGTACTGGACACATCAAAGAAGCTTTAGGTAAGTGTATTTTTTCAAAATATTGCAGCTACCTGAGAATTGTGATAGCAAGTTCCATTTTCATTGTATTGTTCGGAAACTAGGGTCATGGCTGCCAATGAAAACGTCAGAAAAATGGAATAACACTATAAGCAAAAAGATAAGATTTCATCTCAGCAGCCCTACGTGCTAATGCGATCCAATTCCGATAATGTAAACGGAATAGCGCTATTCGTCTCCCTCTTCGAGTGGAATCACGATCGTTTTAAGACTTCCTAGTAGGGCCCCAGGACAGTAAGGGAGGGATCCCTTTACCGTCATGCTTGCAAACAGTGACCATTACTAGATCGTCCAGTTAGTCTCTGAAATATTTGTAACTAATTATATTAACATACATGACAAGCAAGCGCGTGCCCTGTACGCCAAACATCACAAATATGTGGCAAAAAGTACGGTGAATCTGTAGCCTGGCGTCGGGGGCACGCCGATGTGTTTATGCTCCGGCGTTCAAAAGGTTAAAGGTAGTCTGTACTGTCCCACTGCTGGACAACTTTTTTACATTATTTTTTCTTACAGGAACTCACGGCCACATGAAGTGCGTATTCGACGGGCAGCTCAAATCTCAAGACACCGTTCTTCTGCATTTATACAAGCGAATGTTCCCCAAGTGGACGTATGAGAACTGCATCGTCACTGATAGAGGTACTAAGGACGCCGATATGATGGATTAGATATTTATGTAGTTAAGTTTAAGGAAATAAATGATACTGTAAACGTAATATTGTGTTGTTTTTATTGATTGATGTCCTAAAACATATCTTATTTACCTTGCTTGTCTTCTGGACCAATGCGATGCAATTCTTTTATTTTTAAGAACCGTTCACATTAGTATCGCAATCACGAACTGACAAAAAATAACATCTCTAACTTCCCTACATTTTGACGAAAATCAACGTCGTTGAGACGATATTGCAACTTGAATTTGAAAGCTTTTTAATTACAAGAATTGTCATCTGGTCACATACTAATTAGGTAAGAAATCTTGGCTGCATTGTAATAGATTGGCCTAGGCAAGCGAGGGCTTAGAAACGCGTGCTTCGGTCATTATTCTCGGGATTGTGATAATATTCACAGGCGGTCCGCGGTGTTATTCATAGGAATACCAAACTGCTATGCCTGTACAGCTAGCGGGGTAGTGGCACTTGTCTCAACGCAGACGATCAGCGAGTAGCGAGTGAAGCTAGCAACCGGATACGAGTTAGCGAGTGTGTAGTTTCGATAGTTTTGTCGCTCGGCTTTAAAGCGCTTAGTGCTCTTGTGCGACGGGCGATTACTCGCACCACTCGCTTTGGCGTGCGGCGCACTATAAGTAGAAATTACCGCCAGGTGGGCGCTCGCCGTGACTTCTGACTTCTGAAAACCAAGCGAGCATCGCTGAGCGAGTATTTTTTTTTTGATAGCTCTTGTCACCGAGGCAAACTAGTGGTAAGAGAGTTCTCGCCGGCAGTGTGAACAGCCAGCTATCGACTAGAAATGTATGTGTCTCTTTACTCACACGGGTGAAATGATCTTGATCAAACCTGGATGATTTATACCAGCAGCTGTACTCAACCTTTTTTCTCTCTGGGCCACAATGCGTAGTTAAAATAATATTCTACATTTAATTGTATCTACAATTATATTTAAAGTGAATAAATAACTAAATATTCTGTGATTATTTCAAGCGTCTACCTATTGCTGTTATAAATATCGAGCAAAAAAATTTGTTGTATGGGAGCCCCCTCAAATATTTATTTCATTCTGTTTTTTAATGGGTCTTTTGAATTAGTAACAAAAGGAACGTTTTCATATGACATAGGCCAACTTTTTCACGTTGATAAAATGGGTGAGGAATAGTCAGCACATCGTCAAGGCGTACATCAGTACAGCATAGATACATACACATTGATACACTGCCTAAATATGGCATCAATATTGTGCTCGGCTACAGGGCCACACGGAAAAGCTTGGTGAGCCACAGGTTAAGTATAGCTGATTTATACCAATGTACAGAGTAAAAATAAAATCCACGTTACGTTTCCACATCTTTATTGACACATGAAGCGCGAAGGCCTACTCAGTGAACATCGGGGGTAGCAATCTCTTCGCCACTAGCCTAACATTAAACGTAATCTCTTATGAGGCAGTGAAAATAAGTGAAATACTGCGATATAACTTATTGTAAGTCGACAAATTATTTACAACAGTTTTGAACGTTGTTTGCATGTTGCATGCTCTAAAACAGTAGCGTTCCATACGAAAAGTGAACCTTAATCGGATTGTTTTATTTGCTCCGCTGGATCAGTCGTTAAAGGAATATGCACATTAAAATGCATACGAAAAAGTCTAATTTAAGTATGAAACGCTAACGACTGGAAGATTTTGTACAACATTCAAAATTTTTACTTTACCCGCATAACACGACTCAATGTAGGTAGGTAATGATTTTTATTTCGAATACGTTGAATTGTGATAAAAGATTCCCGTTGCATATTTAGCTTGAATAACGTCTAAATTCATCCTAGAGATCTCAGGTAATGCGCAACAAGCCTACGAATTCTGATTATTTTCATTTTAACCCACAAGGCATCGCGAACCTCCCGGGAGTCTCGCAAAAATTTAAAGATAACATAATCAGCGTAACATTGTTGTCTTATCGACTTACAATAACTAATTACCTAAAAAAAAACTTGCAGAGAACGTCACAAATAATATTATTTTAACATTACAAAAATTAGTAAGTTATTACGACAACAAAAAAACTGAATTCACCGCATTCTCTGCAATCGTGCGCACATAACACGAGCGAATTATTATAATACAAATATTAATAATAACAACTATTAATAATGTATGAATGCAAACAAATTGTACTATTCGGTGTGATTAGTGATAAGTGGAAAAAAAGATTACTTAAATAACGTACATTTAATTTTTTTTAAGAGTATTTTCTCGCAGGTCCTGCTGCTTTGTCAAATTAAACCTTATATTCATAACACTAAAACACGTAATGTAATGTAGAAAGATGTTTTAATAGAAAATAGTATTAAAATAAAGCGTTCAGATATTGATATATTGACGAGATTAGTTTTGCTTTGTTCGGAAGAATCTACTGTGGTAAATTTTATTGTCTGTTTACTGCTATCAACAGTCTTATTGAGAATGTTATAGCTTTGCAAGTTGATGTAATCTGCAGCCGCAGAGTAAGCAATATCTGAATGCATTTTAAATCTCAAGGATAATCATCGAACCGTCAAACAACAATTTATTTATAAAATGGTGATGCCAGAAGAAGAAGACACGAAAACAGATATATTTCTAATGACTCGAATGGTTTCAATTGACATAGTGTGTAATGGAAATCAGCAAGTGAAATGTTTCACAATCACGAATCCCAGAAATACAAAGTTCATTCTCAACCTGCCGACTTCCATTAGAACTAGGAAATCTATTTAATCGTAACTTCAAAATCTCATGTATCACAAAATAAAGCAAATTAAGAATTATAGAAACTAATGTAAACTAGCAAATTTTCTCATCAAAATCGTTAATTATCTAACCTAAGTAGGTACGTCAGCGACATTTCATACACGTAGTTATTTAACGCTTTCACAATCTATCCTTCAAGCGCCATCTTAGCCACACAATATTTTTTATTTAGAAATTATTATTTAACTTTTTAATTTCGGTTTAATTTATATTTCTCTATTATAAAAGGCAAGTGTTTCACAGTTGGGTACGGCAGGCGTGACCAGCTCATGTCAAATGCGTTCGATATTTGAATTGCGCGCGAAAGTTCACGTCATCTGTTTTGACAGTTTTTTTTTTGCTTTCATGGAGGTTTGTTGTGTTTATGCTTTAGGTTTTTTATTGCGTCGCTTCTTGGCGTCGCCGGCGTCGGGGGGCGACTGCTTGGGGCTGGTGGTGTTGTTTGATACACCGGACTTGCTGTAGAGGTTGTTGAGGAACTCCTCGAGGTTGGGATCGTGACTGTAATGTAGCAATAAACAATTAGTATTTTAATCATAACTTAAGGCCTCGGCTAGGGTGAGAAGCATGCAAGGTGCATGTTATGCATCAAAAATATGAAGCTGCTTTTTGGGTCAATATTGAAGTGAGACTGGCGGGCCCCCAGCGCAATGTTAGGAATCGGCCCCGCTAGCGAACCATCGTCTATTGTTTTACTTTAAGGTAACACATCTTACACATCCGGCCTCTACTGACCGCTGCACTGTGGCCACTGTACCCGCCCTAGTCATCGCGCGTTCACCTTGGACTAGGCCTTAGAGTCCGATATCCACATAATATGATAATGGTCGACTTACCCAGTGGATGGTCTCTGGTTGAGGTCGGACGCTGCGGCCGCCTTGTTGCCGAGCACGATCCGGTACTGTACCACGTGGCAGTCCGGCCTCAGTTGCTTCAGGTTCTTTTTCTAATATAAATTGTCATTTATTAATAAAACAAGGAGAAACGGCTGGACCGTGTAATCTAAATAAATGTAAATAATTTGCTGTGGATAACGGTGTGAGTTTCACATTTATATAATATCTTTATTTATATTATTTGCGCAGACATAATGTGTTACTGTTTGTTTGTCCCAAATAAATACATAAATAAAAGAAGGATATTGAATTTGAGTTGTTACCTGGCAACTGGCCCACTGTGTGATCTGGTAGACGGCGCCGTCCATGCAGGCGTAGTACATCACGAGAAGTCCCATCATACTCGACTCTGCCCATATGTCGCCCTGAACACAAAACATTAATTTTAAATATACAACGCCATAAGTACTTTCTGACCGTTTAAATGGACATCTCAAATTGGAATTAAACAAAATGAAATTTCTCGGAATGACTTCGAGAGACTATCAAATTTTGAAGCGTAAAAATGTATTACAAATGTTTAGTTGACAATTTATCGAGAGTTTACAATCTCTCAAGTTATTTTATAATCTTACGAAGTTTGCTATTTTCCGGTGACATACACAAGACTCAGATTTTTTCTGACTATACTTTAAAACGACATTTATCCACTTACATTTATTTATTTAAACTTCATGTACTATAGTCGTACATGGGCGGACTTAATGCATGAATGAAACGAAGAATATCTTAGGGTGTAACCACACTTATCGATTGATCGTCGATCGATTGGTGCAGAAGCACCCTTTTTTTTCCGTAGTGGCACCCTTAGAAGTTTAACGACGTTAAATCGAGGATCTTGACGGATCAAATCGTCCCAAGTTCCACAAAAATCGTATGATTAATAATTGTAAACTCCAAGCATAACCGTCTGCATAATCCTTTGCGTAGCTTCCTGTCTTCTGATGAGCTGCTTAAAAAGCAGGGTACTTACCTCTTTAGCGGAGTGTCGTATCTTGCACTGCACGCAGTAGCGCGCGGCGTAGCACGGCCGCTCCGTCAGCACGCGCTTGTGGCGCCGCCCGCAGTTCGTACATCTGATACAAGGCACACGCAACGTTATATTGGGTCACCTGTAGGAAGGTGTTCACTCATTAATAGATAAGGCAGTGACTACAATGAAATGCTCCAGAAAACTAGTAAATATATTTTTATACTGAGTAAAATCGCCAGAGCATAAACGCATCGGCGTGCCCCCAACGCCACGCCGCAAATTCGCCTTTTTGTCACATTTTTGTGACGTTTGGCGTCGGACATCTAGACGCACTGCAGGTTACCATCCTTACCTTGTTGCTATTCCACCAATTCGCACTAAACGTTTCCAAACGTCTTTTATAATGCGCACAGCAAAGGAGTGGAACTCTCTGCCTGCGTCTGTGTTTCCGAACACATACGACCCTAATCTCTTCAAAATTAGAGTGAACAGGCTTCTTCTGGGTAAGCTCGCTCCATCGTCTCGTCGACTTTGTCTGTCATCTATGACCAAGACTAGAGTCAAGAGCAAACCCATATTAAAAAAAAAAAAAAAAAAAAAAACGGCACGCGCTTGCTGGTCATGCATACGTGACAATGGCGTTCAAAAGGTTAATAATATGTCAACTTATAAGGCAACAGTGAAGACTCTTAACCGCGCAGTGAAAAGTCAAATCAGAACAGGAGATAATCATCTAATTTTGGAACAATCTCTACATCTTACACAACGACCACTCAAAGGTTGAGTGGTAGAAAATGCCTGAGGCATTAAGTCCGCTTCTGTACATTTGTGTGCATGAAGTATTAAATAAATCTATACTCATTTTATAAATATTTTTGTATATTACGAATAAACTTAAAAACTACTGGACCGATTTGAAAAATTCTTTCAGCAATGGATTTTTAATCCCCGTACTCCCACGGGAACGGGAACTACGCGGGTGGAACCGCGTGACGTCCGCTATAAATAGTTAAAAAAGTTCAGTACAAATGGTCACTAAATTAATTTAAAATATTTATTTATATGTTTTTACACTCACAAAGGAATCAAAACCTATAAGGTAGGTACTTCCCGTTGATCTAGAGTCGTGAAATTTGGTAAGAAGATAGATCTTACGGTACAAGTACAGGAAAAAGTTTGAAAATAGGGAATTTGTAGTTTTATCATAAAAAAAAATGCGTTTACAAACTTATATTTTCGGTTGAATGGTATGGGAGAATATTTTGTTCAACAATGTTAAGTATGTCCTTCCCATCTTACCTCCCCGCCCCATCCCGTCCCTCCTCATCAAAATTTTCTGTAACTTCTGTACTGTCATACTCCAAAGGAACGGCAATCCGACACGACCGGAGAGAGATTTGGCACAGGACCAACGGCTTAACGTGCTTTCCGAGGCACGGGGCACACCACCAATTTCCAGACTCCGGGCTGTCACCGAGAACCGTACTGGAAATCGTATCGTACTGGAAAAACCCTGTGATACTGATTGCCCAACCTGGGAACCGAGTCCAGTCCCCGCGCTCAGCAGTCGCGCTTGCGACCGAGAGACAAGCAGACAAGAGGAGCAGTTTGTTCCGCACAAGTATAGTATGTTACCTGATGGTGTTGGCGGCGAACTCCATCTTGTCGTGCAGCTGCGCCAGCAGTTGGCTGAGCTCGCTCCACGCCGCCTCCACGTGCCGGGACTCCAGCGCGCGCCGCTCGTACGCCTCGCGGCGTTCCTGTTTAAGAAGAATCGTTTTATCTTTCGATGCTATATGTTTAGCCGCGATAGTTCCTGGTCGACCACTTTCCGACCTTAATGCCAAAGGCATAGGGGAGAAAAGTGATCGATTACGCACCTTAACTCTATAACAAATAAGGTCAAAATTGAGCGTTTTATCTTGAATAAGATAGGACTAATCTTCATCGAAGCAATATGAAGCTAATACGATTTCAAAGGATGCCTCTTGCTGAACTTTTGTCAAAGCAATATGAACCTTCACAAGCATGAAAGAGGGTCGAAAGCAAGGCTTGCTTTGAATCAAGATGCAGACCTTGCTTAATAAACCTTTGGCAAAGTAATATGAACTCACCGGCTCTCCAATAAGGTCGAAAGCATGCTGCAGTATCTTGAAGGCCTCTTCGGCGCCTGGCTGCTGATTCTTGTCGGGGTGGACAAGGAACGCTTGTCGTCTGTAGTATCGCTTTATTTCTTCGTCTGTACATGATACGCTTACACCCAGTATACTATGAAAGAAATAAACAATTTTCAGGTTCTGTTACTGATGAAGGAAACATCATCATTAGATAAAATTAAGATAAGTTCAAGTTTCCTACTTGAACTTATCTTAATTTTAACTAATATATTATAGTCCTCCTGACCGATTTCGGTAATGGCGGCCAATCTCAACCGAGACTAGCCATCGGCGCGGGACATATTATAGAGCACAAGTGTGTGCGCAAACACAGGCGCACTCCCTTTTCCATCACTCACATATTCCGATGGGACGGCAACCCGACACGACGTAACGTGCTTTCCGAGGCACTGGGGTGTCACACTACCTACGTCTAAACTCCAAATTGGAAAACCCGATAACACTTTTTGCTCGACCTGAGAATCGAACCCAGGCGTGTATGTTTGTAAAAGGTTAATTCTGGAATTTGAAGCCCTAACTTCATACTCTTTGTTCCCACATACATCCAAATCCAACGAACATACTACGACGTCGGCGACGCAGCACGGCGCGGGGACCGGGATCGCAACAGCATCGCGGCATTGCATCGTCCGACACAACCGCGCTCGGACGTACCTTTTGAATTTTAGTACTTAGGTTGCTATAATTGAAAACCACCTAATAAACCCTTTAAAAATACAGTCCACTTGCTTTATATTCTACCTGGGCTTAGACACTCTTCAAAACGGAACGCGGCAACTCTGGTTGCTGTATGGGACATGCATGGTCACACAGAACAGGGTTATTTTCTGGTATAGAAAGAAAGTAAACATGTTTATTTGGAACACACAATCTAGGAATAAAGAATAACGAGACCTAATTTTAAAACAATAACATTGTGCGTCTACACAAAACGTAGTAACCGATGTAAATCGGTTACTAAGTTTTGAGTCGATACGACCTTTTTTCTATTGACGGCAGAGTACTAATCAATGTGGCAAGGTTAAAAAGACCATTGGTGGTCGATCTTGTGCTTTTTCAAATGAAGTTCTTCAAGTCTCCAACTACAATCTGTTCAATTCACAATTCTTAACTATGTAGATATCAGCCTTCAGTCATACCGGAAGCATCTAAGGACCAGCATTTCAAACCTCAATAAATTTACGTGCTAATTCGCTGACGTTGTCACAACTAAAATTGTGCTAAAGGCTACGGCCCTGCCACTTACGGCTCTGACAAGAAAATGATAAGGACATCTTGTATTCATAAATGTGAAGATTTTATTAATAAAGAGGTTAGCGTTACTCGTCATATCACTGTTCAGTTATACTTGTGAGTGAATTAAATAGCTTCTGATTTTGTAATGTTTTTTTAACGAATGTTTATCTATAAATTAGATATATATATATATATACCCTTGTATTTATATAATCTGAATCTCGGAAACGGCTCCAACGATTTTCATGCAATTTAGCATGCAGGGGGTTTTGGGGGCGATAAATCGATCTAGTTGGCTTTCATTTTTAGAAAATGTTTACCTTAAATAAAACCGACCAAAACTCGATCATCCAGGTACTAAAAATAGTCATATTTTTTATAATACATACTTTTATTGTTCAGGCTTTGGTTGACAACATATGCGTCTGGGTGATAGAATAGGTGATTTAACTACCAATAAAGTGAACAGGAATATTCGTGTTGGCTACCGCATGTTTATTTAGGAATAGTGACATACATTATGGTTAAAATTAGAATAGGACTGGCCTTCATATAAACTGTAGTTACCACGACTTAAAATGGTATTTTTATTCAAATGAGGATTTCATATTTTAATGAACCGCCACTCGTCCATTGAAAGGTTCATTAGAAAACCAGCGTCAGACAGCATCAGTCTGTCTGACATTTCGCTGAAATGGACCTTTTTAGTGCAGCCGTGAGACACACACTTGGTTCTTAGCATACCTACATTTTTTTTATGTACCGTGCGTGTTTCATGTAAGTGCTAAATAAATATCAATATTCTTTCTTTCTTTATATTTTAAATACTTATCTAACTATTTACACTTAAAATAAAAATAAAACCTCCTAACTAAAATATGGCGTCAAAAAATTCGTCCGCATCGCTATGGACTGGAATTGAGCCAAAAAGACTGACGGCATTGCCACGTTGTATGGCAATGTTTATCCTCTGTCCGAGGTAAAAGCCAGCCCTCGGGTCACGTGAAGTGTCAACTAAGCATGTAGCAAGTTTTTTTATATAACGCATGAGCACTCGGACCCCACGGTCCAAGAGTTTCAACCCCAAACGGCTCGAAAATATAATTGCCAACTAGGTTATTATATTTCCGCCACTGTAGTTAGTTTGGCAGTTAACATTTTGCAATATTGCGTAAAGGATCCACGCGTTTGTCAGACAGTGACGGTAGTACCAATAAAATTCGTGGCGCTGAAAATATGTTGAGCGCACAACTTCTTTCACGGAATCTGTTTCTTTTTTTTTTTTTAAATGACTACTCGCTGTTCAGCACACTTAGGCTGGTTACTGCTTAACCGGACTATCCTGTGGTGGCCTCAAATGAATTTAAGGCTCCCAACAAGGGTTTACAAACGTAGTTGAACTAAATGACCCTTCGCTAGGGGCATCCCCTGTGGGATACAAACCTCGGCTTAGCGGCGTCATTTTGGGAGGACAGCAAGGGACAGGCTGGATCATTTCATTATTATTTTGGGACGAATTTAAAACTACTGGCTCAGCAACGCGGGCTGGCAATCAAGGGTCGGGGAGGGTTATTATTGGGACGTCGCGACGGGCCTCGGCGGCGAGGCCGGAAAACGGAACGCGGTCTGTTTTTGTTTTTACGAAGCGTGCTGGTTTTCCTACAGCTTTCTTGTTTCTGAGTGTTTCCTCCTCCTGTTGACCTAGTCAAAGCCGTCATTAGTATCGTAGTGCGCCTAAACGGTAAAAAGCTTAATTTTTTGGAAAGTGTTAGCAATGCCGCCTTTAGTAGCGGTCACCTAAGCCCGAGGCGTCTCCGGTCTCTGAGACACAACGACGCCGCCTGTGAGTAGGCTTACTATTTCAGTATCAACGTGAAGTAGTTAAGGAGGCAGATTTGCATGACCAATCGAGAAAACGCATAACTAAATCGAAACAGTAAAGTTCTCGAAAAAATCAATGGATAAAGCTTTCTTTTTTTTGTCTATCGTGAGTCTGTTATAGGTACGTAATGAATCTTCACGTTACCATTACACATACAAATGGATCACTAAGTACCTTATCTATAGAATACAACCTCATTACCCATCACACATAGCTGACAATTTACAGTAGCAACATTATTTTCATGTTCAAGGGAACGAAACTGAACTCACATTGTATAAGCTTTTCGTAAAATAAGTGGCCAGTTTATACTGGAAATATATACTTTAATACGTCATCGCTTGTATGTACTTAGTGAAACAAGGCCAGGCGATCGCGTCAGACGCGTGGTTCGACGGTCGAACGTATAAAATTGGTGATGGTTTAGCAGTTCAACTGTACTGGCATTTAATACGAAAAAAAAACACAAAATCTACTCTAAACAAACTTGAAAATAAGTACACAAATATCAGACTTTTCTGTTGTATTGGAAAACCATACATTTATTGATTGGTCTGCTGTCAAATTAGGCATAGAGAGAGACTGATTAAAACAGCAATAAACAATCATATGACTGTGAGAAAGCTGACATTTGATTGGAGAACAGATTGGAAACCTGGAATGTCAGTCTGATACTGACAGAAAAAAAAATGGTTTTCTCACCATTTGAGAGAGTAATATACTATCTATACGAATAATAAAGCTGAAGAGTTTGTTTGTTTGTTTGAACGCGCTAATTTCTGGAACTATCAGTCGGATTTAGAGAATTATTTTTGTATATGATAGCCACATTCATGAGGAAGGTTACATAGGCTATACGGGATCGGGCAAAACGGGGTATGCGCGTACGAAGTCGCGGGCAAAAGCCAGTGCTTAATATTTGACAGTCCCAGAAGTTACTTTTATTTGCATACCCACTTGAGTGACAGAGTGAAGCAAACATGTTTCTAAAAACCAAAGCTTTCGTGAACTGTAACAAGTGTGTCTACTGAAACTTTACTGTTTAGTGGCATGTTGATTGTAAAGAAGTGTTATTGCCATTATACAACTTATGACACAATTAGATTACGACTCAGATGATAACAATGATACAGTTTAATTGCATTGTTATGTCAATGTGCAAGATAAATGACAATTAGGACCGGCTTCACCCTCCATCTTCGAAAGTATTGATAACTAGATTTTGCCCGAGGCTTTACTCATGTAAAAGAAGTCTATAATCGTCTTCAGGGTTCCAGCTATCTCTGTACCAAAATTCATCAAAATTGGTTCAGTAATTGAGGCGTGAATACGCAAGGAACAAACAAACTCACTTTCGCATTTATATTATTAGTTAGGATGTTGCATTATTTATATGGTGAATTAGCCCTTTATTTCGTTGATAAAATAGGCTGTTTTTTTATCACAAACCAATATCAAATGTTCCCTATATTTTGAAGAGTTACGAGCAAAAATGCATTTAACAGATTTTTTTCCCTTTTTTTTACCGACTTCAAAAAAGGAGGAGGTTCTCAATTCGTCGGAATCTTTTTAGGGTTTCGAACATCTGTTTGGAAAAACGGAACTCTTACAGGATGACTCGGTTGTCTGTCCGTCTGTCGATTTTCTCCGAATCTACTGGACCGATTCAGTTGAAATTTGGTACATATATAACCTTCTATGACCCAAGCACGGATGCTTAACGAAAATGAATAACATTTTGAAAATAGGGGCACGTGTGACATATCAAATCAAAGATCTCATCGTAAGGGTCTCAAAAGTATATTTTTGTTTTTTTTTTTAATATTCTATAACGAACTTTTTAAAGAAAATTTATAATATTTGTTCAAAAGCCCCTCCTCGAAACCAATGAGTCTAAAATTTTGAAAAAAATACAGCATTTTACTATAACAGGAAAACGATTATGATTTAAAATTAACAAGTTAAAATCTACACTAAAAAGTAAAAAAATAACTTTAATTCCAGAAGTCGGTGTCAAAAAAGGACGAAAAAAAGCAAAAAAAAAACACCGACTTCCAAAATTAAAGTTGATTTATACTTTGTAGTTTTTTTATTTGGAAGTCGGTTATTCGGTATAGTTGTGTTTTGTATTTAACGTGCCTTTGATTCAAACCTAATATGGCTGTTAACATTTCGGATGGGGAATACTTATGTATTGTTTGGTTCTTTACAAAATAAAAATATAATATAATAATGAGGTTTAAATGACGTACGCAACTTCACCCAAGCCCTCTAAACATTAGTAGGTATTGGGAAATTAGATACTATTACAATAGAACCCTATTGTAATATTTTTTGTTTAAATTTTTCCCGCTAACCTAAATTTTCTCATAGGTATTTTTTTTTAACAATGCAGTTTGGTTTTCCAGTGATATTCATTTTCCTTAAAATAACAAATAAAACGGGTATTGTCCATATGCATGTAAAACAGTAGGTATCTCCTCCCAACTCCAATTATTGATATGGTAAAATTACTGGCTGTATGTAACTATTGGTACTTACCATATATTTTGATATTAAATTTTTCATAATAAAAATACTAAATTGAATTCCCAATTAAAAATATTTGTTTATGAAAAGATTCCATTGCAAGTTGCAACCCATACTTTGTAGCGCCTTTTCATGTAAACCAGTGGTCGCCCAGTGGTCTAAATTAGACTATAATTAATTTAATTTTTAAGCACTATTATAAAAAAAAAATATTAGCTTTCTACACTCCTTCTCCATATAAACTTTAAATTTGTCAATTAATTCTCCTCAGTCCGCGAATTTTTCGTAAAAAGGGGTAAGTACAAAATTTTGCTTCACGTATTAATCATGCAAATAGTTTCTTAATCTCGAATTATAAATTCAAGTATAAGTGATTGCTATTTATTTATGATCCATATTTGAAATAAACTACAAACATAGTTGATTCATAAGGTGCTTTGAAATAAACATTGATGCATTTTTTTTGTTCAAAAATTGCATCAATTCTGACTAAAGAAGACTGTTATTTTTACTTCAAAAATATAAGAGACAATTAGATAAGAAAAAACAAGATGTTCTTTAATAAAGTTTGAAATTTTGCCCTACAATTTTAACTCACGTGTTACACACTATTTGAGTACTGGGCAAAGGCCTCACCCAAAATATCAGACACTCTTTTCCTAGTGTTTAAGGCCGCACCTACATATTAGACACTCTTTTTCTAGTGTTTAAGGGCTCATCCACATATAAGACACTCTTTTTCTATTGTTTAAGGCCTCACCCACAATTTAAACACTCTTTTCTAGTTGTTTTAATGACTGCTTAGAAGAAAACTAGGTTCTTACTAGGTAAAAGTGTTACTGTGTAGTTTTTATTAGAAATTTCGCAGCAGCAGCCCCGGCAAGCACGTACCTAAAGCCGTCGGTTCTGCACCTGACCTGTCGCCAACTGTGTCGGTTTGCAGTCCCATAGACTATGAGAGTAAAGGTACTGCACAAGACTGAAGACCTGTGTTTTTGAGCACACACTACTGGACTAGAATCTCTTCCGTACAAGACTCATTTCTGTTGAGATTGTCCACCTGGACTGGAGTTTGGTCGGGAGGAATAAAGAAAACTAGGAAAGAGATGGTCGTCACATTGTTGCCATTGCGGGTAAAACCTGGATGAGGCTGGCACAGGAACGTGGGGATTGGCACAAGAAACGAGAGGCCTATGCTCCGCAGTGGGCACAGTCTGGCTCTGGATGATGACGATGATGTTGAGGTAAGAGATCTTGCACTTTTTTCTGTTATGTTTTGAATAATTGGATACTTACTGCTGTATAAATTCAAGTTTTTATAACTTTACAGACAGATGTGTTGCTGGGGAGTTTGTTGCGCCACTTCTTCTTCCCAGCTAAAACACTAGGAAGTGGTGACGGGCGGGCGTTTTGGGGGACTGTCTTTATGTAGAACTTTGATGTTCAAAAAGTGCTGGCACACAACCTAATTTGAATAAATGACTTTTGATTTTGACTGTTTACTAACCTGTAAGGATCTTTTCCCTTGCATGCAAGTAGCCTCTTCATGGCTTCCTCTCCAGTCGCTGGCAAAGGTATATTCGCATTCAGCTTCGTCGAATCATTTCCATTGTCCGTTTTTATTTCCGCTGCAATGAATATAATGTAGTTAGATTTACAAACTTTTTGGTATACTACTTGGTACTTTNACAACCTAATTTGAATAAATGACTTTTGATTTTGACTGTTTACTAACCTGTAAGGATCTTTTCCCTTGCATGCAAGTAGCCTCTTCATGGCTTCCTCTCCAGTCGCTGGCAAAGGTATATTCGCATTCAGCTTCGTCGAATCATTTCCATTGTCCGTTTTTATTTCCGCTGCAATGAATATAATGTAGTTAGATTTACAAACTTTTTGGTATACTACTTGGTACTTTTTGGTAACTTAAGACAGAAACTAACTGCCAAACATAATTATATTATGTAGATGTTTCCAACGTCCCAACCACTGAATTAAGACCACTGGTGTTGTATCTACATTCTACAGCATATCTTTGCCAAAATAAATATTTGCAACATTCGCAAATGAAATCTTTATCTGCTTCATAAAAATCTTACTCTTTCATTCATTCATTGACAAATAGCGCACAGCATAAGCTGCTGGGGATAGAAGCGTGAAATGAAATTCATAAAAAAATTGAGGAAGGAACTCTCTTTTCATACAACTTGATATTTTTAACGCCATCCAAAATTATTCAGGGATTAGATATGTAATGTTATGTGCGTGTGTATGTGTGATGTTCACTGGTAGAGAATGCCTTGTTGCATGAAGTCCAGCTATGCACCACCATTGTACACTTAAGTTATAAATAAAGAGCATATTTTTATGTAGGTGTTGGTTTTTTGCATGAATCGTGTCTTTGACCTTATGTCTGTTTTTTGGATGGTGATAAAAAAAACCAGATAGCATAAGGGGGAAGGATTTTTGAAAATTGAGCTCCTGAAAGGGGAGGAGGAACGTTTATGCAGAAGCGTCATTTTTGTCGATGAAAAATTTCATCAGGTTTGTACAGATGCCAGCACATCAAGCTACCCGAAACTGTCAAATTTTCCCAATCAACCTTGAACCTTATTGTTTAGTGATAAAGTTGAAATCTATTAAATAAATTTGACAGATTGTTATTGTTTGTTGTGCTGGCGTCTGTACATGGCATGTTTTATTATAGTAAGTCTAACTGTACAATAAGATAAGTACAGCTACAATATAATAAAACTTTCTATATCAAACCTAGAACGTTATGATAATATTATTGTGTGTGTATGCTAATTCTAGCAAAGTAATTAACAAGTAAAACGGTTTATCTAGTGCATGACTACTATTAATACTATAACAGTATTAGGTAGCTTAGTATTTTCTTCTATAATAATGTATTGCACATAGAATTCTGCTATGTATTGAGTTTGAGATGTCTTTCAAAGATATTGTTCTCGAAAACTGTAGCCTAGCGGCCGGTTTCCGAATTTAGAATTTAGACTTAAGAATGTTTTAAACCATTTTTTAAAGTAGTTTGTCAGATTTTCANCGGGGATTCCCGCAAGTAATACATACATTTAGTGAACAGTGCGCGGTAATTCCCCTACTCGCTTTAGAACCGAGTAAGGGAATTACCGCGCGCTGTTCACTTGTCTAAATTTCCTCTATCAGTGTATTGTTTCGTTTGGCTGCTATAGCGAGTAGACGTATTGTAAGCATAGTAAAGCAAGTTAACATTTGTGTTACCATTCATTCCATTATCCAAAGTTTAATGTTTAAATAAGATGTCATTTCAAATAGACAAATCCAAGTTATACCAAAAATTGTTTGAAAGTTTTAAAAAATCTCATACAAGTACGAAAGTACAAAATGTACAAAAGTTAGTTAACGAAGTGTGGCGAAATTATAAATTACAAGCAAAATCCGACAAGGAACTAGATATTATTGTATCTAAGAGAATCGAAGAAGAATTGCAAGCAGCGACTAAGAATAAATCCAATTTACTACATTTTTTTTCTAAGGTGAGTGACGAAATCATTTTAGGTACCTACTAGAAATATTAGAAATCGCCAAAAAGTTTCTCTTTGCTAATTAGAAAATATTATGGCCTATCTTAAAGTATAGAGGTAATATTCATTATATAGATTTATTTCTTATAATTGATTCCGTCAATTGGTCACAAAATACAGGATGTCAGTTTTATACATATATATTATATACCTACAGAAAACTATACTCTATTCAAATAGGTATTTAACAGAATGTAAACAATCTTTATATGTCTTTTTATTGAAATATGTGGTTTAAAATTGTAAACTGTGTAAAATCTGTTGTGATTCATTTAAAAACTCAACCAATATTAAAAAATTGCTTTTCTGTAAATACATAAAGGTGCGTACAAACATCGTGAGGCGTGCGCCGCGAATGGTTCGCACGTATACATGTGCCGTAGCATGCCTCAGGTTGATGTATGCGAGACGAACCATTCGCGGCGCAAGCCTCGCGATGTCTGTACGCACCTTTACAGATATCTGATTTTATAATTGCATATTTCAATAAAAAGACATATCAAGATTGTTTATATTCTTTTAAATACCTACTTGAATAGACTATAACACCCTGTATTTTGTGACCGGAACGATTTGCTCGTTTAAAGATATTAGATTTAAAGCCATAGGGTTTTGTATTTACCATATTTATTGCCATACTTTGTATTTATGTAGCTTAATAAGAGAATCTTTAGCAGAACCCATAGAAAGTTTTTATTTTTAGGCAACCTGTAAACCTGCAGAAAAAACACAAATTACACAGCCAGCTTCAAATATTAAAAAACAGGAAGAAGATAAAATAAAAACCGGTAATGAATCACAACAGCAATGCGAAATTAATAAAAATACAGATAAACAGAGACCAAAACCTTCTCAGGAAGCTATGAAAAATAAGATTGCTCTACTCGAAAAAAATTTGAATGCTTTGTATTCTGCCAGAGATACTATGTCAATCCGTGCTGAAGTTGATAAACAGATCATTAAGTTGCGCGAGGAAATAAAAACAGCAAAACAGTCTTTAAACAGGAAGGTTCAAAACGCAGTTGCCCAGAAGAAACACAGGGATGGTATGAAAAGAAAGTTAGAAGATATTTGTCATGAAAATCCAGAAATGAAAAAAAGACTATCTCTGAGGGATTCAGTGGGACGTCCTAATCTTGAAAGCAATCAACCTTTACTATTGAAAACAATCGCGGATATAGCTTTATTTGGGAGTGCAGCAGATGATAGAAGACGAACGGAATCAATTCGCAGCGTAAAAACTCTTGATGAACTCACACAAGAATTACGTAAAATGGGATTTGACATTAGTCGCAGTGGGACATATCTTCGTTTGATTCCCAGAAAATCTAATTCTGCAGAGGGACGAAGACATGTATCGACAGTCCCTGTTAAGCTCATTCGGGCTCAAACTGATCACCACAAGAGCCACTTAGATAGCAAGTTCGCTGAAACATCAATCCATTATTTAGAGAACATAGCATCCATACTAGGACCAGATCAAGTATTTTTCATATCTCAAGATGATAAAGCTCGAGTCCCTATTGGCGTAACTGCGGCAAATAAGCAAGCACCTCTTCTAATGCACATGGAATATAGAATCAAATTGCCTGATCACGATTGGGTAATCGCTGAGCGTCATAAATTAATACCATCTGTTTATGCTGGTATCAAAATCACTTCCAATATGCTAGGACAACCGCAAGCCGTTGGATATTCTGGACCAACATACATCGCTATTCGAAGTGGAAAGCATAGTTCATCTACTGCTAATACTCATGCTCAGGATTTCGAGACGCTTCTCGAACTTGAAGAGTTTCGACCATTAGCTAAAACTGACCATGGACTAGTAAAACCAGTGGTAATCATGACGGTTGATGGAGGGCCAGATGAAAATCCGCGTTATCAAAAAGTCATAGGGTTTGCTATACAACACTTTAAGCGACATGATCTCGATGCATTGTTTTTAGCTACCAATGCTCCCGGAAGAAGTGCGTATAACAGAGTAGAGCGCAGAATGGCTCCTCTTAGTCGGGAACTGGCTGGTTTAATATTGCCTCATGACCATTTTGGGTCTCATTTGGATGAACGTGGCGTTACAATTGATGAACATTTAGAAAGATCTAATTTCGAATTTGCAGGAAAAGTATTAGCTGAAGTATGGAGTTCAATGGAAATTGATGGCTATAATGTTAATGCAAAATATGTTGGGGCAGGTGAACAAGATCTTCCTGATTTTCCAGACATTAAATGGTATTCAGAACATGTGCGTGAAAGCCAATACTTGCTCCAAATTGTAAAATGTAGAAATACAGAATGCTGTCGTCCAAGAAGTGGACTATTTAGATTACTAGACAACAGGTTTCTTCCACCACCTGTAAAAGTAAAACAAACAGTTGATGACTTGGTTTTAGATGAAGGAGGGCAATTTCTTAATCTTCCAGTCAATTTAGCTCTACGCTTAAGTGCTTCACTCAAAGATTTCCTGCAAATGCCATACGATTATTTTTGTCCGACGGTACAATTGAGGCTATCAAGTCGAACATGCAAAACGTGTGGTCTTTATCATGCTTCCGTCAAGTCACTAAATCGTCACATCGAAAAGATCCATAAGAAAGTAAACACGCACACTGATAGGAAAGTTAGACCTGTAAGAGTCGCTGCTCGTCGTGCTAATGAACTGATGTGCATTATTCAAAATTTAGAGCACCATGATGTTGAATGGCTCGATGAGAATGACGTAGACATTCCAAAATCGGATGAAAGCGAGCAGACTCACAACACTGAGCAGCAATCGAAGCAATCCAATGTCATCGAAAACTTAGAATCATGGATTCGGGTTTCATGGACTGAAGACTGTTAATTTGAATTTAATATATGTACCAAAAATTTAAAATAAGTTTGTTATGTTAGTAAGATATAATATTTTTGTCCTTTACTCTATGTTGAATACCGTTTCAGTAAAATATAATCTCTATCCTAAATCTATTTTCTTATTTTTCAAATTATAATTATAACATTATAAAATTAAAAAAACAATACATTAATTGACAAATGTTTACGTAAGCATGGGGGGAGGGGGTAAGAGCTTTGCTTACTTTTGCTGACAAGGGGGATGGGGGGGTAAATAATTGCAATAAATCTGCTTACGTAATACTTGAACGGCCCCTAAAGGGCTAGTAGCGTTAAAAACCGGCCATTTATCTAAATAGGTACATAATTGAGGTTTCAAACAAAAAAAAAACCAAGCCCATTTTTAGCCGAGATTAATTTGGACATAAAAACATGGTTTTGTTTGATGAGGAAATCGTCAAAATGGGTAATGAGACTGAGTGCATTCATTAGTGAGGAAGTTGTAACGAGCGAGACAATTAGTAACTCGAAATCATTATTATTAGTTGGCAAGCAAATGATTGGCTGATTGGCGGCTTGTTGTCTTCCTAATAACAGGGGGCGATAGCCATGGCGAGACAGTTGATTATAAGAGACATATCATTATGGCTGTTATCCTGACAGGATAACAGCCATAATGATATGTCTGTTGTATATGTGTATATCTGTGTATGTTAAATTGGCATAACGTTTTTATTTATTAACCGATTGACATGAAACAAACACTAAATGTTAAGTGAAGCTTACCACAATGTATTAGTGAAAACCATATCTGAATCGGATAAGCCGTTTCTGAGATTAGCGTGCACAAACGCACAGACAAACAGACAAAAATTCTAACAATCATTGTTTTGGGTGCTATTTGTGTTGATGTTCCAATAATATTTTTTCTCATATGTCTTCTATGTACAGACAGCGAACCGTTACATTTTTATTATATGTATAAATAGAAGAAGAAGATAGAGTTTACTAGCACTTCGCCCGCGACTTCGTACGCGCATATCCCGTATTTTTTTCCCGTTTCCGTATAGCCACTCACAAATAATGTGGCTTTCTATTGGTTAAAGAATGTTCAAAATCGGTTCGGTAGATCCAGAGATTACCCCCAACATACAAACTTTGACTCTTTATAATATTAGTATAGATTGTACACTTCGTAATAAGAACAGGACAATCATTTAAAAAAAAAGTGTACAGACGCCAGCACATCAAGCTATCCGAAACCGTAAAATTTTCCCAATCAACCTTGAACCTAATGCTATAGCGATAAAGTTGAAAATGTATTAAAGAAAGACAGATTGTTGTAGTTGGATCTGTTGGCGTCTGTACAATGGGTGCTCTTATCACACAAGACAAACTCTTACAATGACCTTTTGGATGGACTGAACGAAAGGAGATAGATTTAGGGCTCGCAGTGTACAAACATTCTAAATAATACTAATTAAGACATTATAGGTATCAAATATATAATTGAGAGAGGAGCGGAAAAATTATAGTGAAAAGTAATGCTCCTCCAACATTTTATTTTTAGGGTTCCATACCGATAGGGTAAAACGGGACACTATTACTAAGACTTCGCTGTCTGTCTGTCACCAGGCTGTATCTCTTGAACCATGACAGTTAGAGTTGAAATTTTCACAGATGATGTATTTCCGTTGCTGCTATAACAACAAATACTAAAAAACAGAATAAATTAAATATTTAAGGGGGCTCCCATACAACAAACGTATTTTTTTTATGGTCTTTTGATCGTCGTTGGCTAATTTGATGTATAACATATCAACACAAAATTACCTTTCTTAAACCACTTAAGCCTCCTCCAGAAGCCAAGTCTAGTGTGTCCAAACTTCCTATCAATGTAGAGGAAGTATTTGTTGTCGCCGAGCTTGCCCAGCCAGTCCTTGGTGCTGCGCCATACCGCTTGGGAGCTCACATATGTTTGTGTGAACACTGATGTGCATCTGCAAAGGAAAGGAGTTTGTAAATCTAAACTTATATTGTAAAGAGAAAGAGATAGTTTGTTTCGATATGTGTAAAAGGTAATTGCTTCAAGTAATATAATGATTACAAAATATTCTTTCACTGATAGAATGTTACACCATTTCTGACTAATAGGCTCCTTTTAATCTCTGATAAATGCACAGTTTGTGTGAAATGTCATGGAAACAAAGCTGCATGGGCTACTGGGAAATATAATCATCTTTTAATAAAGGAATGATCAATAATATGTCTGATGAATTTTATATCTGCAAGTTTGTGAGATGAAAATTTATTACTACGACTATATTCTTACTAGTCATACTATATTGACACGTAGAATAGTTCTCATTGGGGCGATGCAATAATGAAGTGAAATTGTGGATTACGAGTGCAGATACCTATCTAATATCTAATTTATAGGTACATAACTAAATTTTTGATTGGCACAGGATAAAACAGACAGCAATACAGGTTTGTCCATAAGTGGCATTCAATTATAAGGAAAACAATTTCTAAAACTATAAGTTTATAATGTAAGGGAAGAGCACAGCCTTCAACTACAGGCATCTTCTATGCCTAAATGGAGACTCCTTGACATGTAATGTAAGCTAAAATGATTTGAAAAATAAACTTATTAAAAAAAACGAAAGTGTGTTATTTTCGATTAACAATGCCTGTTTCTTATGCGTAGCAAACAAGATACTACCTCAATCAGCAATAATGGAATTTAAGAATATTGTTGTCCTCACTAAACTAAGAAGCTCTAATAAATTATTCTCAAAAAGTGACTAATTATTGTGCAATAGGAACAACTAGAATTTACTTTAGGTACCTTTGCATCATAGTTATAGTAATGACAAATACAATTCAACTAATAAATTTCAGACAAAAACTACAGGCATCGGGTTTTGTCTCATCTCAACAGAAATACAATTTATATAAAAATTTATTAAGTTTATAATAAACTTACAAGTCAAAAGACAAATGGAAGCTCATGCGGCATATATCTGAAAGCAGATACATGAACCACACTAGTGCCTTCCACGTTGCTCCACCCCAGTGCTCCAAATAGTTCTGAGCCAATCCCAAGTAACCTGGTTTGTTCCTCCTGAACTTTGATATACTCTTCTTCTTATCCTGCACAGGTTTCGGCACTTTATGATAACTACGGCCATCCTTTTTCTTTTTAGCCTTTGTTTCACCCTGTCCTTCCTGAATAACAAACTGTGACTGATCGTCTTCCTCATCCAATTTAAACTCATCCTCAGTAACCGAACTTTTGTCAGTATTCTTTGATTTATTGTCTGACTTCTTCTCTTTTTTTGATGGCTTCTCCGGATTCTCAATGAACACAAACTGACTTTCACTATCATGCGTGTAGCTTGATTCTTCTTCATTGGTAATATCATCCAGAGATGACCATTTACGAGAGATGTTGTTGCGTTTGTTCTTCGACTTTTTGTTTGGTTTCTGACGTTTCTCATTGTCATCAGTGTTGATGTCTCCAGACTCACTGCCTGAAGATATAGTACTTGTGTTCTGTTTCTTCTCATTTTTGTGTTTGTTATCATCTTGTTTCATGTTAGTCGGTTTCTCCGGTTTAGAATTAGTTTTGTTATTAATTGGCTTAGTGTCAATGTTCTGTGGTTTTACTTTACGGGCATTCTCTGATGTGGGAGTGTTTTTAGTATTCTTGGCAAGCACATCCGAGTATGAGGGACGCATTGGCTTCACTTCAGCCACTATACGCTTCTTGTTGCTTGTGTCAGCCAGAGGACTGTTTTCATTCCTTTTTGGTGAGTTTTCAACTTTTAAAGGCTGGTTCTTTGGAGGGTCAATTAAAGAATTATTGGTAAGTAAGTTCATGTTAGAAGAATCTGGATGATTCAGAGGATAGTTCTGTCCAAACGGAGAGTATGTGCCAGTTGAATTAGGCTCCAAATTGCCCAATAAATCTTTTAGGAAATTAGATGTAGGGGACTGATTGTTCACATTTTCGGGGTAAATTGTCTGATTTACAGCTGTTGTTGGTGGCATGTGAACATTATTATTGTTCATAGCAAAGTCCTGGTTGAGTGTGAACAGGTGTGACGGCTGTGGCATCTGGACGGGAATGTCGCGCACTCCCTGGTTGTGGTTGAACAGTTCATACTGACCGGCCATGGGGAAGATAAGCTGTTGATTGTTCTCGTCGTAGAAAACACGGACTAGCTGGCCATTGCTCAACTTCAACATAGCATTGCCATAGTTTTGATTGGGGCGAGGAACGTTAGGCATGTTGTTGAAAGGTATCTTCTCCTCATTATTGGCGGCGGTGTCGCCTGTTTGCACGTTGTAAGCGTGTTTGTTCAAATAAACATCGTTGCCGAAACTCGGGTTGACGTAAATACTATTATCGTTCATGACACTCGGGTTTGGCGAGATCTGTGGTGGTTTTCTCTCATTCAAAGCACTAGGTGCACAGTTTTCAGCGGTTTCCGCATGATAGTTCCATGTATTGTGCTTCATATCGTTGTATATCGGATCATCCTTTGGCGACCTTGCCATTTTTGGTTACTTTTCAATGAACACAATTACCATAAATACTCTTTCAGTGCACTTAGAACAGCCGTATATAACTCAAGGATTTAACATTTTAATATTTTATAGATAAAATTGGAGAATATGTTGTTAAAACGTGGATTATAATTTTATTGACGATTTGACGCTTTTCGCATTTTTATGCACAGACTATACATTTTTTATTTGACATTTGAGTGGGGCGTATATTCTCGTCAAATCGTCTACTACCTACCATAGATACTGACTCTAGGCTCGAGGTAGATGTGTTAATGTTTTATTTTCAAACTAATAATAAAAGATGAGAAAACGAAGTATGCACGATTACTTGCATTTAACACATTAACTAATGTTATGGTTGGTTAGAGTTTTGCATAAATCATGTTAGTGTTGAGTACCTATGTTGTATGTTGAGGTGTTGGCAATAACTATTGGCGATCTAACAATTCTTACTAGCGCCTCTAGTGTAAAAATTGTGAAGCTATCACAGAATGACACTGACAGTTTTCGATACAATTTACATCATAGAGATTTTTTTTTTTGCCCAGCGGTACTTCTTTATTGTATTTATTTTTTATTTTTTGTATGTTTAATTTGTGTATTTTATCTATGGGCCTTAGTTGCCTGATAATAACGAACTATTATTATAGCTTCTTTTAGAAATATTCTCAGACGGGACGACATAAGGCAACAACTTATTAAAAATGTATCTTAGAATCTGGAAAAATAAACATAATCAAATAAAATGAGAAACTCGCCTTAGCCGCTATAAATGTGTATATGTATGTATTTAGCACTAATTTGATTGCGCTTGGACCGCTAATTTATTTTGTATACCAGCAATCCAGACTGTGTCGTTTAATGAAAAAAAATGAATAAATAACATAATTATACTTACTATTTAGAAAATTTCTGAAGCTTGAAAATTACGAGAGCTCTCGTTGGTAAAATCGGCTTGCCCATTCTTAAAGCAATCTCCCACTTTTTCTTCATAATTATGTCTTTTGGAAACAAATGAAAACTTATTCCCGAATCTCCATAAGCCTACACATACTACATTGACGAATACAATTTTATTTTGTATTAGCAACAGCTTTGTTTATGTAATCGCATCGATCACTAATAAAAAACTTTTTTATTAGTGATCGATGTGTAATCGTGATCTATCATCATGTCTAAGCTTATCTCCATCTCGGAGTGTCAAACACTCGCGACACTCAATCTCGGAGTGTCTGATACTTGCGGCACTCCATCTCTGAGTGTCAGACACTCGCGACACTCCATCTCAACCTCAACTTTAACAAAGTGTCGTTCTTAGATAACTCCAAATTTCGCCGCTGGAGGTGCGCGCATAATCTTTGCATCGCAATTCGCAATAGGTCGCAGCATAAATTGACACGAGAGCCACAGTGTGGAAAAAGAAACTTTTCAGTCCTTACATACATATTAGCTATTTTACAAATAACAATAAGTATTTGTAATTTGCAAATGTTTATGAAACTGATACACACATAATTATTACATTTGGTTTTTTACTGCATTTGCACCTTGTCGTTTATTACGTAACCATGGGAAGTGAGTACCTACTATTTGTGAGAAAGTATTTAATTTTACACCATTTGACTTATTTTTCTATGAAGTGTTCGAGCATTTAGAAATGTAACAATATATTTATGTTTTTTTTTACATTTCATCAACATTATTGTTTGCGTAAATGTTTCTGATTTTATTGATTAAGTATTCCTGACCAAGTGGTAGAGCCTTCGTTGTGCACGTTCCCTATAGTGCCAAGTCTTGTGCCACGCTGTATCAATAATAATTTTTAATAAATAGATAAAATTAAGAATAAGATTTTATTTTATAAAATCACTATCACTACATAGTATAAAACGAAGCCGCTTCCCGCTGTCTGTCTGTCCCTATGTATGCTTAGATCTTTAAAAGTACTCAACGGATTTTGATGCGGTTTTTTTTAATAGATAGAGTGATTCAAGAGGAAGGTTTATATGTATATACATGCATAATATAGTAGAGAAACACTGATAATTTTAAAGGTTTCTAATGTGGTGTCGTAAATAAATACATTTTTTTCGCTTACATTGCAAACGCTGGCTGAACCCTACGATATCATCAAAATAATGTACTACAGTATTGTATACCTTAAAAAGGTCTACAAAAAAGTCCGCGATGGTATATGTCTATCTCTTAGGGATAACCCACAATAACCATTTTTTATCCTTTACTTTTTACGAGAAATAATGGCTTATTTACGAAGCGATTTTAAGCAATACATCATTAATCTTTATCTAATTAAGTACCTTAAATACATTGTGCATTTTATGTAGATCAATATGGCTCTTTACAACATGTAATTTTAATGAATATTTTCGAAGATATTACAGTTAAAATGCAGGGACATAGTGGTTGCGGCGGTACCGGCTAGGGTAACCACTCATAAAAAAATAGGCCTCACTAGTCGCTGGCCAGGCTTTGAAAAGGCTAAAGGTTTTTGTGATCTTTCACCGGACCAAACTGTGTGGCACTTGCTACGATAGTGTGGACGAGCACAGTCACACGTGAGAATGTCACTCGGTTTTGTAACAAATGTAGACAGCAGTTCGTAACAAAATATGTATATAGGCACCGGCCACTTACTCTCAAGCATTTAGTTGCGAGTTGCAACCACCACTCGGTACGGCGTGGCGGGCGCTCAGGAGGGAATACAATCCACCAATATTCCGTGATCGTGGCTGTGACCGAAGCTGTGACCAGTTTGCGTAAAAAAAACGGAAGTGTGGACCTACAGGGTTACGTCGGACATCTTTTGAAAAAGATCCAGTTTGATTGGATCGGCGCGTGACACGTAACATTCATTCGTGACATGAAAAACGCGCCGTTCACACTATCTCGTGACACATAAAGACACCAGCACATCAGGCTACCCGAAACTGTCAAATTTTCCCAATCAACCTTGAACCTAATTCTCTAGCGATAAAGTTAAAAATCTATTAAATAAATTTTACAGATAGTTGTAGCTTGATGTGCTGGCGTCTGAACTATACATATTTTACTGTAGGTACCAATATTTCGGAAGTTCGGGGTGGATTGCACCGATATATGTCGTGACTTTTGTTCGCATGACAGATATCGTCCACATCTACAGTACAGACACGCGTGCTGACACGGTTACGAAGCCATGTCACAGTAAAATGTCACACATGTGGACCCACCTCCTGCTATCCGTATATATTATGATAACTACGAAAGAAGAAGGAGATATTTTAACTGTAGATAGTAAGAAAACAAAGTACCTACTCAACAAACATGGATAAGAGTGTATTGTAATTTGGTATGACTACCTTCTTTAGGTTTCCTTTAGACCTCCTTCCTCTTCCCCTTCGTCTGAACTCAGGGAATAAGATCGGGGGCAGGAATGACAACTTGCCCTCTTAAAAAGACCACCCCGGAATTCCCTGTGCTGTAAGAGAAAAGACACGCACTGAGTACTCATTGCTCAAAATATTATTACAGGGGCAAACAGTAAATTAAAAACATACGTATTTATTTTAAATCATGAAAAACTGCTCAAGTTTATTGTTTTACTCTATCAACTCACATACATAATTTTTGTTGCTTTTTATATTATTAATATTGATAGGCGTACGTTTGACCACTGCCTCTCTTGATGACAAACAATGGTGTGGTCGACGATGAAGTACGCTTGCCTAGAAGTAATAAAAACTCTCTTGACTAAACTCCGGCAGGGAATTCCACTCCGTTGCGGTTGCTTTTACGCTTGGTCAATAGTCGATAGATGTCGACAAGTTACCATGAATCGTCTTCCATCTTGTTTGTATGGCTTGATAGCTCACTTCTTGTTCACTTCAGTGAAGTTTGTATCACCGTGTAAACTTAGGTGAAGTGACTTCACCTAAGTTTACTCAGTGATACGTTTACAGAATCGCACTGCTGTACTGTTTGACGGAGCAAACTGTTGCATTTACATGAAAAACTGCTTTTCCCTGCTATTAGGATGGATGGTCTCGTTAGTTGTGGTCTAGAGGACAGAGGGTTGCTTATCGACAGATTAGTTTTTAGGATTTTCAACCCGATAAGGCAATGCCTTGCCGCATAAAGCGGATTTATAACCAGTGTGGAATCAGTTTAAGTTTCATTTGGTTAACCTATTTATCTAGGTACTAGCAGAACAACAAAGCAGGCACTCGTAGTGCTCCTACAGAGCTACATGGTGAGGTGTAAATTGGCTAACGTTGCAGCACGTCTCATGGGCTGCAGACCCCGTTGTGGTTTATTACCGATCCTAATTGGATTGTTGGCCGTGTCGATATGGTACACTTTTTGCTCAATTACTTTTGTTAAACCTTGAAAGCTAAATTGATTTCGCAGTAGATAAAGTCCATGTAGCGATATGTGAGTTTAAAAAAATTAAAAATACGGGTAGATAATTTATCTATCTTGCATGTTTCTGGCTAGCTGTTGAAGCAGCTTGCAGCTCCGAACATACCAGCATCAACAGCCACTGTAGGACATTCAGGTATCTGTAGTACCTATGGTGCGGGGATCAAGTCCAGCGACCTCGGAATGCACAATGCGTGGTAAAAAGCTGAACTTAATTTAGATTAAGTTCAGCTTTTTGTTATGCACTGTGGCCTTTGGCGGAGGCACCAAAACCAGTAGGCCGAGTATATTTTTATTTCGTTTTTTGTATCTGTCCTCAGGTGCCAAATGAAAGCGACATCGATTGCCATTGGAGTTTCATAATTAGTTAGAATGGAAATTGCATGTTCCATTGTTGCATGTTTAGACAGCATTTTACTATTTCAAGTATTTCAGTGACCTTCAGAGTTAATCTTATGTCACATTACCACGGTATTCGATGATGTCAAGGCATCAAGAAAAAAATGAGTAAGGCTCATTAATTGGCCGCCAAATTAGCATCGATAGCAAAAACAAATTAAAAAAAAGAATTAAGAAGGCGATCGAATTTGAATGCATCCGAAAAAACCGGACAAGTGCGAGTTAGACTCGAGCACCGAGGGTTCCGATCGAGTCTTGACTTTTTCCGAGTACCTACCTATACATTACCTACAGAAGTTTATAAACCATGGAAGCACTCTTATTACTCTGACAAAAATACAACAGGTAAGATTGGAGAATGTCCTCTCATACATCAATGTAGGTACGTTACGGTCAATTCTTCAATCGCAAATATAAGTTTGTAATCTGGATGCACACCGCGAGGGCTGGTTCGAAGTGGCGCAAGAAAAGAATGTCTGGAAGGATATGGGGGAGGCCTTTGCCCAGCAGCGGGACACAAAAGGCTAAGGAAAAATAAAATCGGAAAAAAAAAATTTTTTGTATGAAAAACTACAATTTCCCTTGTACTGTAAGATCTATCTTCTTGCCAAATTTCATGACTCTAGGTCAACGGGAAGGTTTACCCTATAGGTTTGATTCCCTTGCGAGCGTCAAAACATGTGATGTGATAAACGGCCTTATCTTTAAATTGCGTTAACTTAGAAAGTTAACGCAATTAAGGTAATTAATTTAAGTTGTTTGTTTTTTTCATTGCTCCAAGGGGTAGTTGACCTGAGTATTAATTTCAGCTTGATTTCTCCACGCGTTCTTGAAAAAAAGGGTCGTGACAGACGTACAGACTGACAGACAGACGGACAACAAAGTGATTCTATTAGGGTTCCGTTTTTGCCAACTGAGGTACGGAACCCAGAAAAGAAAAAAAACGGATTGATGGTCTCGCAATACCCACTTTTACAAAGATTCTAGCATCCATTGACGCTGTTGTTAGCAATTCGACCGTCATCCACCAAACACAAGGAGCAATGGAAATAAAAAAAAGCACCAACTTATTTAGACTGCACCTATTGTTCGTTGGACCAATTATGTTACACCTGTTACATTTAGGCCAGAATATTTAATAATTAAACTGCATAGTAGGTATAAGAAAACCGACGATTGCACCACTGTTTATTTCATAATCAGTAGACTGTGACGGAGACCGCAAGAAAAGTTCGCGTTTTGCCGCCAACACCTTCAATTCGGTTGATAACTGTATCAGTTGGAAGACGTACAACTGATTTTTGAACTTGGAATAATAATTAAGACAGTTATTCTTTTTTTTTATACCGAACATATTTTGAAATAACTTGCATGAGGTTAGTGTTTTATTTTTTCTGTTTTGAAGTTTTTAACCAAAGTGTTTGGTGAATTGTGCGTTTGTTTTTTTTACCTAATATTTTAATGTGTTTGCTTCGTGACCTATTATGGGAATTTCTGTGGCAGTATTGGGTACCTATCGTTATTTTTCACTGTAGTAGTACCTAGGCTAGGTATTATTAAGTTTTCTGCTCAATTTGTGCTTTTGGAATAATTTATACAACATAACATACGTTAAAGGTTTGTTTCGTTGCATAAAGATCGATTGTCACAAAATCGATTGTCACAAAATCGATTGTACATGGGCTGTTTGACAGTAAATGATATCTGAGCGTTATTGTAATTGTTGCTTGTGACATATTTAGGGACAATTTCACTGCTGTCAGACGCACGAATGATGGAAACAGTTGAGTTGTGTGTGAATATGCAACTCTTTGATGATTCAAAATTCCCTGTAGATTTAACTGAAACAAATGATTGGATTTGGTAATTTGGTGAATTGTAGGCGTCCTTACCTAAGAACATTTTGAAATTTATTTGTTTGCAGCCAGTTCTCGAAGCCAGTTTTTGGGTTGTAGGAGAAAGATTTGTGTTCATGCAAGTCTGATCTTAATCTGATTGAGTCATGACCGGTTAATAAAAGGTTCCGTTTTCGGGTTTACTTACTCACGTGCAAAAAATTCGATATTTGCTGGTTTTGTTGTCATGCAATAATTCGTTAAATTTAATTAGAGGACTAACGTAACAAATGCTAGTTTACCTTACCAAACACAGTCTAGCTTTTCTCAAGTGCCAGGTACTTCTGCTAGCCAGCGAATCTCTAAAGAGGTGATGGATACCTATCGAAATGTTCCTTAGGAAGATAAAGAGAGAAATAAATGACAACATGGTTGGCGCAGTGGTTGAGCGATTGACTGCTGCGCTGCGTGTCGCGGGTTCGATTCCCGCACGGAACAATTATTTGTAAGGCCTACAGATAGTTGTTTGGGGTCTGGCTGTTTGTATATGTGACTTTGTATGTTTGTAAACGCACCCACGATACAGGAGAAATTCCTAGTGAGGGGCAATGTTTAAAAAAAATATAGGTTTCTACGAATCTATGTATGTTAGCCATTGCATAGTTTTTTAAAGGTTACACGGTCAACGATCGCTGGCTAGTACTTAGTAACGACAAGCGCGATTCCGACTCGCACCGAAGGGTTCTGTATCTACCATAAACCAAAAAAAAACATGTTTCTTATATGGGGGCCCAACTTTTATTTAATATTTAATTTAATTTTACTATAGTAGGCGCCAGATAATCGTGGAATAACGGTCATTGACCCACCTACAATTATTGACATTTTTAATTTGAAAAACGGAATTAATGACACAAAGCTGTCCCGAATCATCATCTCTCGTGATCCTTAACATTGTCTAATAATGAAAAACGATTCATATTTAATTGTTCAGGTACCTATGAACAGTTATTAGGGAAAGGTCAATATACTTTATTCCACATTTATCTGGCGCTTACTATAGGACTAGTTTTAAAAGCGTCAATACAAATACACACGTTGTGCAAGTCTATACGGAATATCCATTACGGTTCATCACAGACAGCCCGCTGCCAGATAGCTGGGTAGCGGAGGCTTAGCAATTGAATTCCGCTTGTTACCCCTCGGGTACGGAACCCCAAAAACTAATAGTTTTATCGATACTGTTGAGTTTCCTTGGCACAACATATATAATATGTACGAGTTAACTTGGCACCTGGTTCGACACATTTCGAATGTCGTTTTGACGTTTTAATTTAAATTGAACAATTCGATGTCGATGAAAACAATATAAACACGTTAGCATCACTATTACCATTGCGTTTATATTATTTTCATCGAAATCGAATAGTTAGTAGTTGAAAAAAAAAAGTCAAAACGTCATTCGAGCCAGGTGCCAAGTTAACGCGTAGGTACGGTTAGTAATCATTAATTTATTAATGTATATATACCTACACAATATAGGTACTCAAAAAAGAAAAAAATATACAGAGAAAGGAGCACAAAGGCACTGCTTATTTCATTAGAAATTTGTTCTAGCAGACCAAACACAATTATTAGGTACAGACAGAATTATTATGAACCTCGCACGGAGAAAGGTCAAATTTAACAGGTAGAAAACTTGTGTCTCTTTACGCTTTAATATGTTAGGCAGGTACCTATATAACTTGAAATATATATATATGTAGTCCTCCTAATCGATTTCGGCCATGGTGGCCAATCTCAACCGAGACTAGCCATCGGCGCGGGACATATTATAGTGCACAAGTGTGTGCGCAAACACAGGTGCACGCCCTCTTCCATCACTCTCATATTCCGATGGGACAGCAACCCAACACGAGCGAAGAGAGATCTGGCGCAGGACCAACGGCTTAACATGCTTTCCGAGGCACGGGGGTGTCACACCACCAACTACCAAACTCTGGGCTGTCACTAGGAAATACCTATTGGAAAAACTCACTAACTCTTTTTGCCCGACTTGGGAATCGAACCCAGGACTCCACGCTCGGCAGCTTGCGACTGCGAGACCAACGGAGCAGTTACTCGAAATAATATAGTGCCAGTGCCTGTCAGTAATGATATTCTTTTTTCTGTTTTTCAGATCTCTACCAACTCGAGTTGCTGGCAATATCGCAATGTAATTAACTCTATTAACAATCAATTGAAGAATTGAACGCACCAAAAATATAAAAAAAATAAGATGTTTTTAAAAATGTTGCGGCTGGTGTTTTTGGTCATAATGGCAGTTGTCACTGCGAAGGTGCAAGACGATCCTGCGGCCAATCAAATCCTTTTATTCAAAGAGAAAACTAAAGTGAGTTGTGGAAATTATTTCTCCTACTATTTGATTGATTGGTAGGTACCTGTAAATTTATTAACATGTAGGGTGGTGCAGGGCAATAGGCCTGCCCCTGGTCACACCTATTGATTGAGCCTTAAACATGATTGACAACAGGTATAAATATAGCTACTTCTTCCTCTTCAGTTGGTCCCTCATAACTGAGGATCGTGATCACTGAATCCCTTTAAACGGACGATCGATATGCAGTATCTCTTTCATGTCGTCAAAAGTTGTAGCAAGGAGAACGATGTCGTCTGCATATCGCAGATTAGTAATGCGCTTTCCACCAACTGCAAACCCCTTTTCCCAGCCCTCAAGAGTCCGGATTATATACTCTCCATATACATTGAAGAGTAGAGGTGAGAGGATGCATCCCTGTCTAACGCCTTGCTTGATGGAGAACACATTTGAACACAGTCCTCGGACTAGATCAATAAGGTGTTGTGGCGTTCCCATGTCTCCCAGAACCAGCACAGATATAGCTACACCTCTGCCTTATCCTTCGGGAAAGCAGGAGTGATATTATTAAGCAAATAACGAAACGGTTTAGTAGATATAAATTGTTTTAAGTTAGTTACGTACATTCTAAAAATAAACAAAGAAAAAAATACAACCAAATAAATAACGAAGAACTCGTTATGCTTAATTATTTCAGTAGCCAGATCGGCACAAGTTATCTTACTTAGAATTTATTATTTTTTAGCAAACAATTAAAGTATATCTTTAGGTGTCAGTGCAAAAAACCGGAATCACCTAATACGTTTATGCATACCTGGTACCTAAATAAAAACTTGCAGTTCATTCATTTGGTATTTTTATATGTCGATTGAAATATAAAAATGTAAAATGAATGAACTTCAAGTTTTAATTTTATAATCAGGCGAATTACAAAATTCTATAAGAGAAGTAATATTGATGATATTCGCAATAAAAAAATACCTACTCATGAACTTTTCATATATTCCAGGGCCCCATCGCTATAATGACTACCTCTGCAGGCGCACCCATCGAACAGAAAGAAGCAACAGTAACTTTAAACAAGAGGCTGATATTCCACGAATACTTCATGGACAGCATGACGCACTTGGTCCGAGAGAGGATCCCAGAAAGACTGGTTCACGCAAAGGCTGGTGGCGCATTCGGCTACTTTGAACTTACCCACGACATCTCTGATATTTGTAAAGCGAAACTATTTAACAAAGTTGGCAAAAAGACTCCCATCGCAGCCAGATTCTCTCCAGTCGTCGTCGAGCGAGGTGGTATCGACACATCAAGAGACGCTCGTGGATTTGCCCTCAAATTCTACACGGAAGATGGTAACTTCGATATCGTCGGCTTCAATACACCGATGTACGTCTACAAAGATCCTCTCCTCTTCCCCACTTTCGTAAGAGCACAGAAAAGGAACCCAGCAACGAATGTACTTGATCCAAACATGCTTTGGGACTTCCTAACGCTACGTCCTGAAAGTTTGCACATGTTTTTATTGGTTTTCGGCGACAGAGGGATCCCCGATGGCTACCGACACATGCCTGGCTTCGGAATCCATACGTACCAAGTAGTAAATAAGCACGATGAGAGTCACTTCATTAGATTCCACTTCAGGCCAGATGCAGGAATAAAAAATTTACGCTCCAAAGAAGCTATGAAGATTGCAGCCTCTGATCCTGATTACGCCACCAGAGATTTATACAGAGCCATAGGAAATGGTGATTTTCCGAGCTGGACGGCTAGTATTCAGGTTTTAAGTGAGGATGATGTTAAAAATGCAGGATTTGATGTTTTTGACGTAACAAAAGTGTTGCCTTTGGACAAGTATCCATTGCGACCACTGGGTCGATTCGTTTTGAATAAGAATCCTGTAAACTATTTCGCTGAAATCGAACAGTTAGCTTACAGTCCAGCGAATTTAGTGTCGGGTATTCTTGGAGGACCGGACAAAGTGTTCGAAGCTCGACGATTGGCCTACAGAGATGCCCAGTATTACCGGTTGGGAGCAAACTTTATCAACATACCTGTAAACTGTCCTCTCCAAAGCAAGGCATTCCCATACAACCGTGATGGCCAGCCTCCCGTTAAAGATAATCAAAGAGACATTCCTAACTACTACCCTAACTCATTCCACGGACCAGTTCCTTACAAAGAAAATGATAAAGTTGAGTTAATTGAGATTTACCAAGATCAACCAGATAATTATGAACAAGCCCGTGAGTTGTACGAGAATGAAATGACACCGGATGAAAGGAAGAGATTGGTGGAGAACATCTTGTTTAGTTTAGGACCTGCGACTAAATTTTTGCAAGATCGGGCTGTAAAGATGTTTGCGCGGATACACTCTGATCTCAGTGAAAGAATATGGCAAGGCTTGCAGGTGAACAGAACCACAACACCGTTTTATTTTGGCTGGGATGAATCAAGTGCCGTACCATATGTATAGTATTAAGAATTAGTTATTCACAAAAGTATTTACCTCTAGATACTCATAAGGCAAGTGTTATTATGTTTTTGTTAAGTTTATACTCGAACCAACAGATTTAAAAAGAAGAAGGGTAAAAGATATAAAGGTTTTAAACAGTACTGTCAAGATTGTATTTTTTACCTGAATATCCTGAAAGGAGGGTGTGATATTTTTGAATGTAAGTTGTAGGGCCGTATGCTCTGTAGCCTAAACTAGCTAGGTGGATTTTTACAAATGAAAACGCTAGTTTCAGAACGGCTTACGTTGCTGAAATTACCTTTTTTGGGGCAAAAATTTTATTTTGTGTGTTTACTGGGAATGTCGTCGAATACATTATTTTCCTTTTCTTTCTTTCTTTCTTATCTAAAACATGTAAACTTTTACATATCTCATAACACATTGAAACTTGAATGACACTGGCTATCTATATTATGCTAGGTATATAAAAATATATTGAAAAGCCATCGGTGGCAACCGCAAATAGTGGCAGTCATTTCCGTGAGCCCTAGGTTTTTTTTGGCTAGATTATTTGGAATTTCAATATACAGAGCTCGAGCAGATATTTCGGGAAAAAGGATCATATTCGTGTGAAATGCTGTTCTAAATGAGGGTTTGGACACCCCTTTAGAACACTGGGCAGTGCAGGAAAAAGAAACTCAAGTGTGAGCAGAACACATCCTTATCTTCACATTAATAGAGTTTTAAATTATACTTTGGTTATTGTTTTTTATAATTTTATTGAGCCGAATAGGCAATACAGGGCGACACAGACCGATAGAACAAAAGGCAGTCAAGAATGGAATACTAATGAAGGTAGAGAAAAATAAGTACAAAAGCTTTGTCTATGCCTCCTTTGTACCTTGTTGCTTATATATAATATTTAACACTTGTGCAAGTACCTATAGTAGGCGCCAGATAATCGTGGAATAACGGTCATTGACCCACCTACAATTATTGACATTTTTAATTTGAAAACGGAATTAATGACACAAAGCTGTCCCGAATCATCATCTCTCGTGATCCTTAACATTGTCTAATAATGAAAAACGATTCATATTTAATTGTTCAGGTACCTATGAACAGTTATTAGGGAAAGGTCAATATACTTTATTCCACATTTATCTGGCGCCTACTATAGTACTAGATGATGTGATTTTTTTATGACGATTCAAGTGTTAGGGCAAAAAGGTCATTAACAACATATCATGCATATGTTGTATCAGTGCTGCGCTATGGCTTATATGTGGGGTAACAGCACTGATCAAAATAGAAGCATTTGTCGCACAAAAGAGATGCATTCGAGCATTATGTGGCCTTAAACCCGACGAATCTTGTAGGCCGGTGTTTAAGAAACTTGATTTGTTACCGCTGCCGTCTCTTTATATTTTTGAAATTTGTGTATTTGTGTGGAGGCATAGGGAATTGTTTGCGAACGCAAGCAATGTAAATTCTCGCAGCAGGCGCGACCCCTACAGGCTCGTGTTAGATGTCCTCCCAAGACTTGCGAAATATAATAAAAGCTGCATATTTATGTGTGTCCAGGTATATAATAAAATACCGAATGAATTAAAAACATTAAATACAAGATTGTTCAAAATTAAATTATACAAATGGCTATCTGCTAATAGTTTTTACAGTGTTAAGGAGCTCCTGGAACATAAAATCGCATGATGAATTATTGTTTCATAATGCATGTAAAATTTGCACGCTTATATCTATTAAGCAAAACATGTTTGTTCACATTATTATATGTACCATCTTTATACTATGTTTTTGGCAAATAAATGATATTCTATTCTATTCTATTCTAGAAAATGCTTTAAAATAAGGCGTGTTTACAAACATAGCATTTTGCTAGCTAGCTACCACAGCAACTTTAAGAAAAGTCGATTCCCAGCAATGATTTTTGTACAAATACTTGGTTTTATGTACACAATGCGTCGATGACGGATTTGTGATGGGTATCTTAACTCTGTAGGTACATTAGTCAGAGAAGAGATCCATGAAGTGACGCAAAGAGCCTTCACATTAATTTCAGCCATATAAGCTGATAAGTTAATTTATATAAGTTAATTTATACTCGCTTATCCAGACGGAAGTTTGGAACAGTTGGTATTATTGTTGTACAATAAGATTGATTATAAATACTGGTATTCAGCTGAATCCGGTTTGACTAGAAGCCGACCCCAATATAGTTGAGAAAAGGCTAGGCAGATGATGAATAAGATTGATTCCATTAATCCTAAATTTTAAATTGCAACAAATAAAAATATAAATTATTGTACAACATAATATAAATTATTGTATATAAATTATTGTATAAAAATATAAATTATCGTACGTCGCTGTAATGCAATTTATTGTACCTACACCCTGCTGATATTCAGATATATGATATAGATTTATTCCATAAATACTTAACTAACTATATACACTAGAAATAAAAATAAAATCTCCTAACTAAATAAACCCTAAAATATGGCGTCAAAAAATTCATCCGCATCGCTGTCGACTGGAAGTGTACCCAAAAGACTGGCGGCATTGCCACGTTGTATGGCAATGCTTATTCTTTGACCAAGGTAAAAGCCAGCCCTTGGGTCACGTGAAGTGTCAACTAAGCGCCTTGAGAGATCTTTAAATAAGTTATGTGCACTCGGACCCCAAGACCCGAGAGTTTCAACCCCAAACGGCTCGAAAATATAACTACCAACAATATTATCATATTTCCGCCGCTTGAGGTTCTCTGCAGCCGCAGCGGCAGCGCCAGCACAGCACGAAGAGCTAGGAAGATGGGATGGCGCAAGAGTATCGACACAAGTAGCGTCCCACACTAATGGCCTACCCATCTTCCATGGAAATAACGACATGCCGTCCGGTCTCTTGCCATCGTCGCGTGCCAGGCCATTGGGTTCTAACACAGCCGGAACGCCGACGGTGACAAGAGCTCGTCGGATGATGTCGTTAAGATTCGCGTGCCGCGCAATGCGACCCGCGCTACGGCTGCATGACAGGCCGTGGTGTCCGAGGCTGTTGACAACTTCGCCACAGTGGCAGCGATGAGGAGAACAACAAGGAGCGCCAAGACGCAGGCAGGCAGCGAGGCGGAAAGTAGTATCGTCGAACATGGTGCCAATGTTCGACGACGGTAGTGCGTGAAGCCAGAGACCCGACTCCCACTCACCCACAGCCAGCAGGCGCGCACGCTCTGCAATAGTAGTTGAAGTGGCAATAAGTTTTTCCTGAACTTGCCTGCAGAGCGGCGATATAGATTGTTATTGATGATATTTAATTTTTTATTGTGTTTTTCTATCTTTTAAAAAAAATATTATTTGAAACAAAAGGACTGTATCAATTACATCTTGTGTAAACATGCTATTAAGTTAATTAACAAAACAAACAAACAAAACAAAACAAATTATTTAAAAGACAATATGCAGTCAGACAAAAAAGCCGTGTCTTGTTTTTATTTTTTCGCTTGTTTATTCTCGCGGCTTTGCTTTAGACCTAACCTATATAAACCGTGCGTTTTTCAGAAATTAAAAATATCTATGACACACTCATACACACCATCACAATGGCCATAGAGTAGCTATTCTATATATCTATATCCTATCTATCTACACTAATATTATAAAGAGGAAAGATTTGTATTTTTGTATGTAACGAATAAACTTAAAAACTACTGGACCGATTTGAAAAATTCTTTCAGCAATGGATAGCTACATTATCAACGAGTAACATAGGCTATATTTTATCCCCGTACTCCCACGGGAACGGGAACTACGCGGGTGAAACCGCGTGACGTCCGCTAGTATCTAATAAGTAAAGAGTCTTAATTGTAGTCGGACAAATTAATATTCACTTGCAGAATTTATCTTTACCTTTTACAAATATAAACAAACAAACAAACAATTTGTGAGACAATTAGTTTAATCCAATTTTCGTTTGCGCAGCTGTAAATATAAATTGCTATCAGTATCTACTGCGTAAAAAGTAATACGTGCTTTAGTCCTAAGTACATAAAAATACTCGCGATCAGAAGTCGTAATTCAGTAGGTCCCTACCGCTGAAACCGTCTTCGCCTCTAAAAACATTCTTTGCCATATTGGACTGGTAAGTACTTTTTGCATAAGTATACCTACTTTTTTCGAAAATCTCAAAAAATTGGACAATTTTCTATTAATAATTTCATTTTAGGTACTTACCTATTTTTTATCAGCATAATTTAGATAAGAAATCTTAAAGATTTTTATTCGCCTGAAATCATCGTTGGTGTCCCGAAGTGTTTTTTACTTAAGTATTAGACATACCTATCTATATTTAAATTTAACTCAAAACAGAAAACCTTAAAAAGTATCAATCATCCCCCTACTTGAGTGTGTGAGGCCCAATATGTGCCCAATAAGTGTTAATAAATCAACTGCAAGAATTTCCTGTATCATCTCGGTAAGTATCATCCAAACAATTGAAGAAGAATCCCAAAAAATTGAGTGACGATATTTTTTCACATTTAACAATAATTTAGCAAAATGTTTTTATGTGCACTGTACTGCGGGACTGATTTCGTTTACGTACCTATTTGAATACGTGCCCGGACGGGCGGCCCACGAGAAATACAGAGCGCATCAAATCAATAAATTTGTGCGTTGTGAAAATATTACATATCTTTGAAACGGAGAGTTATATATTTAAAAAACTTTCCGTGATTAATTTTTATTTGTTATTCTCAACAACGTCTTAAATTTCTTGCAGTTGCTTTTTTTAAATTTTTTAGATATATTTTTTGCATAAAGAAAGTATATTTTTTTGTAAACAAAAAAAACAAAAATGGTGCACTTTTTTCAGATTACCACCTACTCAACTTGCTAGCAGCCAGCAGATTGAAATGACAGTACCCGTTAAAAACAAATGAACAATCGAGCCTTTTAAAAACAAGATGTGTACAAAAAAGTTGCGGCTACTTTTTCTTGTAACAATGGCGGCAGTTAGTGCAAAGGTAGCCCATGATCCAGTGGCTAACCAAATTATATTATATAAAAAGAAAACTAATGTGAGTAAAATACACTTATATCAGAGAGGTTCAATGACAATCCTACTCGTACATCGTGTTGCAATTATTTTTGTTATCAACCTTATTTGTGCCAGTTAATTAATGAAAGTCAAGGTAAAATATTTAGGTACGCCTCTGAAGGTTCAAATCTAGAGGGCGATTAACAACCCCATATAAAGCATTTAAATAAATAATGAAGTGTTTGACAATTTTTGGAAATGGAAATGCTAGAATGATAGACGGCCATCCAAATATAACCCTGAGTAGAAAATAAGGTATGAAGTATGCTTAATACAGTAAAATTTGGACTGCACTGTATTTTGTTTTAATCTAAAATCTTTCTTATGTGCTCGTTTCGTCATAGTGAAGACAGCAGTCAAACACCCTATTAATTAAAAAACGTTATCGTTTTATCAACCCACCACCGCCACTTCTTCTATTTCAATAGACGTGTGTTCAAGGGGGTCAGGGAGGACTGTACCTAGCCACTGCAACATTATTCAAAATATTATTTAGTATTTCTGGTACATTTCAGGGCTCTGTGGCTACAATGACTACTTCTGCTGGAGCGCCCGTCGAAGAGGAGGAGGCAACAGGAACATTAAACGAAAGACTGATATTTCACGAAACTTTTATGGATAGGATGTCACACTTTGATCGAGAGAGAATACCAGAACGAGTTGTGCACGCCAAGGCAGGAGGAGCCTTTGGGTACTTCGAAGTCACACATGATATAACAGATGTATGCAACGCGGATCTGTTCAACAAAGTGGGGAAAAGGACTCCCATAGCAGCAAGATTCTCTCCAGTAGCTGTTGAACGAGGTGGTATGGACACATCCAGAGACGCCCGAGGATTTGCCCTCAAATTCTATACTAAAACTGGCAATTTTGATATAGCTGGCTTAAATTTTCCTATCTTCGCCATCAAAGATCCACTGCTCTTTCCCTCTTTCATACGAGCCCAGAAAAAAAACCCAGCCACGAATGTGTTCGATGCCAATACGTTCTGGGACTTTTTAACGCTACATCCAGAAACATTCCACATGTCTTTATTTGTGTTCAGCGATGGTGGAATCCCCGATGGCTATCGACACATGCCTGGATACAGTGTTCACACTTTTCAAGTAGTAAATAAATACGGAGAGATTTACTTCATTAAATTCCACTTCAGGCCAGATGAAGGAATAAAAAATCTACCTTCCGACAAAGCTATGAAAATTGGTGCTTGTGATCCTGATTACGCCACCAGAGATTTATACAATGCCATAGGAAATGGTGATTTTCCGAGCTGGACGGTTAGTATTCAGGTTTTAAGTGAGTGTGATGTCGAAAATGCAGGATTTAAGGTCTTTGATGTAACGAAACGGTTGCGTTTCGATGAGTATCCATTGCGGCCATTGGGTCGTTTCGTTTTGGACAGAAATCCTGTGAACTATTTCGCTGAAATTGAGCTGTTAGCTTTCTGCCCATCGAATTTAGTTGAAGGTATCTCTGGAGGAGTGGACAAACTCTTCGAAGGTCGACGATTCTCCTACAGAGACACTCAGCATCACCGTTTAGGGTCAAACTTTTTCAATATACGTGTGAACTATCCCATTCGTAGCAATGTGTCTTCATACAACCGTGATGGAGAGGCTCCCGTTGGACACAATCATAGAGACATTCCTAATTATTATCCTAACTCATTCAATGGACCAGTTCCGTACAAAGATAAGCATAAAGTGAAACTGGTTAAGATAAACGAAGATCCACCAGATAATTTTGACCAAGCCCGTGAGTTGTACGAGAATGAAATGACACCGGGGGAGAGGAAGAGATTGGTGGAGAACATAGTGGCAAGTTTGAGTAAAGCTACGAAGTTTTTGCAGGATAGGGCTGTGAAAGTGTACGGGCGAATACATTCAGATCTCAGTCAAAGAATATGGTTAGGCTTGCAAGTAAACAGTACTAGAACGCCATGTTACTGTGATGATTAAAGAAGGCACCTATATCATGATAAAAGCAGATTAGTAGTGCTTTCGTTGCTAGATCATCAGCGTAGCCTTTTCCCAACTATATTGGAGTCTGCTTCCAGTCAAACCGGATTCAGCTGAATACCAGTATTTAGTGATTTCGTTACTTATTATTAAACATATGAGGTATATATAATATAGTACCACTGACTGCACCAGAGCAACATATATTTCATTTAAAAGGTTTTATGACGGCCGAAATTACTACCGACATTTTTGGGAACTACGTATCTGAGAGTCCTGGACACCCAGCCAAACTTTCTGACTCTATTTGCAATCTGATCAAGGTGAGGATTACCAAGAAAGTCTCTGGTCAATGACAACATTCAAGTATTTCAAATATGGCACATTATTTATAGTTAAGCAGCTACAATTGGTGTGTTTGTCGTCGTCACATATATGTACTTTATATATGATTTGTAAGTCACACAGTTCATTTACATAAAATTTATGTAAATGAACTGTGTGACTTACAAATCACCACTCGAGTGTCTGTACTCGAGTGAAAGCGGGAGATAAGCAGAGGGTCTTGGTTTACGTTCATGGGGAACTTGCTACCGACTATGTCGAAGTTTCCATCTTCAGTATATAATTTCATAGCAAACCCTCTGATAACCTTTTCACCTTTCAAGGCCCCACCCTTGAAAGGTGAAAAGGTTATCAGAGGGTGTGAACAGAGACGAGGTCAGCAACTACAGGCCTCATCTGTCTTACCCTCAATATCCAAAATAATAGAAAAACTTATCGATATAAGGCTTCTAAAATTCCTAAAAGAATTCACTGTACTATCTGGTTCACAATATGGCTTCCACCAAGGTATCTCCAACGAGGATGTAGTGATTGCTCTAAGTACATTGATAACCGAACAATTTGACAGCGGGAAAAAATGTTTAACTGCATTCCTTGATCTAAAAAATGCTTTTGACACCGTTTCTGTCCCAATCCTGGTAAACAAGCTCGAACGTGTCGGAATTCGTGGAACGCCTCTCAATCTGCTTTAAGACTATCTGTCTAATAGGAAGCAGGAAGCAGAGGGTTAGGGTGGATCAGCATACCAGTGGGGATGCAGAGGTATCAAACGGCGTCCCCCAAGGAAGCGTATTGGGGCCTACATTATTCCTTATTTATGTAAATGAACTGTGTGACTTACAAATCATATATAAAGTACATATATGTGACGACGACAAACACACCAATTGTAGCTGCTTAACTATAAATAAAGTGCCATATTTGAAATACTTGAGTGTTGTCATTGACCAGAGACTTTCTTGGTAATCCTCACCTTGATCAGATTGCAAATAGAGTCAGAAAGTTTGACTGGTGGTTTCAACACGTACTTTGACACACTCACATACGCACACCCACATACACACACACCCACACCTACCATGTCCATAACACACCACACAACCCCTCCACACCAGCACACGCCTAATTCTCTACTTATTTAAATGATTGATCTTTAAATTAAATAATTAGCACCTAGTTATATTTACTGCTGTTGGGGCCTGTTTCACGACTTCCGAATAGCCACTTTTCACCGGATAAATTCGAAAATGAAACAGTATTTGTATGAAATGAAATAAGGCTAGTCGTCGGTGGTGAAACTGGCCCTTGGTAATTAGTAATATCATATTATATTGTACAGCCTAGATTAAGTTGTGTTTGCATTAACTGATTGTAATTGCGTACGACTTGTTACGGAAGAGCGGAGTCTCCTAACACAGGCATTTCTTAAAGAGCCTTCAATCACATTTTGTAACTCCGTTACAAAATGTAACCGTTGAAAAATTGGAGAAGGAACGTGTAGAACAGCGCATATATATAATGGACTTGGAAAAAAAGGTCAATGACCTCCAGCAAAACTCACGTTCATCTTGTTTTGAAATTAGAAATATTCCACAAACAGAAAAGGAATCTATCGACGACCTCACTTCTATCGTACTGCAAACTTGCAATAAACTTGAAGTCTCTGTGAAACAGGCGGATCTGCGGGACATTTATCGTATGCCAGGAAAAAAAGGATCAACTAGACCCATAGTCGCTGAACTGGTAACTGTTCCTCAAAAGAACCGGGTATTGCAGGCTGCGCGAATGTTCAATAAAACCCGACCAACAATCGACAAATTAAATACTACACATATTGGCCTATCAGGAGACACTAAACCCATCTATGTTGCTGATCATCTGTCTAGCAGCCTAAGAAAATTGTTTTTTGAAGCTCGCAAATACGCAACTGATAATAATTACAAGTTTTGCTGGTCAAATAATAATAAGATTTTTCTGCGCAAACAAGAGGGTATGCCTCAAATTATTATTAAATCTCTGGCATGTCTTAATGATTTGCCTAAGTCACAATAACATTTTATTTTTGGTGATATGTTGTTTCCGAAAACACTGCATGTTGTTTATTTCTATATTTGATAATGTTAATTCTGTTATAAATAAGCATATTAGAAACTTACGAATATTTTACATTTATAAACAATTTAATTTACTACACAAAACAACACTTATAGTACACTATAAACTAACACAAAAATACTTACTCATTTCTTTATATACATTATGGTATTACTTACTGTATGACCACGACAATATTATTTCTACAAACATACACACAGCATTAGCCATATTCTCATACAATAGTTATTATAATACATATAACAGGTTTTATTTCCATAGAATTCTGTCACTTTATGCGTTATGTAACAAGTTTTATGGAATGCACGTCATAGATCTTATTCTAAAATCCAAAAGCTGTCTTTTGAAATGGTTCCAGAATACTTGCGTATCCTTAATCCTGTTACCCGATGGGGTGGGCAGGGACTACAAGAAACCTTATTTGAAATTCATAGCAAAAGTAGTTTTTAGAAATAGTTGCTATTGCTCCTTAAACAGGCACATGCGATGTCTGCACAAAACTATCGTTGCTGTATCTCTAATTGTCTTCTTTTATCCTCATAAATGTTCGATATAAACACAATAACAAATGAACTAGATTCTATAAGTACAACACAGTCATGCATATGTAAACCAGAACGATGTAGTGAGCTCTTAAATAAAAAATCTGTGAACATATTGCATATCAATATACGTAGCGTCAACCACAATTTTGATGAATTTACTGTTCTTTTAAGTAATTTATCTATAATCCCTGAAATTATAGTTCTTTCCGAGTGCTGGCTAAGTAAGGCGCCCACCCACCCCACTCTAAGTGGTTATGTTGGTTATCACACGGTAAAAAATATAAATCAGAACGACGGTGTTATTGTTTTTGTAAAGACTTCAATTACACATATCGTCACTGAGTCGCACGTACAAGACGCAAACTGCTTAATTTGCAAAATTGAATCTTTAAATCTAGTCATAGTTGCACTGTATCGCCCACCCTGTAACCGTAATATTGACAATTTTTTGGATAGCTTGGAAAATACACTTGCTTCACTAAGTAGCTATAAGAATGTGGTTTTATTAGGAGATATTAATATTAACATCATCCCGGCACAGTTAAACAGTATGGCGAACGACTATCTTAATCTAGCGGCACTGCATGGACTATTACCAACGCACAATCTACCTACCCGTGACAAAAGCTGTCTGGACCACGTTTTATTGAAGTCTAGTCTCAGAACCACCACTTTAATTATTGAATCTAGTATCACGGACCACTTACCAGTACTATTCAGCATGGAAACGACACTTAAACCGAATAAACGCAAGTCCCACTTTGTCAAAGTAGATTATGACTCTGTTTATGCGGATGTTGCGAAGACTGATTTCACGCAATTATTAAATACATCTGATCCTAACGCTGCATCTGAGATTTTGATTACAAGTGTTGGATCAATAATACAAATGCACTCTAGAATAATTCGCCCACCGTCTAAACTTGTCATTTTCAAACCCTGGATCACTATAGGATTGCTCAGATGTATACGAAATCGTGACTCCATGAGTAAACAGCTTAAAATAAATCCTGATAACTACACCCTCAAAATAACTTTTCTCAGATACCGCAACTTTTGTAATAAGTTACTAAAAAGATTAAAACATAACTTCGAGAATAATGAATTACGTAAAGCACGAAAAAACCCACGGTCTACTTGGAAAATAGTTAAAAATATTACCTGCACGGAATCCATTAAACAATCGCCGGTTGAGCTTTTAAATATAGACAGAGATAATCTAAAATCCGTTAACCTAGTTAATGAGTACTTTTCCCGCATCGGTAGCGACTTAGCAGTACAAATTGACCCTAATATACAAAATTATCAATTGCCGAGTGATAACATCAATGCTACTTCTTTTGTTCTGTTGCCAACGGACGAGTCTGAGGTTGATTTAGTTATTAAAAGCCTGCGTAGAGATGCCGCTGTCGGGTGGGACGCAATCCCTGCTCATTTATTGCAAAGGTGCTCAAAAACCCTGGTGCCAATAATAACCCACATTTGCAATATTTCAATGGCAGAGGGGATTTTTCCAAAATCCTTTAAAAGAGCTGTTGTGCATCCCATATATAAAAGTGGAGACAGAGACAGTGTCAATAATTACAGGCCCATATCTGTTCTACCTGCGCTGTCCAAAATTCTAGAAAAGTTGCTAGATACCCGTTTAAGAAACTTTTTACAGAAGAACAGTATTCTAGCGCCGAATCAATTTGGATTCAGAGTAGGAATATCGACTGAAGACGCAGTAGCTTCTCTGGTTGATCAAATAGTAAATACCCTCGATAGTGGACAAAAATGCCTGTCAATTTTCCTTGATCTCACCAAAGCATTTGACACTGTCTCTGTTCCTCATCTCCTACTGAAGATGGAAAGAATGGGCATCCGCGGATATGCACTTCGAATTTTTAAGGATTACCTTTCTAATAGGACTCAGTGTGTAAAGATAGATAACTTTGTTAGTGACAACGCTCTCCTTTCATTTGGCGTCCCTCAGGGATCGATCCTTGGGCCAACCCTTTTCCTACTCTATATAAACTCCCTGTGCACCCTATCCCTTCCATCTTCCTCTATCTTTACCTACGCAGACGATACTGCAATACTTGTCAGTGGCAATAACTGGACTGAAGTATTTGCTCGTGCAGAGAGCGCTCTTAGTCTTGTAATGCAGTGGCTTTCAAATAATCTCCTAACTCTGAACCTCAACAAAACTACTTACATCACGTTTTCAAAGACGGCTGTAACTCAACCAACCTTAGAAACCTTTAATATAAGAGCGCACACTTGTACGACCTTCGCTTCTACCCACACCTGTGTCTGCCCATCTATACTAAGATCAGACCACACAAAGTATCTGGGAGTATTTATTGATAGTTTTATGTCATGGAAACACCAAGTGAATAATATTACATCCCGTGTCCGCAAGATGATATATATTTTTAAAAAATTGCGTAATTCAGCTGACTTTGACACCCTAAAACTAGTATATTATTCACTATGTCAATCTATTTTGACATACTGTATATCAGTCTGGGGTGGAGCTGTGAAATCATGTTTTCTGCCCTTGGAGCGAGCACAGAGGGCAGTCCTTAAGGTTATGACATTTAAGCCTTTCAGATACTCGACTGCCCAGTTATATCACGAGTGTAAACTGCTTACTGTCAGACAGCTCTTTGTGCTTGCAACTATCTGCAGAAGGCATGCTAGTCTGAAATATACCATTCCAGTCACAAACAGGCGCCGTCCACCTAGGATCTGCCAAGCCCAAAGATTTAGAAGTGCATTAGCAGCGCGCAACTACACTGTTATAGGCTGTCATCTGTATAACACTGCTAACGAACAATGCAACATCTACTCAGTAACTAGATCGAAATGCAAGAAAAAAGTTACTCTTTGGCTTTTGTCTAAATCTTATGAGGAAACAGAAAAACTGATTAAACTAAGTTAAGTTTGCTATAACTTAAATTAATCCGTCACACACACACACACAAACACACACCACACACACACACACAATTACATACACATACATACATGCACACACACACTCACATATACAATACCTTGTTATATATATATATACATATATACAAACAGTTATAATATCTAAGATTTTCCTACCGTAATGTAACATATACGATACACTACACTCTAACGTCACCTATTTGCTGCTTTTAAGTACGAGAGCCCTAGTACCCATACCACAAGTTAAATCTTACTTTGGGTACTAGCGGTCAACAAAATTATTGTACATGTTAAGTTTGTTACAACTCATGTGTTTTACCATTGTATGTATCTTCTTGAGACAATAAAGTTTTATTATTATTATTATTATTATTATTATTTTGTAACTACCCAAACCTGTATTGCAAATAAACGATTTTATTTTTATTATTATATAAACCTATAATACAATGGCTTTCCCGTACGTGTACCGCGATAATCAGGCGCGTCAATAACAATCAAAGAGAACCTAACTATTATCCTAACTTTTTTAATATACCAGTATTGGGACTGGTACATTAAAAAAGTTACTATGACAAAGAAAAAGATAAAGAGAATTAAGTTGAAAAATATGAAGACCTCCGAATAATATCATGCAAAGAATGGAATGAAATCGGAGGAAATAATAAGATTAGATGAGAATATTGTTTGAAATTTTTTTTTGCAAGACCTATGAAAGTATTTCGAAATATTCATTCTGAAGTCAAAGAATACTGGAGGGATTGGAGGCGAAAAAAAAACAATGTATGATGAGTAGAATTTTTATCATGTAAACAGTAGAATTTCTGATGTATTTTAATTTTCTGATATTAACTTAATTAAAATAATACTATGTGCAATGTTACTACTCAACTTATAAACTACGAGGGTGCGTTTTGTTAGTAGAGAGTTAGCGAGCTCGTTATGCTCGTATGGTGTTTAGTGACTCTTTATTAGTATAAATACGAGGTTTTATCGTTATTAGATCATTAGTCTTTGAACTATCGTCGACCAAGCAACCTAATCGGGAGTTAAATGTGAAATATAGGGAAAAAAACAGAGCGTGGAGTGTTTTTGGAACTACATATGTTGTGAAGACACAGATTGCTTATTGAGTCAAATTTACTAGAAATTAAACTCGAGTTTCAAACACGACTCATTATAAACCTGAGTCGAAACGAGACTCGACTAGACAAGTGTTAAAACGGCCATGGCGATGGTTTTTTGGGATCCCGAAAAAAACGGAATCGAGATCGAAAATGAGCCCGTACATAAGGGCCGCGTTGCGTTGGCTGTCCTGCATAATAGTCCAGACCTGACCACGAGTGATTATGACATCTACATACAATTTAAATATACCTCTGAGGTAACAAATTTCACAGCGGTAATGAGGTTTGATGAGGTTTCGTCGTATTTTGAAGACAAAGATAAAATAATTTTCGGCTTGGCTTAAATGGGTTAATCTAAAGATCTAAAACTATATTCGTCTTGCAGTTAAATAGGAAAAATATTTTTGTATATTATTTATTTTAACCCTTTATTATTTCCTCCATTCCACGAACTTAAAAACGCACTTTCGTAGAATTACACAAGGACAAAGTCGAAAATAAAATCTATAAAACTGATGAATGAGATAATAAAACTGACCGATCCATATAACACAATATAGCTCTGGTATTCTAGGTATTCGCCTAGCATAACTTGGCCTTTAAAAGAGGCGCTTATTGTAAAAGGAAGTATTCAACTGAGTATAACAATAAAGATAAATTTAATGATAGTACCAATTTCCCCGTTGGCCAGGATAAACTGGACGTACTGGAGCCTATAATTTTTCTAGTGTTTAGGAAATACTAATGTATCTAGGGCATTCGCAAGGGCGTAATGCTTGGCCAGTGCTTATAAAACCGTAGAGTTGTAATAGTGAGTGATTGTTCTCTGCAGTTAGTGGGGATGAAGACTGAATGGTGTTTGTTGCTCTTTGCTGTGATTGTAGTGCTCGCAAAAAATGATAATCCGGCAGGGAATCAGATTTTGTTGTTTAAGAATAACACTTCGGTGAGTGTTTCGATTGAATTTGTTTTATTTTTCATTCTAAGATAACTCTTGTGCACTTGACTTCGCGGACTCCTGCGCGACGGTTGAAACCTCTCTATCATTTGTATTGTAAATTAGACGCCAAAAATTCTTTGCCTATTGCATACAGTTCAATCTTATCTTACCCAGAGTTAAAATTGATGTTCCTTTTCGTTACTTAAATTACATATTTTGTTTCAATTAAATGATCGGGTCGTTGAGTATCATGAGCATGAGCAACAGATCAAACGATTATGAAGTTATTACGTTTGGTAAGCAGACGTTTGCTGCTCACGGTTATTTTGTTAATTAGGTCAATAATCAAAGTAAAATCCAGGTTTTTAAGAGATTTCGTTGCTCGACTGCCTTTTTCCCATTGGTTTTGTACTTATTAGTATCCACAGAGAAAATAAAATTTTACCTCACAGAGAGATGATCTCTTTAACTTTTGATGAAACACTTATTTTTTCAGGGGCCAGTTGGAATTATGACAACGTCACTTGGCTCACCAATCACCTATGATGAAGCAAATAGCACTTTAAATAAACGACTCATTTTTCATGAATTTTTCATGGACTATATGACACATTTGAGCCGTGAAAGATTGCCTCCAAGAGTAGTTCATGCTAAGGGCAGTGGAGCGTTTGGTTATTTTCAAGTGACACACGATCTAAACGATATTTGTAAAGCAAGAGTGTTCAGTAAAGTTGGAAAGCAGACTCCTGTTGCAGTAAGATTCTCTCCTATAGTACAAGAGGTAGGAGGCATAGATACTTCAAGAGATGCCAGAGGTTTTGCTATCAAATTCTACACTGAAGACGGTAACTTTGACATAGTTGGATTCAACACACCTATGTTTGTGGTAAAGGATCCTCTATTTTTCCCTACCTTTGTTCATTCACGGAAAAAGAATCCTCAAACTTTTCTATATGACGCAAACATGTTTTGGGATTTTTTAGTGCAGCGTCCCGAAGGTATGCACTTCTACATACGCGTATTTAGTGATTCCGGTATCCCTGATGGCTATAGACATATGCCTGGATTTGGCATTCACACTTTTCAGGTTGTAAATGAGGAGGGTGAAAAATTCTTTGTCAGGTTTCATTTTATACCTGATGCTGGAGTGAAGAATTTGGGATCAGCCGAGGCTCAGAGATTAGCAGCTTTAGATCCGGATTATGCAAATAGAGATTTGTTCAATGCCATTGGCACTGGGCACTTTCCCACTTGGACAGTCAGTGTTCAAGTTTTGAATTTGCATGACGTCAAGAACGCAGGTTTTGATGTTTTTGATGTTACCAAAACATTGCCTGAGGATAGATATCCATTGAGACCTGTGGGACGATTTGTTTTGAATAAGAATCCTCTAAACTACTTTGCTGAAGTGGAGCAGTTAGCTTTTTGTCCATGTAACCTGGTACCAGGTATTCCTGGAGCGCCTGATAAACTCTTTGAGGCACGTCGCTTATCGTACAGAGATACTCAGTACTATCGCTTAGGAGGAAACTTTCACAACATTTATGTGAATAAACCAATTCACGAAACCTTTGCATATAATAGAGATGGCAGAGGTCTTGTTGGACACAATGAAGGAGGCATACCGAATTACTATCAGAACTCTTATAATGGTCCTGTGCCATATTTAGAGAAAAATAAAGTTGACTTGATTGAAATATTTGAGCAACCTGCTGATAATTTTGAACAGGCACGGGAACTGTATAACGATATGTCGTCAGACGAAAGGAGCAGACTGATAGATAATGTTCTGTATAGTTTAGGAGGAGTAACGGATTCAACTTTAAAGGATAGAAGTGTTAAACTTCTTAGAACTGTACACCCAGAGCTCGGTAGAAGAGTGTGGGAAGGTTTACTTGTAAACAGAACCAAATATTACTGGGATGGTTGAGAATTAAAAAAAAAATAAAGACTGCTATGACTCGGTATTTTATTTATTTACCAAATTAAAAACGTATCATTATTTAAATATAATAATATCTGAAACAAAGTGCAAAATGTAAGAGCAACGAATCACAAGTCTGCATTGCAGAGCAAACAAACACAGGCGTTTGTAGAATTTGAAAGTATATAGAAAGTAATTCATTAATTTATATGGGGAACCCCAAAATCAATTTCACCTTAAGAAATTCCTAACAATTGCACCTACGTCCCCAATTGCTCATTGTAATACCTACGTGTTTTGACGTGTACCTACACAAAGTCCCTCACTTGACCATTCCACACACCTCTCAAACTGTACACAGAATACACAAATCACTAACAAATAATCCCAGTTCTCCAACAAGGTGTAACAAGCTGTCGCAGTATTGTTTACACTGTGGTTGTTTATGGCAACTAGCAGAGAAATGTTGGTCGTAGTAACTTGAGTAAGCTGTAAAGTGCCCTTTCAATTCAAGTCGTGGGAAAGTGCTCGGTTTGTGTTCAAAAGTGGTCCGAGGTGACCCGAAGCTGGAATGTTAGCTAATTTAACAATAGGGTTTGATTTTTGATACTTGATTAGAAAAGTCCTTCAGGCAAAAAATGTTAAAAAGCATCAATTAAATCCAGAAAATGTATTCTTTCTACTCATACAATTTGCTTTGAGGGAAATTGTTTGGTTGAAAATGAACATTTCGTATGTAGATTTCTGTGAAATAAGAAATTGACTTTCTTGCGCTTTAATTGGTGGCTACGGCGTACGACTGCTAAAGAAGATGCTGAAAGGTACCTTGTAAGTTTGGACATTGGAAGTAATCTCTGGAAATACTGATCTAGTTACGAATTTATGTGGGAAAACGTAGGAATCCACCAGAGGCGAGGCGCACAGGGGGGATACGGAGTAGAATATGCCCGTAACTAAGCCCGAAATTATGGACTTCGGGCTTAGAGAGTAGCCCCCCAGGACCGACAGTTAACGACTTTCGATTGAAATGATGATGACAGTTTATAACCTGGGTTAACACCTGGAATACTTTTTGTCACCACCCCGACGAAATCGCGGGCAAAAGTTAGTATAATGGAAATATATCAAGCACACGGCTATATTTACTGATGGATATTTACTGGCTATATGACTTCTTCCGCTCGGGGTGGAGTGGAAGGGCGTGTCAGACTCTTACTGACTAAAACCCATCCTTCTAAAGCCCTTTGCGTTTCAGGGCCGCGGTGACTTTTTCGAACAAATTCCGCAACCCTGGAGCTGACACTGAACTTACATTGTCAATTAAACCTTGCTTTGCTGCAGGGTTGACAAGGACACCTAAGCTGAGAAAAAAATATATGTATATTGTTTCTTATGAGGTACATATTCATCTGTCTACCGATAGTTTTCCTGTTACCTGCTGCAAATGATATAGCTATGTATATGATTGATTTCTGTTACAGCAGCCACGCTTAGGTATGTGCAGATGCAGCAGAAACTTCAATAAAAAGGTTGGCAACGTCCTTTTTGGTGCCGCTCATTTAGTATCACATTGATATTTGCTCTATTTTCAAAAGCTATAATGCTCAAATGACATAACGTTTACTTCATCTAACAACATTTTCACTTATTAATTAAGTGAAAATAAAGACTTAGCTCCCGTGGTCCCATTCATATTAGGTTCCTTTAAACCTTTCAGACAGAAATAAGAGCTTAGCGGGGCTTCGTCGACTTTCCTTGGTCACGACCGTAATTTAAGCCGAATTTACATTTGATAAAAATGATCATTAGATCAATGAAATGTTTTACAATATGAACATTATAACTTTTAATCATTAGTTTTTCAGCTTTATTATATGCATCTGAAATTTATTTATTTTTTATTACTAGTTTATGTGTAAGTTAAATCCACTGAAGCTTACTTATATGAAATTTAATTATTTCTCATGAATGAAATTGTTATTTTTTTCTTAATAAGTTGTTATAATTATAGATGATTATGGCAAATGAAAACTATAACATTCGAAATTCCTTATTTCATTCGTTGTTATATTAAAAATACTTATACTAAAATTTACACACCCCGTCTACCAGCCATCAATCATAGAAAATACAAACATTTATTGCAAACACCATAGGTACCTACACACATAATATTAATAACAAAACATAAAAAATGGTTGTTAATGTCTACTGGTCTGCTTATCAAATACCCATCCGCGATGATTCGTCTTCATAGGCAGGTCCATGTTTAGCAGTGAATTCTGACATGAAGAGCGATCTTCAATATCCGATTGGAGAGCAACACAGAGAAGATGAAAAGCAAATAACTTATGTACTTATTGACGCCATGTTACCATACAAGCAACAGTGGTTCAAGCTTCGCGAATCTTCGACATCCCTGGAGAACCGCATTAGTAATACAAATCGTAAAATCGACAAGGTATTGTTGGTTTGTGCTAACGCGGACACCACAATGTGGGCACACGGTCGGGGGCCTATTCCTGCGTCAATCAGAGCGCCGCGACATTCGATACCACGATACCACGCACTCGATACCAAGATACGAACTTTCACGATCATACATCGTCGCTGCTCTGCCCCACTGAACAGAGAACTTTTCAATTTGCGGAGAGTTGCTGATTTTCCCACGGTATCTTTATTTTGTTGTTTTTTTTTCTCAATGTTACATATTGGCTGGATTGGAATGGTATTTTTGTCAGTCAATTATATCACAGTAATCTCTGAAGATTTAGAGTCCTTTTCCTTTCTCATTATTGATAGGCTCGCGTGTGATCACTATCACACCTGATGGAACCTGATTCCTGAAAAAGCCTGTCATGATGAACTCATAATAATCATAAACTAATAAATATGATGTAATTTGTGATGTTATGTGTAAACAATTGTTGGTTAACCAAATAAATAAATAAATAAATAAGTAAATAAATAATAATCTTTTATTATAAATCATATTTATTAGTTTATTATTTTAAATGTATTTTGTTAGTATTATTTGTATACTATTTCCGGAAATTATATTTTTAAATTTTATTTTTTTGCTGTACACCTACTACAGTATATAGTCTTTATAACTTAAAGGTTGACTGGTAGAGAATGCCTTGTTGTACCACTATTGTACCTACATACAGTTTAAATCAATAAATGCGGTCGACAATGCGACGTGCTTGTCTAGAAGTAACCTATTTTTCACTTGATTGAAAGACCCCCCGTTTGTTGCTACGAGTATCAGGAAACACACGCGTCTTTTGGCCTCAAATAATAATTTTTCAAGTAGGTTTTCGTATAATAAGTATCTCAAGGATAATGGTAAAAAAGAGCATAACGCATGGAAATCAATTCGATAAGTTTATTTTTTTATTTTTATTATAATACTTTATTGTACACCTCATAACAAGTACAGGAAAAACATTTTTAAAAACAAGTGCACAATGGGCGGTTTTATCGCACAGGGCAATCTCTTACAGACAACCTTTGGATGGTTTGTCTTTACAAGCATTTCATATGTAAAAATGGTTTTCTGGATGAATATCAGAGTCAAATTGGTTTGTATTTTTCTGTAAAACTGGTGGATCCTGAGCGAACAGATTAGGCGTCATTTTCGAATATTTAACAAAAGAGCGTGCTTTATTAATTATTTCAAAAAACACTCTCAAAAAATTATTTATGTATCCCTTGCATACAGTTTAAGCCAGTTCCAAATAAAATTATGTAAACAAAACGATATGAAACAGGTACAGAACAAATATCTTAAACTGAACAGTTTATATAGCCGTGGGAACGGCCTGGTATATTTGTGGTACCTGTTCCAACAAGGATATAATATAGTGAATTGTTAATGTGACTGCATTACCTGCCTGCCTCATTAATTGTTACATCATTACTTCTTGAGTTCTCGATTATTATTATATGTTGATTTGACGAGAGATAAACAGGTGCGTTAAAAATGATTTCTGTCTGATTGTTTGTCTTTGCATACAAAGACATTCTCCTTTAATTAATATGCTTGTTCATTACGTTTGTACTTATTGTTTTCGTTGGTTGCATCATTGGTCGTTTGATTTGGAGGTTTCGTATTTAGGGAGTGAAGTAGGGATGTAGTTGAATTTGTTGAGATGTTACAAGTTGAGAGTCGCGTCCTTTCGTTTTGCTTACAAAATGTGAAATCCCTAAAATATTGGCTAAAATAATTTAATCCTCAAATGAATCTGTACTGCCCAGAGACAGAAAATGGGCCTTATTTAAAAATCTAAGTAGACAATAACTGAATAATGATATTTATTTTGTTAAATGGTTAAATATAACACTTTCACCCACAACTCCACCACAGGTGGAAATAAGGTTTTTCCAAGCTATGCTACAACTCCCGGTCCTAAACAGCATTCAGTTTTTCCCGACTACCTTCTAAGATATGTAGTTGGTTCATTCTTCTGGATACATTGCCTCGATACTATTGCCGACTCTCCCCTCAAAGACTCGTCTACGTCTAACTCTACTTCATTGAAATATCCTTGGACTACCGACCAAAACCAAGAGGCAATACCTAGCTCACTCAGATAGTAATCAATAATAAACGCAAGGAAGTGCACACGATCGAACTAACTTGCTAAACCGCGAAACAGCTGACAAGGCGCCATGTCCACCCGAGTGAAATAAATAGCTAACGACACCTCGGTAATGTATCGCTACCAATTAGAAACTATTACATGAATCTTAGGCTCATTAGAACCACTTAAATTATGGATTAATAATTACCACAGTTCATAAGCTTAATAGGTACGTCAACGTCCCAGCAATAATACACTAATTTCACATAGAGTTGCACTGAGTTCATGTACCCCATAGGGTGCACGGACCTGACAGAACCATGCCACATGTACTTCATATATACTTTTTTTTTTTTTTTAAGGATGTGAAATTATCAAATGACTTCTTCCGCTCTGGGTGGAGCGGAAGGGCGTGTCCAGACTCTTACTGACTAAAACCCATCCGTGTTCCTTCTAAAGCCCTTTGCGTTCCAGGGCCGCGGTGACTCTTTCGAACAAATTCCGCAACCCTGGCAGGCTCTGGCCCTAGCGGGCCCCGTCTTCTATGCTGACATCTCTTTGAGGCGCGCGTGAAACACAACGCGCCATCGACCCGGGCCTGGTGGTGATCGGACAGCGAGCCACCCAACGCTCGCCGTCCGCAGGCCCGCGCCTACGGTGGCCGGGGATCGCCCTGCGACTCCCGACGCCCGGGGCGTCTTCTCCTGTTGCGGCGGTTGGGGCGAAGGCCTTGCCTTTCCCTCGCGCGGCCCGCCTCCTCCTTCGCTAGCATTACTGCTTCGCAGAAGGAGGTGACCGCTTCCCAAGCCTCCTCGCTCCGGACCATGGATTCAACCAGGGCCGGACGCGAGAGGTTGCCGCCGCCGATCGCCTCGACGAGGACACGGCGGTGCTCAGCCCAAGCAGGGCAGACCTCCACCGTATGCTCCACCGTGTCCTCCGGGCGATCCTCACAGTGCTGACACCCGGGCGTGTCCTCCCGCTTAATCCGAAACAGGTACCTCCCGAAACAGCCGTGTCCGGTAAGTACCTGCGTCAGGCGGAAGGTGAGGACGCCGTGGCGCCTCTCCAGCCACTCCTCAAAGAGGGGCCTTACCGCCGCAATTGTGGCGTGCCCAGCGCTGGGCCGCGATAGTCGCAGTCTCCATACCGCCATAGTATCCTGCCGGAGCTCCGTCCGCCGCGACGCAATTTGCCGTGGCAGCGGAGTTTCGCCCCGGCGAAGCACCTCCACGCGCCACGCGTAAACGTGCGCGAGGGCTCTCGCCTCCAGATCCCATGGCGGTAATCCGGCAAGGAGGCTCGCCGCCTCGCCGGAGACCGTGCGGTATCCCCGAGCCAGCCGGATGGCCATGACCCTTTGGGCCGCGTTGAGCTGGCGGGCTGGTCGCCCCTTCAGCGTTAGGGCCCACACAGGGGCCCCATAAAGGGCCATGGACCGCACGATCCCCGCATAGAGCCTCCGGCAGGAGGCGTTTGGACCCCCTAGATTGGGCAGGAGCCGCTTGAAAGCAGCTCCAGCCCGCTCCAGTCTGGGAGCCAAACGTCGGAAGTGCTCCTCGAAGTTCCACCGGCTGTCGAGAACGAGCCCCAGATACCTGATCGTCGACCCGACGCCGATGTGAACCCCTCCTACCGTTAGTTGGGATCCCGCTGGTGGCCTGTTCCGAGAACCATGAAAGCACATGGCCTCGGACTTGTGCAGGGCCACCTCGAGACCCAATTGCCGGATCCTTCCAACGACTATCGCGACCCCGCGTGTCATCAAGTCGGCCGCCGCCTGATGCGACCTCCCCTGTGCCAGAACTAGCGTATCGTCAGCGTAACAGATCACGCTGACGCCGCTAGGGAGGTCAGCACGCAGCACCCAGTCGTAGCCGATGTCCCACAGGAGCGGCCCCAGAACCGAACCCTGTGGAACACCACACGACATCTCTCGCCGGTTCCACTCACTCCGGTGACCGGGGTAGATGACGGCCCTGTCCGTCAAATAGGCCTCGACCACGCGACGGAGGTAGGTTGGCATCCGGTGATACCGGAGTGCCTCCCCAATGCAACTCCAGGGCAGGGAGTTAAAGGCATTGGCGATGTCAAGAGACACCGCCAAGACGACCCTGCCCCGGGACACCGCATCCCCCGTCGTGAGGGCTCTCACGCGCATGATGGCGTCCACCGTTGAGCGCCCCGTGCGGAAACCGAACTGGTTCTCCGCCAGATTCGGCCCCACCCTCACCAGGTGCCCGACAAGGCGGTTTGCAATTACTCTTTCAAAGAGCTTGCCCACCTCGTCGAGCAGCACGATGGGCCGGTAAGCGGACGGAGAGTCCGCAGGGCGCCCAGGCTTCTTAATGAGGACCAGTTTCCCCGTCTTCCAACGAAGTGGGAACTGGCCTCTCTCCAAGCATGCGCTTAAGAACCCCCTTAGTCGAGGCCCGAGAGCCTCCAAGGCCAGGACCCAGGCTTTCCCAGGTAAGCCGTCGGGTCCTGGGGCGGTATTTTTGGCCTTTAGCCTGTTTACCGCCACTCTCAGGTCTACCTCAGTCACCTCCGGAGCGTTGTGATCGTCGTCACCGTCGTCGGTGTGGTCCGCATCGGGCACCGCAGGTGGCGGAGCCATAGGCGGGGGAGTATGCTCCCCTCGCGACGGGAACAGAGCGCTCACCACGTCCTCCACCAGCTGGGGCCGGAGACTCTGCGTCAACGGGGGGGCCCAGGTGCGGAGTTTATCCCGCACCATTTTGTAAGGGCGTCCCCACGGGTCCCCGTTCAGAGACTCCAGCATCTCCTTACGAGCCAGATCCCTGGCCCGCAGGATCCCCGCTTGGAGGGCGGTCTTCGCCACTCTGTATTCCTCGTACAGCTCCGCCTCCCTGGCCTGCGCATCCGGAGGCCGGATGCGAAGCCTGCGATGCCTGGTGTACAGGCGCCGTGCAGCAACGCATGCCTCGCGCAGCGATGCCAGCTCCCGCGACCACCAGTACACCTGGCGGCGGGCGCGTCCTGGCCGGACCCGGGGCATTGCCACGTCACATATTTCGGACATGGTCTCCCGGAACCACTCCGCCTCGTCGTTGATGTCAGCAGGCCTGTCCGGTGGTAACACCCAGGCCTGCACGATCGAGGCTTCCAGGAGAAGCTCCCGGTCCAGCTGCTTCAGCGCCCACCGCGGACCACTCGGGGCCTCTCGGACTGGCGCGGTTGAGGTCTGGGTGGAGACGTCAAACCGGATGTACCGGTGGTCCGAATACGTCTCCACCTCCTCCATGACGCGCCAGTCGGCGACACGCGGTGACAGAGCAGGGCTGGCGAACGAAATGTCCACCACAGACTCACCCTGCATCCGCACACACGTGGGGACAGAACCCCGGTTTAGGACGACTAGGCCTGTCTCCAGAGCCCAGTCCTCCACCATCCTGCCCCTCGTGTCCGTGTAACGGGAACCCCAAGCCAAGTGCTTGGCATTGAAGTCCCCGAGAACGAGCACGGGGAGGGAACGATACCCGGCGACGACGACTACCAACTCCCTAAGGGAGTTGTGGAACTCGGCGAGAGATCGGTTCGGAGAGAAGTAGACCCCCACTACTACAATCTCCCCAAACCGTGCTGCTACGCACCCCTGTCCTCTCCTGACACTCTCGAGGGACGGGGTACCGGCGGCGGCCGACGAAATTAGGGCCACTGAGCCGTTGAGGTCCTCCACCCAGTCATCCCTGGGCGGGACAAAGTACGGCTCAGCGACCACGGCGATGTTGATCGACCACTGCGCCATGCTCTGGAGCAACAGGTGCTGAGCGGCGGCGCAGTGGTTGATGTTCGCCTGGAGGAGGCGTAATGGGGCCGTTATTGGCATTCCATTACGGCCTCCTCCCGAGCCCCTTGTGAGGGCTCCACCGCGGCATTCGCAGTTGTGGCGGCGGCGGCGGCGGCAGCGATGGCGGTGGCGTTTGCTACGGCAGAGACGGCGGTGGCGGAGGGCTTCCTCTTGCCCCCGGCCTTGGCGGGTGGGGCGCAGGCCTTGCCCCCAGCCCAGTGATCGGCCGGCTTGCCAGCTGCCGCACATACAACGCAGTGCGGCGTGGCGTTACACGAGCCGGCCTTGTGACTGGGCTGACCACAGCGGAAACAAAGATCGCTGCGGTCCACCTCCGAGGTGCAGAGGGCTCCCGCATGATTGCCCACTAGGCAACGGAAGCACCTCAGAGGCCTGGGCTCTAGCAGTTTGACCTGCGCAGAAACCCAGCCCACCAGGAGCCTTCGGCCCTCCGAAATTAATTTGGCCGCTGTTACGGGGCAGCTCACCACAACGGTTCGCATGCCCGTGTGGTCAGGACGTATGATGCCTGCCTTCACTTGCTCGACAGAGCACCCCCCTGTCCTGACGACAGCGGCCACCACCTCCTCCTCCGTGACGGAGTCGTCCAGGCCCAAAATGCGCATATCTATGCACTTGGTGGGCCTGGATACTCGGGCATCGTCCGCATTCAAGGACGCTCGCAGCCTTTTGGCCAGAGCGTCGGCGGTTGGGCCGCTGGCTGCCCCGGGGATCTCCAGCATTCGGGCCCCAGTCATGGTAACCCTTAACCGGAGGCCCCCGACGATGCCGAGCTCCCCAAGGTTCACCTCCTGCTTCGCTTTGGAGAGCACGTCGCCGTACGTCACGCCCCTCTTCACCGCATCTGGCTGTAGTGTTACCACTACAGCTGCGGTCTTCGGGGCGCGGAGCCTAGCCGCTACACTTTGCGCTTTGCGCCGCCGCTTCCGCTCGCGTTTTTTGGCCGCCCTGGCTGCCTTGCCCGCCTTCTTCTTCTCCCCGGCCACTTGCCATCCGGCTTCGGCCGCAGGAGAGTTTGTAACCGGGGCCGACTGTTGCACCGCTGGCGCTGGAGCCTTCGCCACCTGTGCAGCCACCCCTCCTTTCTTCTTCTTAGCCGGTGCTGGTTTTCCCGGTGCCGGCTCGGCCGCACTGTTAGCCTGACCGATCGGCCTCGGTTTGGCAGCCACGGCGGCCGCGTACGAAGCCGTCGTCTTGCCTACAGTCTTCTGGCTCGCCGTTAGTTGGGGACGCAACAAAATCTTTTCGAGCGTGGAGAACCGTTCCCGGAAGGGAGCCAACTCCTGTCGCACCAGATTCAGAACCTGGTTCAGAACCTGGCTCCCCTCCGGTGCGGACGTGCTTTGCCCCTGCTTGCGCCCCCCTTGAAGCGCCTCCTCTGTGCCGACTCCACGGAGCCCGGCTAGGTCTGCTCGGAGCTTTGCATTCTCCTTTTGGAGAAGCTCCGTGGCGGCCGCTAGGCGGGCGACCTCCGCCCGCAGCTTGGACATCTCGTCCGTTGACGGAGGACCGCTGTAGCTGTAGCTGGCCTCCGCTGCCGCCAGAATGGAGGCCGACGCCGCGCTTATGGCCTTGTTTTTAGAGGCCTGGGTCCTCTTCAAAGCCACATCGCGGACTGCGGCCCCCACGACCTCCGCAAACCTGGCTTGGCGCTCCTTATCGGGGCCGCCAGCCGTGTCCGGCTCACCACTGGAAGACTCCGACGGGAAAGCCCTCCGACCTGTCGCTCCAGGGTGGTGCCTCTCCTCGGTGAGCTTCACGGCTCGCTGGGCTGCCTCCTGGGATGCGAGCCCCCTCCCCTTGCCTCCGTCTCGGCCCTTGCCCCGCCTGCTGGTGGGGATTTTCCGGGCCGAGGCCATCTCACCGTTGGAGGACGACCCTCGGTCATTCTCCGGTCTAGGGCGCTTGCGGAATAACCCCGGGCCCTCCGCAACAGCCTCTCCTACCTCTCGCTCCGAGCTCGGTGAGCTGACGCTGACGCCAGATGCGGAGTCAGAGTCTGACCCTACATCGACCCCACACGTCAGCGGTCTCTTCCTCCACAATTTGGCGGGAGCTTTCGCACCACGCCCGCCCAACACCTTGTCAGGCGTACTAAAATTAAATCCGATCAAGTCTTCAAAAGACGTTTTGGATCGGGAGCCTCCTCGGCTCTTGTTGCCACTGGCAAGCGGATTTAGACATTCGTTGCTCTCCCCAGAATACGAGGGGCATGAGGCTCCCGAAGGGAGCGTGGTGGATTCTCCAGCTGCTGAGCAGCTGGTACCACCCTGCGGTTATATTTTTGCGTCTGTCTTCTTCATAGTTTTGTTGCTCCTTTTAAGGGTGCGGTCCCTATCTCCTTCACCCTTTCACAGGGTCCCTCTCTCCCTCTGCTTGCTCACTGCACTCACAGTCACGTCTGATGATCAGACGCGTACCAGAGAGCAGTGAGCAAGATTCCTTCTGAAACGCAAACCGTCCGAAAACCTGAAAAATTTTCAAGTGTCCGAACGGTGTGCCCCTCGTGTGTGTGTCCCTCTTTGTCTAGTCTCTCACTTGGACCTTTCCGGCATGAGTAACTCTACCGGCAGAGCTCCAAGATCACTGAGACGCACAAGCCCCACCACGACGGCAACGTGGGGACACCTTCGGTGGGGTCTCTATGGACTTACCATTCAAAGGTTGTCCGTTAAAGTTCGAGTTTGGGGATAAGACCGCCCATTCGATCTTAATTATACCTAATTTGCTGTCGTGTACAATAAACAGTGTTTTATCTATTCCTCATATGGATTTTTCTTCAAGTAAAGCTTCCGTTTCTTAGAAAATATTGTTCACGAATGTATGGATGAGTATGATTCTTGCTCTTTAATTTGTAGCGAGTTATACTGACTTTTGTGTTTAAACTCATGTGGAATTGCATCAATACAACGACATTTAAGACTTGTGACTAATTTGAGGTTGAATTGACTTACGAAAGTATTGCTGTATTACCACTAAACACACTAGCGCCAATTCTACATTTTTTTAAGAACCGTTCGCATTTGCATGTCATCCATAATCTGTCAAAAAAGCCTCAATTTCCATTGTTGGCCCTCCGATGGGTCATTTTCCAATTCCAAAACAAAAGAACATCGAATCAATCTTTTATAGAATATTAACAATATAGCAATTACAACCCGTTCAGGTCGTCGGTAGATACTCATTCAATATTCATTGATTTATGACATAATTGATTTCAAAACGGCTCGATTCAATTGGCTGTCAGTAATTTAAGATTTAATCATAAGTATGCAAATCAGCTGTGTGTACCTGTAACGGCCTGTATCCGTTCGTAATAGTCGCAATGATATTACATGGGTACCGACGTACGTAACTATGTGGGCTATGTTTTGGGTAACCTAGTTGTTGGTGCTTTAATCAATCATCGCTAGTTATTACAGGTCTTAGAGCAGTGTTCCGCAAAGTATGTGCCGCGGCACACTGGTGTGCCTCGGAACAATAAGGTTATCTCTTAAAGTTAAGTACACAGATGGAAAAAAATCCTACATAAACAGCCGCAAAAGTACGCGAGACCGCAAGCGAGGCGTTTTGTTCCGAAATTTTGATTAAAAACCGGCCAAATGCGATTCCGACTCGCGCATAAAAGGTTCCGTACCATCGCCATTATTATAATTCACTATATGCCGTTAAAACGAGCAAAAACGACAAAAACATTGTTTCTTGTATAGGTTACCTTTGATTTTTAAATAAATATGTTTTTTTTTGCGAAATTAGCAATATATAATCTGTGAGCATTTATCTTGTGTATTTTAATCACTACATAGTATAAAACAAAGTCGCTTCCCGCTGTCTGTCTGTCCCTATGTATGCTTAGATCTTTAAAACTACGCAACGGATTTTGATGCGGTTTTTTTAATAGATAGAGTGATTCAAGAGGAGGTTTATATGTATAATACATGCATAATATAGTGGAGAAACACTGATAATTTTTGAGGTTTCTAATGTGATGTCGTATATAAACACATTTTTTGCGCTGACATTGCAAACGCTGGCTGAACCCTACGAGATAGATCAAAATAATGTACTATAGTATTGTACACCTTAAAAAGGTCTACAAAAACGTCCGCGATGGTATATGTCTATCTCTTAGGGATAATTCACAATAACCATTTTTTATCCTTTACTTTTTACGAGAAATAATGGCTTATTTACGAAGCGATTTCAAGCAATACAGCATTAATCCTTATCCAATTAAGTACCTTAAATACATTGTGCATTTAATATAGACCAATATGGCCTTTTACAGCATGTAATTTAAATGAATATTTTCGAAGATATTACAGATTTAAAATGCAGAGACGACATTCTGTAGTATATTTAGTATCAGCATTGCACCCGTGCGAAGCCGGGGCGGGTCGCTAGTTTATATATAAATGTGATTTTAATTTAATTTAATGACTTGTAGTGTAATTCATTCGATTTTTATGTATATTTATTTTAATTGAAATTTAATGTGAGTATTTATGATCTAAAATGGATTGAAATAAATGAATTTGAATTGAATTTTGAATTTGAATTACAGCAAAAAAACGTAAAAAAAACACGTTTCCTTTTATTTTGTATTATTTGTTGTGGCATCAGAAATACACACTGAAAATTTCAACCGGACGGACAGCGGGTGCTTAGTAAAATAAGGTTGTTTTGAAGTTTATTACCCTTCGGGTACGGAACCCTAATGTTTCGTAAAATAGATTTTTCATTTATGGTGTACCTCAAAAATGTTCTGATTTCTAAGATGTATCTTTTTTTTTTTTTTTTTTTTTTGATGGGAAATCATCAAATGACTTCTTCCGCTCTGGGCGGAGCGGAAGGGCGTGTCAGACTCTTACTGACTAAAACCCATCCGTGTTCCTTCTAAAGCCCTTTGCGTTCCAGGGCCGCGGTGACTCTTTCGAACAAATTCCGCAACCCTGGCAGGCTCTGGCCCTAGCGGGCCCCGTCTTCTATGCTGACATCTCTTTGAGGCGCGCGTGAAACACAACGCGCCATCGACCCGGGCCTGGTGGTGATCGGACAGCGAGCCACCCAATGCTCGCCGTCCGCAGGCCCGCGCCTACGGTGGCCGGGGATCGCCCTGCGACTCCCGACGCCCGGGGCGTCTTCTCCTGTAGCGGCGGTTGGGGCGAAGGCCTTGCCTTTCCCTCGCGCGGCCCGCCTCCTCCTTCGCTAGCATTACTGCTTCGCAGAAGGAGGTGACCGCTTCCCAAGCCTCCTCGCTCCGGACCATGTATTCAACCAGGGCCGGACGCGAGAGGTCACCGCCGCCGATCGCCTCGACAAGGACACGGCGTTGCTCAGCCCAAGCAGGGCAGACCTCCACCGTATGCTCCACCGTGTCCTCCGGGCGATCCTCGCAGTGCTGACACCCGGGCGTGTCCTCCCGCTTAATCCGAAACAGGTACCTCCCGAAACAGCCGTGTCCGGTCAGTACCTGCGTCAGGCGGAAGGTAAGGACGCCGTGGCGCCTCTCCAGCCACTCCTCAAAGAGGGGCCTTACCGCCGCAATAGTGGCGTGCCCATCTAAGATGTATCTTGAACACAAAAAAGTTGCGAAACACTGTCTTAGAGCATATGAGAAGAAGAAGAAGTATAATGTAGTAGAATGTTACAGAGATATTTAAGTTAATGAGGTCGCAATTCATGTGAAAGAATGATAAATATTAATGTGTATGGATGGGGAGGGAGATCAGGTCATAGACAAGAAGGATGGATTGTGTGAGGAATGATACAAAAAACGAGTGATAGCGGGACAGTTGGCAGGAGAGAATGGACGAACAAAATGTGTTACGCCAACAGAACAACATGAGACAAAGGCAGAAAGATGATGACAATCAACGGCGGGGAAGACCTGGTTCTGTATACATACGAGTATATAATTATTTGCCGTAAAGCAGCACTAGCAGAGTTCTGTTTTTGCTGAAAGATTCTATGCAAACCTTTATGAAAGCAGATGAAATACAACTTATTACGAGAACAGCTCTGAATCAATCAATGGAAAACGCATCGACAGTATCGTTCGTGTGCTTCAGGTGGAAGGGAGTGGGATGCATGCCTCAGGACCATTACTGTTTGATGAGTTGCCAGAATTAACGACGGAAATCCGAGGTACCTATGTAGAGGATTTCTTATGTGTTCGCAAGGGTCATCGATTTAAAATGTCTATGATACTATCGTTCTATTACTAAGTGTGGCTTAAGTAATTGGTTCCACTTAAGAATGAGCTCACTCAAACATGGTGATTACAAATACATATGTATTTGTAATAGCTTAGCTTTTATAAATAACAGCGTTTGTGCTTTATCGATTGTTATAATCAGTGTTATCAAAGTTTCTAATAAATGTTTTAATGTCCAAGGGCTAAATGTTGGAATGCTACACACGCTTACATAATTGTCTTATTATTACACAACATATGGAATCCATTACATAAATTCAAATCGGCCATTTATATTATCAGCAATCACTTTTACGCTATTGTAATAAAAGCCATTTAAAACAAACATATTGCAGGTTATGTTTCAGCAAAGTTATATTTGCAGTCGAGAATGGCGCAAGTAGCATCGACTTCTTCATGAATTGCTCGAGTAACTTTTAGTTCAGGAGTTTGCCACCAGTTATATTAAGTTGGTAAATAGTGAGGAAGTCGATTGCTGGCAGATAGTTTAGCATTATCAAAAAATAGATCTGTAATTATTCATTGTCTAGTGCCTCGGCCGATTTTATTACGAATGTAATTACTGTAATTTAGGTAATTAGATTAAGATATCGATTTGTGATTGGTAAATACTGTGATTATTGATTTATTGGCTCATTTGTCTCTGTGTTCGGTATTTTGGAGAGTTTAATTACATCATCCACGTTATCTGTTTAGCCTTAAGCAGTTAAAAGTAAGAGGAATGTCAATTTTGTCCAAATTACTGCTATAGATTGTTTGATTGCGACTAATAGAACGTCTCATGAGGCAGTTATCATCAGTCTTAACTCTACGATATGCGAAGAGACTGCATTTTCGGTCCACGGTACTGAAGACAAGAAATGCATACCATTATCATTGAGTGCCTTGTTCAACTGATGAATTTTGGCCTCCTTCCTTATGTACCTACCATTCACCTAGCAGCTGTCATCTATTCTTTTCCAGCTAGACAATGTGCGAAGGAGCGATCTAACCAGCTATCAGCTAGTTTGGCTTCGTGTTGAGCTAATGCCGTACTCATCATGCAAAAATGTTTTGCACAACTGAACTCTGGGTCCACAAAGGTTCACTCCAAAGATCCGAGCACCTCAAATAATTTTCCGTCTAACACCAATAACAAGATCGTTAAGTCTTAATTTCTCTGCACATTAACAACTGCTGAACAATGGAGTGCTATCGGATGCATACGATATGATTGCGAGATTATATTCTATCGTCTACGAGCAACGATCCGTAACGTTTAACCCGATTATGAGAGTACTCATTGATATTTTTCTCTTCCTATTTGAAGAGGACGGTGTGTCTATTTATTGAGTATCTTGAGTATTTACTCAAATACCGAAAACTATCAATGAGCGAAAAAATGCGTTGTGGCTTCGTCCAAACGGTCACATTGTGAATTTAGCGTCGTTTCTGTCGTTTTTGGTCTTTGAGCGTAACATTTATAACTGGAGAGGGGTAATAGTAGATTATGCACCGAGAGAATAAAGCAGTGTCTTATGTCACGGGCGTCATATTGAATCCCGAACGTAATGAAGGATTCGAGAGTTAACTCCCAAGCGTAGACCCTCGCTACGCTCGGGATTTAACTCTTTACGTTTAGTTACTTTAGTTACTCTAAGTTTCGAATTTAACTCATGAGCGAAGCGAGGGAGTTAATATAAGAATCCTGAATGCAGTGAGGGATTTATTCTCGAGAAGCATACTCTACTTTTCATACCTACTGCGAGAACATTGTGCCCAAGCCATGAATACAGGTGGCTGTTCACCGCGAGCGGCGCGCGTCGGCCTCCACTGCTAGGAGCAAGTCGCGCGTCCGATGCTGTGCCCGCGTCCACCGGGCCATAACATGGTTCTGAATTCCATTATAACCCACCGGGTAATAATGTGATTTGAATTTGGAACCTCATTTTGACCGTGCGACCTGCACCTAGCAATGGAGGCCGACGGGCGCCGCTCGCGGGCTCTAAATTACTGTACTCTGGGTAAGGTTTATACTTCAACTGGACAACCATGAGTATACAACGTATTCCTTTTGATATCTCATAACTTAAAGGTTCTAAGAGTTAAATGTGTAAAAAACATGGGTTCTGAAACGCATAGTTACGCAAAAAACACAAAACTTAAATAAGATAATTAAAAAATTGACACCAGTATAACAAGTCTTTAAGTACCTTTATGGCATTGATAACTAAGGCCAATCATCCACTAATTAAGGTAAAAATAAGACGTTGTAGTTTTTCAGGTAAAGTCGTTTTACATACTTCGCTGTTTTGTCGAATTATTTTGAAGCAGCAATGAAAAAGAAAAAAAATGTTGAATTGTAAAATATTTAATATGCTATTCGAGGCGGTCATTCTGACCCTGGATTTACGGGATATAAAAAAAAAACAAGTTGTATTAAAATTATTCCTAATAATAAAACACAAACACAGTATAATGCATCAGTAAAACTATAGCTAAAACTACGTACTCCCAGTCAGATTGCAAAGTTCTAAGATAATAAATAATCTGTCAAAATCACTATTCAACCATAATTCATCTGATACAATTAAAAAAAAAACAACTAGCACGTAATACTCATCATTAAACATGTACAGCATCTAAACTCAAAAACCACAAACAGCCTAATAAAAGCAGAAACATTTCCGAGAGCCACCATTGTGTCCTCAGTTCCCATGTCTGATGCTTTCCACACATTACGTCACAATCTAGTAAATATGTATACTCCCAGAGTGTATCACCTGCTAGATCGCAATTAGTGAGGCAATTACCATACTTCCGCTCAAATTGTTGGCCATAACAGATGGATATTGACAGTTTGAAGCAGTGCTGATTATAATTGAGGATATTGGTAACGACTGAAGAGTTGTACAATTTAGTGGAGTAGTTTTGAATGATGTGCTGGTAATGGTGTGTCCTATAGCAAATATGATTGCAGAGTTGATGATAAATTTTGGTCCCGGCTGTCATTTGTAGATCTTTGGCAGTCGTTACGGATAGTCAGAAGCCAGATAATCTGACACCAGTCTTACCAAGGAGTACCGTGTTACCAAGTTAATGGTTTGTGGAGGTCTGGTAGGAAGCCGCTCCACGTAAAATACTGGTATTCAGCTGAATCCGGTTTGACTGGAAGCCGACCCCAATATAGGTGGGAAAAGGCTAGGCAGATGATGAGTTGATGATAAATTTGGAAGGATCCTGACAAAGACGATTAATAGCTTAACAGCAGTGGGGAAGACTCTGGTTAATTTTTGAACAACTCGAGCAATGCAGTGTATAGAAATAAATGCAATAAACTTAAGCATTGCCATACTTGCTATAGACTCTTGGTTTCAAACATAATCTTCCCTACCTTAACTTACATACCTATTGTTTACAATCTTCAAACTGATTTGCAAGAGGAAGTGCTCAAATATGAAAGTAAGTATTTCAGTTACTATAGTATTAATTAAAAAACGAATCAACTAAAGAATGCAAATAATTATAATCGACACTTTCTTGCAGTTCCATTTCACTACGCATAACTTTCAAGTACAGTTATGTACATATCCAGGGTTAAAGATAATCCAATCTTCTAGTGTTACACATATGTATTGGATGTAGCTTTCCAGTGAAAACAGATCGTTTGTGGTATGTTGTGCAACGCACCGGAAGACACTACTACGGTTAGCAGAAATATCTCAAGCCGTGCTAAAAGGTGTGTGATAACCTAAACAACTTGTGAAGTTTTCAAACTGTAGATTTTTTCATGTGTTGCTGCCGAGCGGATGTCGGAAATCACCTCAAGGGTTTTTGTCCAAAAATTATTCTATGTGTTAATCTGGGTTATAATAACTAATAAACTATACAAGGTGTTCCAGAAGTGCGTGGTTATATTTAAGGGTGATGTTGGGCAGCTGATTTGCATAAAGTAAAAATAGCAAAACAAAGAATTGAGAGTAAAAAAATCGACCACAAAAAACTATTAAAAATACGACTAGCGCTGTGGGTTAGAGTGAGAGAGGAAGAGCCTGCCAACCGCTGCCGTATGCGTGAGATAAAGGGAAGCCAGACAGACTGGCGCCGTAACCCGTTACGTTACGAAGCGGTTTACACTTCCATAAGAAGTTATCACTTCAAAAATTCCGAAAAAATATTCTTGAAGCAGTCAGCAGGCGTTAGTGACATCAAACCTGTGATTGAACAAAAGTGAATGCCACCAACTGTTACATACTGCTTGAAAAGTCATTTGATCGGAACTTTTAACTCTTAATGTATAACAGCTATTCAACATCACCCTTAAACATGACCACGCAATTCCGGAATACCCTGTGTGTGGTAAAATTCACCAAAATCTGATCAGTAGTTTTTGCGTTAAAGAGGAATAATTATCTATCCGTCCATGATATCCTACTTTCACATTAATGATATTAAATAGGATTGTTTTAAAATACTTTGTGAATTCAATTAACTTTCGCAGTTCACTATTGGATTCAAAATCCTTACTTACAAATACAAATACCTTCAGACCACAGACTTTGGTAAGAAACTCATTTCGTTTTCTTTTTAAATTTTCATTTTCAGTCTCCATCTGTACTATTTGTATTTTTTTCTCAGTTTTTTTTAAAGTGGTTTATTTCTTTCTATTCAGACAGCTTCATTTTTATTTTAAGTATCTGGTTTTCGGATACGGTCGTCGTTCTATCTTCTATGGGTCTTAACTATCAACTATCTAAACACATATGAGTCCTCTTTCGAATGATGATATGGCTTGGTTAGTTCTCCAACATTTTCTAATTCATTGCTTTGTTAACTCTGTTGGAAACGGTACAAGAGTCATTCATACTTATTTTTTGCAATAATAACTGAGACATGTCGTCTGAAATGTGTTGAAGGTTTGTTTTTGTTTGATATCGTTTGGAACTAGTTTTTGTTGTATTGTTTTTACCGATGTGTGTTAATGAACTTCTAGATGGGTTAATGTCCCACCTTTCATGAGCAATGTTGAGTTTCGAATGAAATCTTTAGGCGACTGCTATCTATAAAGTAAGGGGTTCTTCTACGTACTATGAACAATTTAGATTCTGAAATACTGTTTCTTTTTACTTACAAGCTTCAATTCCTAGCTTCCGCGATATTGAATTTCTTGTTAAGTCGAGTAACTTAGGTTTCTAACTACACATAGCAACTTTCTTTTTCGTTAAAATCGATTTAGAGGGTTGCAAATATGTGATTCAGGTCCAAATAATTAACATATGAACATGTTATTGTTAAAGCTGGTCGTGTTTTAGTTTTCAACATTAAAGGGGTTTCTGATGAGTGTAAAGGGAAAACCTATGATTTACCAATTGAGTGTCCGGAAAAGTCGTAAATTAACGATAATCACCGACGTCGTAAATCTTAGGTTTTACCATATTATTTACTATTAGAACATACATTAACACGTTCCGGGTCACTTGATTATTTGTATATGACACTTAAAAATCCCATATATATTTTATCATACCGTCTAACAGCTGTAGTATATTTTTATTTTTTGATACGACAAATACGGTCACAAACGTTGTACTGGCATGGCTCAGTCTACACTTGTCAGCGATTTGTTGGTAGTTGATATTGACAACCTTTTTTACCCGACTACGACAGAGCCAAAAGGTTATGATTTTCTTAACCGTAGCCAGCTAAAACCAATCTCATTTGCCGACGCTACCTTCCCAAGGCGTCCATGACCATTGTTACATTTTGACGACAGATTCGATTTACGATGGAGCTTCCCGCCCCCTTACCTAAGCGATGAAGTGAGATACTGCCGTCATTGTTACACATAACAGCCTTATGCACTGTGTAATTAAAACTTAGCAATACTTAGTTTGGACTGCCATTCATGGGAAGACGCAGTTGCTAAGGAAATTCTAGCGCCTGATTTAGTATAATACTGTTGTTGGAGAAGACAATTTACTTAGTTGACACTTCGCGTGACCCAAGGGCTGGCTTTTACCTTGGACAAAGGATAAGCATTGCCATACAACGTGGCAATGCTGCCAGCCTTTTGGGTACTTTACCAGTGGCCAGCGATGCGGAAAAAATTTTCGACGCCATATTTTAGACTATTTTTAGTTAGTTTTTTATTTAAGTGTATATATAGTAAATAGTTGTTAATAGTTGTACATTACGTATTGAATAAAATTTACTATAGTATGTATTTTAATGCGAACGTTTTTAAAAAAATCCGGGCACGCTTGCTTGGAAGTACCCCATGCAGTCTCGACTAAAAGACACTCCGGCAGGTACCTTTCCGTAGCTTTATACACCTAGCATTATTTTAGACATTAGTAAGGAGGTGAGGATTCCTAGATAAATACGAGTAGTTCCTACATATACGCTTCATATTTCCTATATTTAGTAGGTACTGGTACAGAACGATAGCTAATTTACCTTTTACTTAAACCCGCCGTAGAATATTAGTTAGAAAAACGCAGAATGGCAGACAACTTCGACAAATCGCCCGTGAGCAGCAATCTTTGCTTCACGTCTGCTGTAGGGGCGTTTTCATAGGCGGAGTCTGTAACGACACAAGTAAATCTTGCTGTGAATAGACAAAGAAAGTGCATGTATTAGCTATAAGTACAATCTGTGCGTATATTTCGTTTTGCACATTTTATTATCTGTGTGAGGAACCACAGAGTACCGAGATGCCTTGGCGCCCACTGCTTCAGAAGGCACAGTCAAAGTTTTTGAAGTGAAAACTTCTTTAGGCGTGTTGAGCACTTTTTGGGTGAACAAAAATCATGGAGCTCGCGTCATCGTCACCGAACGCTTTGGGTGAACAAAAATCATGGAACTCGCGTCATCGTCACCGAACGCTTTGGGTGGACAAAAATCATGGAGCTCGCGTCATCGTCACCGAACGCTTTAGCTTTCACTTAGTTGTCACTTCCATCGGCAGTCCCCAAAGATTGCCGCGCATGTATTTTTTTTTACTATTGATATAGCACGTGTTTGATCTCAATCTCACCTGATGGGAAGCGATGAGGTGGTCACCGATAGAGTTCTATTGCCTAGAGGTAACCTAGTCACTCTAGACTTAAAGACTCCCGGGTTGTAGTTCCATACAAACCAAGCGTTTCAGTGACTGACATCGATTACTCATAGAAACTGACGATGCATAGCAATAGAGTATTTGGCTGGATTTTTTAAATTACATTTCTCAAAAGCTGAGGTATTTCACTGGATTTTTTAAATTACATTTATCAAAAGCACAAGCCGCACTTAAAAATCCCAAAAGTATTACGGAGTTGACCGTTTTAAAATTTATGATAAACAGGAATAGTACTAATTGCATGTGATGTTACTTGCAAGTTAGTCCCTAGCGAATTTGCGCCACCGCTGCACCGAGTACATACTTCTTTTTCTAATTACCAACTTGAAAGCTTTATAACTTTACTTTACTAGGAGACCAAATAAGTATTTTATTTAGCAAATAAAAAAAATTAGTTGCATATTCCCTACCAGACACAGCCGGCGCGGCGTTCCGTGCTCTGCGAATCGAAAGTTCTAAGTTACCATTGTCGGACTGTCAATAGGCTTTTAATAAGTAAGTGTGAACGAGTTAACGATTTAATAAATAAATATCTTTATGTTTTGTTTGTGATGCAAAATAGGGAATATTTATTTTATTACCTCGCTTTTACTATTGTTTTAACAACTTCCTAAGCTCTTTGCGTTCGTATCGTTTTCTATTAAGCTGTCGGGTCTTGTAAGTTTCGATAAGGATTTTGTAATAGGTGTTATAAATTTTATAGGTCCTTTATGGGTTATCAGTTTATGGTCTGTCTATTGAAAACATAATCAAAGTGCTTTTGATACGGTCGTCATTGTGTAAGTATCTAGTGCCTAGTGCAGAGATGGCGAACCTGTAGCACGCGTGCCAGTGGTGGCACACGTCTAAATAATTCGGACACGCCAATATAAAATTATTTAGCATTTTGGTTTTCTTTTTTGCAACTATAGAAATTAAATTAACTTCTCTTGAAATAAACACAAAGATTGCTTTACAAATTTCGGACTGCAAATAAAGAGTTAATAGTTTCTGTCCTTTGAATCACCATGTCAAGCGACACGACATGGCCTCTTTTTTGTATTTTTTTTTATCAGAGGCACTTTTACCAATAAAGATTCGTCATCTCTGGCCTAGTGCTTCCTAGCCTGGTCTAGTGTAATAAAAGTTAGAAGTGGTTTAATAGATTTTTCAGTGAAATTATCTCTGTAGTCTAGGCAGCCACATAAGATAACTATTATGATTACGATAAGAGCCTACACATAGTGACATTATAGTCGCGATAACCATTGTCAAAATGTTTGGGTGTTTCACTGTGACATTTTGGTACCACCTTGGTCATTTTAATTCGATGTAGAAACTAGTATTACTTTGTATAAGCTTTCTGATTTCTTTACAGCAGTTTATGATGACGATGTCTTCATTAGAGCCCCATCATCTCCCAGTTGTTTACGGCAACAATACGTTTCAAATTCATCATCATACTGCTATATTTATCTACTCTTAAGATCTCTCAAGATGCTTAGTTGACACTTCGCGTGACCCAAAGGCTGGCTTTTACCTTGATCAAAGAATAAGCATTGCCATACGACGTGGCAATGTCGCCGGTCTTTTGGATACACTTCCAGTCGACAGCGATGCGGATGAATTTTTTGACGCCATATTTTAGAATTAAATTAGTTAGGAGTTTTATTTTTAGTGTATATAGTTAGTTACGTATTTATTAAAACAGTTGTTACTATGTACCTAAATTAAAATCCATTTCTATAAATGCAAAAGTTTGGATGGTTGGACCGTTTGTTACTCAATCACGCCAGAACGTATAAACGGATCTAGATGAAATTCGGCACAGAGATAGATTATAGTCCGGAATAGCACATAGCTAGCTGGGCACGCGGGCGAAGCCGTTGGGAGAAGCCTGTCTTTAAAAACCCTCAAACTATCTCATTTACTATCAAATCACCTAATAAACTACCCAATTTACATCTTTAAAACTCGAAGCAGAACTCGGGGTCAGCAATTACCGCGGCTAATTTGTTCAGTCAGTAAGGAAACGTTCTGGAATAGGTTCGTGAGGATCAAACTGCAGGTGCTCGGTGCGAGGTGAGGTGAAAGGGCCAGCTGTTGACCCTGGCGGCTTATTCTGGAGCGCATTAGTGTGAGTATGGTATTTTTGTGATACCTTTTTGTGAGACCTGAAGAATTTTTAAGTAACCTAGTCGCGTAATGGCAACATTTTAAAGCCAATTTTATTAAAATTTTACAATATCTAGGTTATTTATGCGAAGTTTTGCATACCAGGAATGGCCAATATGAGGACACAAGTTGTAAAGTTACCTAAAAATTCATGTACCATCTTCTTACCCTTTCTACGCATACTAAGCAACTAAATTAATTGGTTGATGTTTCACGGTTCTTTAGACTCCATAAAAGGTACCGAAAGCTATTATCTGTTTTGATTTAGTTTATTTCAATTTAAAATTATTTCAGTTTAAATTGACGACACGGTTGGCGCAGTGGTTGAGCGATTGGCTGCTACGCTGCGTTCGATTCCCGCACGGAACAAATATTTTTATGGCCTACAGATAGTTGTTCCGGGTCTGGCTGTTTGTGTATGTGACTTTGTATGTCTGTAAACGCACTCACGACACAGGAGAAATTCCTAGTGTGGGTGTAGTACCTTTAAAAAAAAAAAACTACTGGGTAACAGATTAAACTGCCTGCAGAATCCTCCTTATCCTCCTGGCTTTCTTCTCAGAACCATTTCAGCCGAAAGACGTCCACTGTTGGACATCGGTGACGGTCATCCTCAAGAGACGTCAAATCGATCGGTCCTGTGATACACGCATGGTGCTGATAAAAAGTGTTATTAGTACTCACAAAATCCTTTAAGTTCATACCGATTTTTTAGCATTTCCGTTGCGTCTGCTAGCAGAGTAGTAAGCTAATAAAATTCTCTAACTTATAAAGCGTTCAATCATTGTTAAAAACTTGTCAAAATTTAGGGAAATTTAACATGTCTTTGACGTTTTTTCAAATACGATCTTTTGAACGCTATTGTCCCGTATACATGCGTGCCCTGTACGCCAAATGCCACAAATATGTGACAAAAAGTACGGCAAATTTGTGGCATGGCGTCGGGGGCACGCCGATGCGTTTATGCTCTGGCGTTCAAAAAGTTAAAATGCAAAGATAATCTTATCTTTAATTTAGTGAATGACATCTACTTTAAGGTTCCAGTTTAATAAGATGAGGAATCTTCTTCCAATCAGCCTCCTATTTGATTGACCCATAGATTATCTGAATTACTTTATTTACTTTCATTCTTCACCATTTCACGTTCTCCAGAATAGTGCCTCATTGAATAAAAACAGTTCGTGCGTGCTTTAATGCTTTTGTCGCTTGTAAGTGATTACACGGCGAGTGGCGAAGCTTTGCTGGAGTGGAATGTACACCATATGTACCTACATATAATATGTACGTACAGTACAGGAATATTTAGGTGCGTATCGGTGCAGAATAGCCTTTACTAGAAGTGGACATCTTATTAGTGATTCTTAACGTCTGGGTTCCCTGTCACCTATGTTCCGCCAGCCTTCAAAAAAAGAGTGAACGTGCATCTTTTGGTCTATCTCGCTTCATCGTAGATCTCATCCATCGCTTACCAGGTTAGATCGAGGTCAAGAGCGGAATACAACAAAATGCAGTTCGTCGTGGACATGTTTCAAAGGGACCTTCCAGACACGGCATCTGGAGACATCCGTCTCGCAACCATCTTTGCGAAGCTCCTCTAAAGTGACAATCAGCAGCCAATGTCACCCTTTTTTTTTTTTGATTTCGGTGGGAAATCCTCATGGAAATCCTCCACCTGGGGCGGGTGGTGGGGTCTGTCAGACTCTTACTGACTAAAACCACCCCGGTGTTCCATGCCGGGGATCGCAGGAACGTATGCGACTTCCGTAAAGCCAATGTCACCCTCAACCGACCTTTTCGGTGAATCCAGTCAGTTCATAAAAGCTTGCATCGTGGACGACGGAGAGCCGTGATTGGCGAAGCACTGTGGGTACTAGTATGGAATGTACTATTTGTTGGGTACATTTACTACGTATAGCAGTGAAATATATACATGAATGTGAAGCAGCCTGTAAGTGATTACATGGCTGGAGGTGTGGAATGCGTACAGTAAACAATTGGCAATAAATTGGCTTACAATAATGGGAAGTGGATTGTTTTCTTACTAAACCAGGTATGACTGTGTGAACGTTAGCTGATCCGTGGGCTATGGTTGGGTGCTTTAGGTAATTAGGTAGTTTTATTTTCTAACCGAATGCGGCGACGCCAACGCACAATGGGGCAACTTGCCGCGCTTGACTCGGTGGAACACAGAGCTAAAAGGCTCATTGGCGACGTAAGACTGGTGGATGCCAAGCTTCACAGCTTGGCTCATCGCCGCAAGGTTGCCTGCTTGTCGGTCTTCTACAGATTGTACTTCGGGGAGAGTGTCCAGGAACTCCACGATCTCATCCCACCGGCCCCCTTCTACCATCGGACATCTAGACGCACTGCAAGTTACCATCCCTACCTTGTTGCTATTCCACCAATTCGCACTAAACGTTTCCAAACGTCTTTTATAATGCGCACAGCAAAGGAGTGGAACTCTCTGCCTGCGTCTGTGTTTCCGAACGCATACGACCCTAATCTCTTCAAAATTAGAGTGAACAGGCTTCTTCAGGGTAAGCTCGCTCCATCGACGACTTTGTCTCTGTCATCTATGACCTAGACTAGAGTCAAGAGCAAACCCATATTAAATAAAAAAAAAAAAAAAAGACCCCCAAGATAAGGAAGAGTTATGGCCGAAGGGTGTAGTCTATCGACGTTTTCGCGGCAGGCTACGCAACACCGCGCAGCGTAACTCGACGCCGTCACTTCGTATGTCTTAGTTTATAAGTTATATTTTATGGAATCAAGATTAATATGTATTAGTTTATTAGGGCCTTAGTTGCCTGATAATAAAGAATTATTATTTTTATAAGTGCCATAAAATAAACTAAAACTGTTGGACTTTATAAAGCAGGTGGAAATTTTTGTTGTTAAGAAAAAAAAATTTGGTGAAGAAACTTATTTTCATTATTAAAAAAACTACATAAAATTATTTATTTTACAAAAAAAATCAGTGTTTACGTCTGTATAATATTGTAATGTTGGAGTTGATTTTTTGATAAAATTGGCTGGTCATGAAAAAGTAACTAAATTAACTGAACTAACATTCCTGTAATCATAATATCCTGTATGGTTATTTATAACTGTAAGTAACAAGATAAATAAAGTAAAATAACATAGTCTGCATTTGATTGAGACAAAAACTGTCCAAAAAGTTATCAATAATGAATCTCGAGGCTCTGGCACCCCGGATATCTAACATTGTAATATTAAAAAGAGGTTCTTTTATCCTTTGTAAAATTTGATAGTTTATAATCATTCTGAGAAATTATGGACTGACAAAAAATGGCGACCAATCAGAGCACAAGTCTACAATTAATCCGTTTTCGTGTGGTAAACCTGTAAACAAGGCTCTCATTGATCTATTCAGAGAAAACAAAGAACAATGACCAAGGTTCCAATGAAACTATCTCACCAAAACAGATAAGTTGTAGACCAGAGAGCTGATTGGTCGCCAGTTTATGTCACTCCACAATTTCTCGAAGCGCACAGAGATATTTTATAGAATAGAAGATCTTGATTCGTGTAATTGTAGAACAAATGTTAATTTGACAATTGAGAGTTTACAATCTCTCAAGATAATTGTAATCTTACGTAGTTTGCAATTATCCGTCGACATCTACAATATTGCTTAATACGATAGGTCACTTTTAATCTCGAATAAAGAACGGTTTCTGTGGCTTCGAGAGAAAATCAAAAATAACTTGTCTGTACATAGGTAGGGGAGAGCGGGGCTAAACGTGCCGCGGGAAAGTTGTTCCGATTGAAATAGGCTTTATGAAAAGAAAGAGATAAACATATCAAGTAAATTCTTCATAAAACGGAACGCTGCAGCACACCGATGGCAACTATCTTAGTTTGACCAGTAAAGTCCGGTACATTGTTAAATTACATCGGAAAAAGTTCCCCGCGGCACGTTTAGTCCCGCTCTCCCCCACCTACTTATTATCAAAAAAAGCATGTGTACGCGTTAAACACAAACATTACCGAATGGATTTTTATTCATGAGGAAGGTGTAGATGCAAATTGATGATTTCAAGATGTCGCAAAAAACTGCCGACTGAGTACTTATAATGCTCTGTAACCTGTGCGAAACCGGGGTGGGTTGCTAGTCGATATTTAAATTGTACTGTGCTTATCAGTTTTGATATCTTGACCCGTAAAGGTCACGCATTATTTGCATATCACAACAATGTTAAAGATAAAAGAACTCTTGTGCCGTTACTTTTTAATCTTTATCAAGATTTTATTGTTGTCATATAATTTGCTAAATCATTTAATAGGACGTTATGAAAGCTATCCCGTTCATAATAAAGATTATTTCTCTTTGACAAATAGCGATTTGTCTTCAGATTTTCATCACCGCAGGCAGTATTTGTGTCTGCGTTTAAAATAAAACCTGACGCGGATTTAGAGCCGAAGCCGGTGTAGTTGCATTCTTCTGAACATAAAATCTTAGCACCTTGGCTTAGTAGCTTTCAATGTTTTTGAAGTCAAAACTTCTTTAGCCGCGTTGAGCACTTTTTGAGTGAACAAAAATCATGGAACTCGTGTCATCGTCACTGAACGCTTTCCATGAGCTATATGTTACTGTGTATATATGTGTACTTTTTGGGTGAACAGGAATCATGGAACTCGCGTCATCGTCACCGAACGCTTTCCATGAGCTATATGTATACTGTGTATATATGTGTACTTTTTGGGTGAACAAAAATCATGGAACTCGCGTCATCGTCACCGAACGCTTTCCAAATTCAAAAATAATTATCTCATAGCTCGACGACACAATTCACAAGTTACTCGGTTTTGCAATTTGTAAAGCGTGAGACCAGTCTCATAGGTGGAGTTCCCCATGGTGATCCCACTCACGCTTCACCGCTACGCCACGCACGCTACGCCACTCATGATACACAATATATAATGTAGGTTTAGAGTGTGACTTGTAATTTCTCACCTCAGATTTATCTACTAGCATTGCCACCGCTACCGCTTCCGACTTGGACCACACTCCAATTGACATGCATCACCTACAGATGGTTCCCATTCACAATCACAATCACACACACATAATATTTTACGGTTCGCACGCAAATCGATTATATCGCACAGTATTGATTGGAAGTTTCTATCTTTTATGCAGTATGAAAAGCGTTTTGTATGTTATTAATTGTAAGCTTTTATTGTGAATTAAATGCCTGTCAGCGGATTAAGAGAAAAATTTATTATCTTGACAAATGCATGACATTCGAAAAAAAACCTGAGGCGTTAGACAAGTGACATTAACTGCAATAGTCGAGCTGGCTTGCTTATCTTACCAAAGATTAAAACTAAAATTGGCAAGAATTAAACATTTTCGAAGGAGCACAGTTGTATAACAAAATACTCTCATGCATAAAAATATACACTCACTCAATGCATTCAAGAAGCAATTATCACATATATATATTAAACAGAATATTTCATAAACAAATAATCAAATAACCTTCAATCAGTAATTACAAAATATGGTTATGTATTGGATCAGTGAAATATCAATAACTTATTGACGAACTCGATGTATTATTTAGCATAATGTAAACATAAATATCTTTAAACCTAATAGGGACTGCCAAATGTGTAAAATGAATGAGAATAGGGACAAACGTCCCAATACCATCCCTATTTTACCTAGATGTGACGTCACACGAAATTTCAACGCACCCTTATCGTCTTCATGTTTGGTTAACGTGATACATGAAAAAAAAATGTGTCCAATATTTTTAGAAGATCTTACTGACAGACTAAATATACTTGTTTTTAGGAATTTGGTAACAAATATCAAAAGAGTACTCTATTGATATTAAGTAACTATATCATAAATATATCTCGATATAATAAATATATATCTATCTAATATATACCTATGTAACAATAAATATTTATTTATTTTTTATTTATTAAAACTTTATGCACTAGTAAAAATACTGTACAAAGGCGGGCTTAATGCCTTAGGCATTTTCTACCAGTCGACCTTAGGGTGGTGCAGAGACAACATGGCAGGTACAACTTAAAGAAAAACTAAAAATAGAGAGAAGAAAAAAAATAAAAAAAACATTTATAAATACATAGATACATACATACACATAAATAAAGTTATTAAGAAAAAACGAATCCAACAAATTAACGCTGTGATGATTCTACCAACTTCTTGCGAATGTGCTCACGTGCCTTCACCTTAAAGGACAACCGACTTGTTGCCGTCCTGATGCTCAGAGGGAGCGCATTCCAGAGGAAAATCGCTTGGACAAAGAAAGAGGAGCGGATAAACCCAGAGCGGTGAGAGGGACATCGTAGAAGGCGATTATTGGTAGAGCGAAGATTTTTACTGTGGGCAGAACAAATGAGTTGAATTTGTGAAGTTAGATAAGAGGGAGACGACGGATTATTAAGTAAAGAAAACAGACTAGTCAAAGCCCTCAGAGCTCTCCGCTGACGAATGGGTAACCATTTTAATAGTGAGCGATGCGCGGATATATGATCATACTTACGGAGATTAAAGACGGTAACGTTACCGAGATATCACGTGATTATCGATCACATATTCACATTTTGCTGTAGCTGATAGAATGACATTTTGACAAATCCGTCTTGTCTTTTTGACGTATGAGTGATGTCTATCGAAAACCGTATACAATAATGTAAGCTAGACCCATTTGTGTGTGCTAGGAAAATAGGGTTATGATTGTGAACACTACCATAATATGCGGTGTGGACGTGTATGTCAGCGCCTCGCGCCTTATACAGCCGTACTGTGGTGGCGCGTGAAAACGATCACGCTTTTTTTTTTTTTTTTTTAAGGATGGGAAATCATCAAATGACTTCTTCCGCTCTGGGTGGAGCGGAAGGGCGTGTCAGACTCTTACTGACTAAAACCCATCCGTGTTCCTTCTAAAGCCCTTTGCGTTCCAGGGCCGCGGTGACTCTTTCGAACAAATTCCGCAACCCTGGCAGTAAAACGATCACGCTGGTTGAAGATTCAGCAGTTCACTGTTACTAGAGTTTACTTCAGTGTGGCTGCTAAGTTCACCAGTAAGAAAATATATTATAGAGATCATATCGCTGCGTCATTTTTTTTTAGTTATCGCAGCATATGCGGAGACCTATCTCAGCAGGATATTAAACAGTTCCGATGGTCTTATAATATCCATGTTTGTTAGCCTATATTTAATTAATTATTACTGTTTAGTTCTTAATTTATTTTACTGTTTTGTTTGCCTTGTGCGTGTCCCAAATAAACATTTTTCTTTTTTTCTTTACATGAAAGCTGAGGGCAATTCCCCTGACGCCGAAAGGCAGTTCCAAAGATTTGCTTGATTACATACGTCTAGATGGTATAGAATAACTTTATAGTTAAACTAACTTTGTCAGTGGCTTAACCCGCCTCAATGTCGGAAATTATAAAAAGGAATAAGGGGATCCAATCTGCTTCCCCTACCGCTAATTCTATGGCTCCATATTCTGTTCAGTATGCGACAAAAAGCTGTCAACATCTTCCAGCCTTTAAATAAAGCGCTGAACTTGCTTTAACACTCTGTATCGCATATCCCGTTTTTTTCCCGATCCCGTATTCCTCATGAATGTGGCGGCTATCATGAACAAAAATAATTTTCCAAATCAAAATGATTCCAAAGATTAGCGCGTTCAAACAAACAAATAAACTCTTTAGTTTGATTATATTAGTATTGATGAACTTTATAGTTAAACTAACTTTGCCAGGGGCTTAGTCCGCCTCGATGTCGGAAATTATAAAAAGGAATAAGGCGATTCAATCTGCTTCCCCTACCGCTAATTCAGTGGCCCCAAAGCCTGTTCAGTACGTGACAAAAAGCTGTCAACATCTTCCAGCCTTTAAATAAAGCGCCGAACTTGCTTTAACACTATTGCCCGGAAAATTTCCCATATGAAAGCGCTATTGTCCAAGCGGTTCGATAAGGTTTTAGTATCGCTTTTACTTTACAATTCATTTCACCAAGGTCTTGAGCTTGCATATGTATGAGAGATCACTCTCACGACTCTTGAGTCGAAGTATGGGCTTGTTAGAAAACGATAGCCTAGTTTTGTTTAAAAAGTTTCGGATAAGGGAACAAAATGTTAAGTAAATCTTCGTAAATCAATTGCATCAAAAACTTAACTAAGAGTAAGTTACTCGCACGAGGTTTAATCTTACTACTGTTAAAAAATTGTATGGACTTTTGTTACTCAATCACGCCAGAACGGCTGAACGGATTTAAATGGAATTTGGTACAGATATAGATGCTGTAATCCCGGGAGTATGATCCGTTGAGATAGTTTCCAACATTTTCGCGAGAGACAAAAGCTAGGAACAAAAAATACTAGTAATAAGTAATAATAGAAACTAACTCGGAGTTAATAAGATAACGTTGAATGGTGCAAGCGGACCTTCGAGTAAAATCTCGATCCCGTCCTCATGAATGTCGGATGTTTCGTCTATCAACTAAAGTAATATCTACGTAAGATAATTACTGATTCTCGTCATGACTTTCTAATGTCCTTACATTCGTCTCCATATAATCCTTAATGTCCCATCAAAATTCATCATCAAGAATATAAACAGTAGCATATAAGCCGATTCCAGTTGATTCCAGCCCACTCTCCATCATAGACATGATGGTCTATGATGATGAGGTATAATGGGTCTCCGGTGTCTGAGAGGGAGTGGGCTGATAAAAAAGGTCAGAGATTCCATGTTTCTAATTCCGTATTTCAGCTGAACGTTGTCTGTCAATCAGACACGGAACTGTTTAAATATTGTTAAAGATTGCAGACATCGGCATGCGGGTCCATTTCTGGACCGAGCAGATTAATTACGAGATTGTGACTGACACAATGTGTGTTATATAATGCACGACACGTACTTAGGTTGATGGCACACTGAGAAAACTTTCGGTAATGGAGGTGAGAATATTGGGATAGGTTAGTTTTTAGGGCTTAACGAAACGTGTTTGAATACCTAACGTTACCACTCTTCTACATTGCTCTATAAGCTTCTGGGATCCCAGATTTGTTAGAGATACAGATACTCATCTGCTTGAAGTGTTTCCTATGCTGATATTTTTTTTTTTAATAACCAATCCACCAAGTAATTAAAGTCCTGAAAACTGCTTGTGCTTTCCGTGCGAAAGCGATCAGTATATTATCTAAAATAATATAATCATCAGTATAAAAGGCCGTTGACCGTAGCCATTAATTCAATACGACTTTAAATCATAATCGACTATAAAATAAACTAAAATTAAGTTCAAAACTATCAACGCATTACCGTTTATTGCATTTAAATGAACACAAAGTCTTTTGCAATATCCTTTGCTCATAAATTAATAAAACAGTAGGCAGATGGTTACATCGATTTTAAATAGACAATGGTCATTCGATGTAACGGGTTCACAGTAGGGTTGTACTGGGTCTTCACCTGCGCCTACTCAACGCAATCGTACCTTCGCTGTCGCCCCCGCAAGTGGCTGCAGCAAACACTACTAAGCGAAGGTCTCACTTCAAAGAAAAGTCTGGAAAGTGACAAAGTCAAAAAACCGTTTAAAGGCAATAAACTTAGTATGCCTCTTGTCTGCAAATAGGTCGTTTTTCCTTATAGAAAGTGGCAATCAATCTTTATTTTCTATTTTTCCACCTCTGTGGACGTTAATCACCGCATCCGGGGAATTTAAGCTCTGCACCTTCAGCATTGTACGGCCTGCTACAAGAGTACATCCCTAGTTCTCAGTCATGTGAATGATTGGATTGAATTAGACGCCCTGGTTTCGTTCATTATTATAGTTTATGATCTGGGTACTAAAATGAAATAGAATTGCTAGGAACACAATGTCTGCGGAACGGTAAAACAAAAGATTACCTAGATTTTTTGATTAGGCCATTATTTTTTGGTGGTCATTACGATCTTTCTAGATTGGAGTTTGAACATGATTTAGATAGATAAGGAACTTAGAAACCGAATTTTCTTTGTATTAAAAAAAAATGTGTTGGCTTTTACAAAAATCCCTACACCTTGCTCAAGACAAGGGTTACCCTCTCAAGGGATCTTTTGATCAAGGTAGGTAGATCAGTAAATCAAGGAATGAGTGGTCATCAAATTATTTTACCGTCAAACGTTCCCAATTATCTTGCAAACATTAGGTAGTGTACTTAAAGCATCAATATTGAACTCAGTATGTCCCCAACCTCTATCCATTGTGAAAATAACCTCACGATCTTTGACACATCCAATCGCGGTCCCACTGTCATCAATACACTTCAAACTGTATTTGTTCAACTAAAAGTACATTTTAATAACTATATCGCTCGCGACGTTCAATTTGAACGAATGATTTATTCGTGGGAACGAAAGAACGAACTGTTATGACACGTTCACTCATAACTGAGATGAGAAAATGGCTAATGATTGTTGTGGACTTATGAAGCTTATTGTCAGGGATGGCGAACGTTTTAACGGCTTGAATCTACAAAGGCGCTAAGAAACTTTGGATAGTTGTTCTGAGATTTATGATAGTGATAAATTAGAGTGGCATTATTAGGTAAGTAATAAAGACTTAAATAACAGTCAATAAATTAATAGTTAAGTTATGGGACTGTCGATTTTGATCGGTGTCGTGATCCCCGTAACAGCGTTAAGTTTCTTTGGAATAGTTTTTTTATTTAATATGGGTTTGCACTTGACTCTAGTCTAGGTGGAAGATGGAGGTGGGGTGGTGGAGGTGGTGGTAGATGTGCGTTCTTGGTGCGCAGGGTGCGAGCCAGTTCCAACAGCATTCTGGGCATGATTGCTGGCAGGCTGGACTGCCGAATTCTAAATCGTTGCTCCAATATCTCAGCTGGAACGCTGAAGTAATGATTTTATTTGTTGTGTGTTTTTAATTGTTGTTGTGATTGTATCACTAACATAGTTATAAATTTATTTATTGTTACTAACACTATATGAGTCATCACTGCTCTCAATAAATAATTTATTATTATTATTATTATTATTATAGATGACAGAGACAAAGTCGACGATGGAGCGAGCTTACCCAGAAGAAGCCTGTTCACTCTAATTTTGAAGAGATTAGGGTAAAACTGCAAAACTGGGCTGAAAAACTGTTAAATGTGCACATTTAACAGTGTTTCTGCAAACTTTTCATAGGTCATTTATAAAATCGACTAGCTTTTTCTTGCGAATATTAAAGAATATGCTTAGATCCTGACTTCTGAAAAAAGGTTGTTGAACGTGTCTTTTTGATAATAATTCAGCGAGATTGTTTTTCCTAATATGATTTGACCGTCTACCACAGATTTGCAAACTCTGCCATATGCAAATAGATGAGTTTTTTTTTCGCAATGGGTCAACTATGGTCACGTTTGACAAGACCCCTGCCATTAGGTATCATGTTTCTTTGTTTAAATCCAAATGAAATATTGAAGTCGTATATGAGAACACTGTTACATGAAAATACCAGGATATAATACTTCCTTAAAGCAATCGGGTTCAACAAATAACATACAATCTTTTGAGGCACCATTCTCAATAAAAATTTGCTTGTTTTCAAGCTCAAGAAACGACTAATAAAATTGCCAAGGTAAATCAGTTAGAAAATCTGTGTGAGCTAAAGAAAGCTGAAAAAAATGTTTTATTCAATTATAAAAACCATATAAAACAGTGCTTACATCGACGATTGAAGAAGTACCTATGGCTGGCGCACGTTAGCCGGTGAGTCATGGCATGAACTTTTCTCATAGAATACAGTAGAGTAGAATATTCAACAAAATAGTAACACAACTGTTGTAATCTTAGATTTACCATTGGGTCGTGGTGTCGCTGGTAGTGTTATCTTCAAAAAAGAGGGGGTAGTCTGCAGTGTATTTATAAAAGTAAAATTTGTATAAATCTACCTAATTATAATTATTATACATAGTTTTATAGAAGGGTCAGCTTGGCTCATCGCCGCAAGGTTGTCTGCTTGTCGGTGTTCTACAGATTGTACTTCGGGGAGAGTGTCCAGGAACTCCACGACCACATCCCGCCGGCCCCCTTCTACCATCGGGCATCTAGACGCACTGCAAGTTAACATCCTTACCTTGTTGCTAATCCACCAATTCGCACTAAACGTTTCCAAACGTCTTTTATAATACGCACAGCAAAGGAGTGGAACTCTCTGCCTGCGTCTGTGTTTCCGAACGCATACAACCCTAATCTCTTCAAAATTAGAGTGAACAGGCTTCTTCTGGGTTAGCTCGCTCCATCGTCGACTTTGTCTCTGTCATCTATGACCTAGACTAGAGTCAAGAGCAAACCCATATTAAAAAAAAGGTAGCCTGAACAGACTTAGGAAAATACTAGCCAGATAGTTACCCTTGTTTTTAACAGACTTCAAAAAAGGAAGAGGTTCTTAATTCGACTGGCCGTTGTTTTAATTTCGGAAGTCGGTGTTTCAGGTTGTTTATTTGTTTCTTAAGACGTTTTAAAAGAAAAGCCATCTAACATCGGCCAAATTCAAAGCTTCATTTGCAGACCAACAATAAAAAAAAAATTATATGTTAATCGTAATTACTTAATCGTGTTACTAGCAAATATCGTGACATAACCTCGTTATCTCGTGCAGATCATATCTCAGCCTCGTATTAAGTTTCATTCACATTTCCTCTCGCCGTTCGCAATGGCGCGGGCGTTCCCACAGCGTTAATTGTTAATGCTATAAGAAAAAAAACTTCGACTTGTGCTGTTTTCACTTTTTATTTTTAGTACCGAATGGGTTAGTTGTGATACGTTTTTATTGTTTGTTGAGTGTTGGCTCGTGTGAGATACTTTGTGTCTATTAGTTACTTAAGCCTAGACCACTTTCAGCAAATTAATATTTGTATAAAAAAGTAATTTTATTTGCTATTAGGTAGGATGAATTTAATTTTCATTCGGTGTAAAATCTAGTCCACCAGCATTCAAATGTTTGCAAATTGAGTTTTTTTTTGTCTGTTTGTTCCGGCTATTCTCCGAAACGGCTGGACCGATTTTGACGGGACTTTCACTGGCAGGAAGCTGATGTTATAAGAAGTAGCTTAAATATTGGGGTTCTGTGCAACAAAATTAAAACCTTTGAAACGGGCCAAGCCGCGGGCAGAAGCTAGGTAGGTACACCTAATTCTTAATCTTGTTTTTGAGGATAATAATATTATTATCGCGTATTGAAAGGGGAAAAGAATAGAATATTTGGGCATCAAAAAAATCATCAACATCGCTACCAATGGCATGGAAAAAGAATCAGTATTGCCATGCTGATTATCTGACCGAAGAAAAGGCCAGCCAAAGAAGGCAATTTTTTGACTACTTACCAGAGGGTCACGTAAATAGTCGACAGATTGCCTACTTTTGAGGTTAAAACATGCCAATGGATCAACAATGGAATGCCAATTCTAGTAAATTAAAACAACTTTATCATTCGCATCTCAGTCGCAATCTGGCAAAATAAAACTCATTTTTCATACATTTTTGTCAGATTGCGACTGAGATGCAAATGCGAACGTTGATTGAAAATTAGTAGAATTGGCACTGTATTATTCTAAATTAGCATTGACAAGTTACAATTGTCTGAGTGTCTATGTATTGCTAAACTATTGCGCTGAGATGTCACAATGTGCATTGCGTATGCGACATGGCGGTTGAGTGTAAAGAGTTCTTAAGTTTCAATGAGCCGATCGTCTCGGATTCCGCTCTAAATATTCTAATGAGAATGTTCATAGCTCTATTGTATATCAATCATGTCACTGGTAATAATGGAGAGTTCATCGTGATGTTGTCATCTGATACGCACACTGAAGAACTAGTTTTTGATACAATACGTGTAGTATAAGTATTTGTTCGATAGATAATGGAGAAATCAGATAAAGTCGAATGGCGTCCGCGGAATGGATGAAGTATAGTCGGTGGTCCGGCAGCGAGAACCTGTATCAGGCTGGCTCAGGAACGTGGGGATTGGCTCAAGAAAAAAACCTGTGCTAAACAGTCAAACCAAATCAAATCAAAGTCATTTATTGAAATTAGGCTGAGTGCCAGCACTTTTTGAACTTCAAAGTTCTACATAAAGACAGTCCCCCAAAACGCCCGCCCATCACCACATCCTAGTGTTTTAGCTGGGAAGAAGAAGTGGCGCAACAAATTCCCCCGCAACACATCTGTCTGTTAAGTTTTAAAGACTTGAATTTATACAGTAAATAGTATGCAAAGTAAGTTTAAAAAACATGACACAGAAAAATAATACATCTAATATGTAAATCAAATTGAAATGAAATTAATTGACATGTCTTAGCTAGCACACTCCATTCAGACAAACTTAAGCATTAACAAGTAAATCAAACTAATAAACCTCCAGGCATAAATGGTGCACCCGCTTACACGTGCAATGGTAAAGTGTGCAGTGGGCGAAGCCGGGCTGCGGTTGATGATGATGATGATACCTTGCTTCAATTAATTATTGAATGGTGATGCATGAGCTGGTGCTCAAATAATATGAGCACTTTAAAAATTGTCATGGACAAACCTAACCGCACAATCAATTTGCATTCCAATACCAGAAGTCCAAACAGATGAAAACTGAAAGTGCAGACAAGCCCACAAACAAGCTAGGTGCACATTAAACTGTATGTTTTATTAGCCCGAGGACACACCGGCCAGTCTGCCGTACCACCAGAGTCTACGACACTTAATAACATGGTGAGCTAACTACTTAAGAATTAGTTCTTACAGCCGTAATAATACGGTGGACAGATTTCCTTGGTTAAAGTTAACTTCCTTGTTGATTTGATGTCAGAAGAGGGATTGGTGTAGCGAAGGAAGTTCTTTGAGGCTGGCTGGATGATAGAGGTATCAAGGGACTTTTTTTGGGCTAGTAGGACAGTCATCAACAAAACTCATTGTTTAGCGCTTAACAAAAATGAATGTTTACTTATCATTTTATGACACTCAAGCCGTTTTTACATTAATAGTTTAATAATAGAGGTTTTGTAGGTATCACTAAAAATGTTTGATAAGTATAAAGGCACATGGCCATCATCAGCCAATTCTAGGTTCATTGCGACTGCCGAGCTATCGTGGGTATGCGGGCGAGGAGAATTAAAACCACTTGTTAAGGATGATTAACGATGCACGATTATTATTTTAACAAAATACTAACACAATTACAATCAGCACTTCCTAATTAATTAAAATATAACGACGCTCCACCGAACGTCTTGCTTGGGCGCGATGCAAACGAATCCTGCCTCGTCTGACGGCCGCGTGCAAAAGAGCTCGGAGTTGCGTCAGAGTGAAGAAACGTCAATCCGCGCTTGTCAAAATGTCCGCTGTCATTCTCGACGTTTTCTTAACAGTCTCAAAACGTCGAAGCGCCGTCAAGTACTTAAAAATCTTGTCACTTTTTCCGTCTATGAAAAAATCCCTACTGATACAATATTGCTTCAGATAATAATAGAAACGTCTATCAAAAGTATACATAACCATTATACTTCCAATAATCACCATATGTCTCACATTCAGTCACATGTTATACAAACAGTACCCAATTATCTCCAGGAAATGTTTCAACTTTTGCTCCTCAACTTTTTATTGATCCAATATAGATTAGTTATGTCTTTTAAAAATCAATCCGATACGTCTGACATACTCAACTTCCTTCCTAAGTCTATAAATCTTACTCAACGAGCTCTTACCATACTATAGTAGCAAGTGATTGATATAAAAAACGCTTTTACTTTGTTTTTCTTGTCCATATGTGGGTAGTTTTGAAGTACTGTGTACTTTCGCTGAGCCATAAATTCAATAAACAATCGTCATCTGTCTTCGTTATAAGAAATCAATTCGCGCTGCGCCGCCGTCGACAACCTTGATGCAAAGATTAATTTATAAGAACACAGTGGGCACTTTTGAACAACTTCTGTATTAAATATAATTCAAAATATAAAATCAAAGAAGGAGTTTGCTTTTTCTAGCAGAAATAGAAACACTATTTGCCAAAGAAGTTATTATAACGAAAAAAAAAGATTTAGTAAAATAAAACCTAGTGCGGATAGACAAAAGCTTTAGGGTTGTAAACCTGCTAAAAGTTACAAGAAATAACACAGTTATAGATGATCTAGATTAGGCATCAACGATTAATTATTATATTATCGAACCAAAACGTGAAGACACAGTAAGTACACAATTCTTCATTCCTCATCATTATTTTGTCCTATTCAAAATTTATTTGGGGCTAATTTCTCTATTAGTCGGCATCCGATCCGAATCCGAATTAAAGTTCCGAGTTTTATCCTGATTCGGATCTAGTGCGTAACGCCTCCTAGAAGAGTACTACGGCTACTTCGTGCCGACAATTCTTAGATTCGGATCGGATGTAGTGCGGAACCACTTTTAGTGGTCCTTTCGTTAGCTTCTTTTCTTTCGCCTATATTTTTTTTTAAATGTAACTGAAGAGCAGGAGTGTAAATGGATAATCATGTCTGTGTCCAATTCCTTAATCTTTGTCGATAACTTTTTCTGACCGCTATTACATAGAGGAACGTAATTCGATAATAGCTCTGTAATTGGTAGAAACTGGGCAGCCACTGCCGGCAGTGAAGTGGAATGTGATGGCGAGATGACTTCGTACGGCCGGTCTATTCTGTCAACATCTCACCGTGTAAACTTAGGTGGAGTGAGCTTGCAGTAAACTGTCATTACATCTTGTTTATAAGGGTTGACAGCTCACTCATGTTCACGTCACCTAAGTTGACACGTTGAGATTTTAACGGAATCGCTCTGCTGCTTACCGTGATAATCTAGGTGAAGTGAGCTTCAAGTGAGCTGTCAATCCTCAGAACCAATAGGAAAACTCACTTCATGGTCACTATACACCATGTTTTCTCGATGAGTTTATTTAAAGAATCGACCGGCTATATGGGACAAATAGGACTAGACGAGAGGGGAAATATCCTGCACTCGAACTTGACAATGACGATTAAGTAAGGGGCAATGTAATGCATCTAAGGGATGTCTTCACAGTGCCCCTTTTTTGCAACAGTTAGACGTATTATGTTACAATGAATAACAAATCGTTATTTAAATTACTAGCTTTTGCCCGTCACTTCGTACGTGTATATCCCATTTTCCCGGTTCCCGTAGGATTTATACACCTAAACCTTCCTCATGAATAACCCCATCCATTGAAGAAAACCGTATGAAAATCGGTTCAGTATTTTTTGAGTTTATCGCGAACAGACAGACAGACGTGGCGAGGGACTTTGTTTTATAATATGTAGTGATTCCTAGTAGATCTAGCTTTGGCTACGTTTCTCGCAAAACTTATAATTGAAACTATTACAGAACAAAATGACAAAGTACACATGCCACACCTTGATCTGAATAGATACAAACAATAAAGGAATTAAATCTAAGAATTTTAGGACAGCAGGAAATCTACCTAATTACCTCTTGAGAGCCATTAGTAAGACAAAGTGTTATTCAATAGAAGAAGAAGCTCGATGCGTTTCATCTTTGTAAATTTTTATTGATTTTATAAAACAAAAAATACGTGTCCAATGTTTTTCGAAAATCGATCTGTCGGACAAGCTGGGACCTATAGGCACAGCCCATACCGTATATCTGGGCATCCCAAAACACAACTAAAAACTTTCTTATAAATCTATCCACCAATTGCGGCACTCCTAACCAGGGTGTGTCAGCAACTCAGCAGTAGTTACAGTTTTCACTTACACAAGTACTGCCCAATTATCTATCTACATATTGAACATCCGATCAATCTATCATTATAATTTATATTCTAACGATGGTTCAATTTACTGTGTCGAATGTATGTGCGTACGCAAGTGATTCACTTTTACTTTTCCAACTTTTTTACGCAAATTGCGTTGTTATTCACCAGAATGGGTGAAAATTTATTTTGTTTTAATTGAATCGATATTTTTATGGGTTTTAAAGACGATTCTTGCTGTGATTTATTGAGTTTTGATTATGAAATGGACTTTCATAACCTAGAATTTCATAGTGCAATCGGAAGTCTACATTCCAGAGTAATTGACGCAAACATAATGTTATGAAAGACTATGTTAGATAAGGATGTAACCTTTTTCTCGTGAACTACCAATCAACAGTTTATTTTAATTATATCTTGTTCAAATACAGGCCAATCGATCTATCAGCTCCTGTTTTCCGATGTTACGAATGATAGATTGGTCGTTACATCACAATGTGTTCGAGGACCAAATATTGGCCGCCGTCTTGAATTAACTGTCAAATAATGTCAGTGATAGATTCGAAGAAGGATGTAGAAGATTGGCAATCAAGTAGTGCCGTGACTTATGCCACACCTTTGCAAGTTACGATGCGATGGTCAGCTTTCAATAGATACTCTCTGACACTTTAACATTGATGTGTGAAAGCTTGTCCAGATAATGGGAAAACACGCCCAAACGATGTTCTAACACCTATGTTGGCTAAATCGTGAATAGCATAAATTGTACCTTTCTTAATCTCGCAGGAACAAATGTTAGTTTAATTTGGTAATAGCTTGTTAGACCAAGGATCGACAAAATCAACAACCCTGATTGAGTGATAAAAGTGACTTCATTTCTAAAAATCAGCAGTAAACCTTAAAAAGAAATTCTCAATATTGATCGAGTGTATTTAGCCTTGTCTGTCATTATTATGGTCGAATAAGTGTTTATTTCTGTTTATTTATAACTAGCCGGCTTCGCACGGGTGCAATGAAGATACTATAAATATACCACGGTTTTAGAACTCTGGTTTAATGCACAGTAACTTGAAACTGTGTCATATGTCAGTGTTTTTGCGAAATCATCTTGAGAACATAACTTGAACGCTATTTATAGGGCCCCTGGCCGGTACCGCCGCAACCACTATGTCCCTGCATTTTAACTGTAATATCTTCGAAAATATTCATTAAAATTACATGTTGCAAAGAGCCATATTGATCTACATAAAATGCACAATGTATTTAAGGTACTTAATTAGATAAGGATTAATGATGTATTGCTTAAAATCGCTTCGTAAATAAGCCATTATTTCTCGTAAAAAGTAAAGGATAAAAAATGGTTATTGTGGGTTATCCCTAAGAGATAGACATATACCATCGCGGATCTTTTTAAGGTATACAATACTGTAGTACATTATTTTGATCTATATCGTAGGGTTCAGCCAGCGTTTGCAATGTAAGCGCAAAAATATGTGTTTATTTACGACACCACATTAGAAACCTTTAAAATGATCAGTGTTTCTCTACTATATTATGCATGTATATACATATAAACCTTCCTCTTGAATCACTCTATCTATTAAAAAAAAACCGCATCAAAATCCGTTGCGTACTTTTAAAGATCTAAGCATACATAGGGACAGACAGACAGTGGGAAGCGGCTTTGTTTTATACTATGTAGTGATGTGCCATAGCACCAGTCAAGAATATTATGAAAATAAAACAAGGTTTGTGATATAACTTCGTAATATATTCGGCATCTGCATCAGAAGAGAGGTGTTGCAGCTATATAAAAACAAAATATAATTTCACATTCCTACTTCAAATACTCTTTTACTTTTACAAGACGCTTCCAAAGTTCTACCTTATCTGCCAGAGACCTGCAGCCAAGGAAGTCAACCTACCAGAATTCTGCTTAGTAATAAATTTAGTTTAACAAGCATACGTTCAGTCGTTCAGTAACACACAGCCTTTAACCGCTGAACAGACAAACAATGGTTGGGTATATTTGCGTCATGCGTGAGCCTTTGCCTCTTGAGTGCGAATTGCGTACCCAAGTACCTACGTCTGTGAGGGTACAGGTTAAGAGTAGCTCTCAAACACTTCTGGCACAACTCAACGACTTTGGCATTGCATGGTATGTTTGTAAGTTGCGATAGATACTCGTAGATACTTGTGACTTCATGAATTCTCACAATTAGAATAATACAAACCCAATATTGTTAACATATTCTTATTATTACTACAGATTCATTCCAACTCTGCAGTGGCTTTATGAAGACCTTTTTTTTAAAGGCGCCCGGACTTTTGGGGAAAAAGACCAGTGAGTTTGGGATTTTTACCTCACTAAAACCACCCCGGTGATCACCATCAGCACATTGGGATTTATGAAGACCTACGGTTTGATCTCGTCCCTAACGAAAAGAAGGTCCAATGCTCTTTTTTACTTTAGGTGAACCTAAATGAAAATGAAAGGGTGTTGTTAAGTTTTCAACGTTGACTTACTCCAGCTGTTTATTTATTGAATACTTCATGCACACAAATGTACAGAGGCGGACTTAATGTCTTGGCCATTTTCTACCAGTCAACCTTGCTTGGTGTCCAGCCTAGCTCCATGTGTGTTCTGTACCTAATATGTATTTCGATGTGGAAAATCTTAATACTTCTTCTTCGTAGGTAGGGGTCAGGTGATAAATTGTAACATTTTTCAACAATAGTTTAAAAGGAGGAAGGTGAGTCACCCTCTGTCTTGGAGGAAGAAAAATTCCATGGCCGTTGATGATATAGGTGTTGAACCAGGTTTCTTTTTGTTTCCAAAAATAGCTTTGCAGTCCCAAAATAGCAGCCGCACGGATCGAACGCCGTTACATACTGAGGTATCCCTGTGCCTCGGAAAGCACGTTAAGCCGTTGGTCCCGACTAACATTTGAACATCTTTGACAGGAGGATACACCAGAAAATCTAACACCAGTCTTGCCAAGGTTAAGATTACCTAGTTAGTGGGAAGTGGAGGTCCGAACAGCAGTTGCTCCACGTAAATGCACTGGGGTCCTACTATGAAGTCTTAAAACGATCATGATACCGCTCTTAGAGAGAGACGGAGCTATACATAGCGAATAGCACTATCCCTTTTACATCATCGGAATTGGACGGCATTAGCACGTCATAGTATACGTACCTGGTATTTTATCTGCATCTGGATAGACTGGGAGCTGACTACAATATAGTTGTGAGAAGGCTGGGCAGACCGATAGTAGCAAACGTCTATGTAAAAGGGAAAACACTACAAAATTATGTACTGTATATAATCCGACACGAATTACAACTATATGCATTGTTAACATAGAAACTGCTGTTTCGACACCGACCCTTCTTATTTTTCAAAGCATTGACTTTAACAGCGTCTTAATAACTATAGTAAATCTTATGGAAGGTGAAACCGAGCATAATCTCAACTAAGAAAAACTTTTGAACGGTCGTGGGCCACTTGCCCTTTCAAAATGAATTAATAAATGAATCGTTGAATGAATGATTGGTTTCATAGTCGAATGACTGATTGAATAATTGAATGATATCTAGATACATAACAAGTATTGTCAAAATTATAATTAGCAAAACTTATGTGGATTAATTGTTTTGTATAACATTCAAATTTCACATATTTGGCATTTTTTTTGTTTTAATTGAATATCTTTATTTGATATAAGTACTTACTCTTAATATAAGTTACTAGCGCTTCGCCCGCGACTTCGTTCGCGCAGATTTAGTACTGTCCACTGCAAATTTCAACACCCCCAACCCCGACCCCCTTTTAAGGGTAATGCCTAATCCTGCAATCTTAATCGTTGCGATTTATTCTTTGTCTATTTATATTTATTTATATATAGTTATTTACACAAAGTTTCTAAATCTAAGTGATTAGCTTTTTCATATATTCCATTTTAACCCTTTTTACTCCGATGGACGCATTCAACTTTTTTTTTTGTAATCAACCCCTGATTACTAAAAAATTGTAAGATCCATTTTAAAAATTGTTTATAAGTACCAATTTCCAAATAAATTGAGGGGATAAGATTTTCGATACAAAATTCAACCCCCTATTTCACCCTTATGCGGGGGGAGTTACCAAAAATCTTGAGTGACCTTTCGCTTTTATATACATATATAGATAGATACATTATGTGGTGTCAGGAGTTTTTTTTAAATGATCAATGCGTCGATTGTTCACGGGAAAACAAACTGCGATCTGAAAGAAGTGCAGCTAGTGCGGATGTACTATGTCGAGACTGTATGTAACAGGAGAACAAATTAAGGTCGTTGGTATTTACTCTTTAACTGATTTTTAAGCTTGAAGTTTCTAACAAATTAAATAAGCGTCCTGTGGTATATTCTACATAGAGCTTTGCGTGGTTACGTGGTGCTTGTGTAGTGGTCACGATGAGGCGCTTAAATGGGTATAAGTCTCAACGAATAAAAGTTTGAAATAAAACGAAAAAATCATAAATACGGGTACGAGACTGGATTTGTTTTATATTTCTCAACAGCTAGAGAATAAACTAAAATAAATGATAGTCAAATGTGACGGAGCTGTGAAATTAAAACAGAGACTAAATTCTAATATTTTTTAAACACTCACATGTCACGCCGTACCATTTCAAAATAAACAGTAACGTGCTAAAAAACCTGGGCTGGCTAGATCGATATCCAATATATATTTGACCCCTTCTAATTTGAAAACCGTTTGCATAATTTGGTGCACTCACCTCCCTCTGGCGCCTGCACTATTAACAATCTTACCTATATCGGATTCAACAAACAAATGAATCCAATCAAATTCCAATTTATAACACTAATAAGCCATCTTTCATGACACAATACCTACACGTCATAAGATCAAACAATTGTTTTATGTAAGCGCGGCCGCGGGGCGAAGCTAGCTCACGATTTAATATCGTATGTACAAGCAATGTGTTTGTGTACAGATTAGATGGCTGTAGAGAAAGGGATGCAGAACCTTTTTGCATCAGGTGCCAGTACATGTATAGAACAGTTCTTTTGGTAGGGTATGGAACATAAAAAGTGCTCACAAAAATCGTTATCGTGGAAAGTTATTAAAACTAATAGATCTTCCCGTCTCGCGTCTGTGTCCCATTATATTTAAGTTTAGCCCGATACGTTTTCTTCTTTCTCTTCCTTTGATGTCATTCCTCACACGTTCCATCCAGGTTACTTTGGACTCCTTCTCCATATCCTGTAAAATAAATCGGTACTGTTTTTACAGATGAGAATATATTAGGTATGCACTACAGTTAAATCAATGCCCAGAACTTTCTGTAGCACGGGCCACGGCTGCCCTTGGTTGAGCATCCCTGACGTAGGATTTAGTTTGGTAACCGTATTGATATTGTTATGAGGAAGGTTTATACTGTTGGTAAAGTGTGTCACGTGTCGACGTTTACCAACATTTTAAATTCATTTGGCTATTCTTGTTGATTTTAAAATCATGCTATGTAGGCACTGCAGACAGTTCCATTTGCAGTGAAACTCATTGGAGCTTTTTCTTTTGGCTAATAGGCCAGGCAAGATATGGTTATCAATAACTAGAATTTTCTTCTGCAATCCTTGATTTGCAATTTTCAAGAGATCTTTAAAAAAAATATTGTGATGGTGATAATTAATGGATGCTGTCTACGATGGAGCGAGCACGCCATGAGGAGGTGGTCGTCTCCAAATGAGATCTCGGGACCCCCTCTCTTATTTTGAGATGACCAGCACATACGGAATAGATCCAACCACAAATCAATAATTCAACCACAGCAGGCTTAAGCCACCGATCCATTTTTAACCAACTTCAAAATAATGAGGAGGTTCTCAAGTCAATTCACCTGTTTTTTTTTTGTATGCTTGTTCAGCGATTTTTTCGCCAATTGCCTTCCAAACAAAAAGAGAATCACCTAAATCGGTTGATTTAGATGATTTTCTTTTTGCTTGGAAGAGTATTTTTTCGGAATGAGTCGGTGTCAAAATACGAAGAAACAATCAAAATCACCGACTTTTGAAATTATTGTTATTTTATACTTTGTAGTGTTTTTTATTTGGAAGTCGGTTGTATTTTTTTGTAAAAACAGTTTTTTATTCCAGATCTTACGAGCTGCTTTTATAGTCAAGCAAAACGATTGCTCTCCGGAGATATTAAATTTACAAAGACCCAGGCCAAATCCAAATAGCGACAGTAACCTAAATGACATAACAAGCAAATACACACTATTTAAACTCCTACTAAAATCAAATATCTACATCATTGGAGTACATAAAGTTAATTATTTGCAGCGGTCGATAATCTCTGTTATATCATAGTGTACGCCCAATATGTTGTTACATTAAATGGTTTTTGGCATGTATTGTCGATGTTAAGTCACGGATTTCCGGACCTAATCAAAATAGCGCATGCCTGAATTATTTTGCTTGTAATCGGTTAATGAGTAAGCTGAAATTAAAGCGAAGAATCATTGCTTATGATGATTAAATAAATTCTTAAGGTGACGATGTGTGTCAAGAGGATAAAGTAGATCTACCTACGTGTTTATTTAAATCTGTACGAACAAGATTTTCCGCTGTTTGGATCCCGTGCACGTTTCGGGATATAATCCAAGCAGGCAATATGGCTACAGCTATTGTATAGTTTTTTATCAGTGAAATAATTTTGTTTATGGGATCAGTAGGCACAGTCAGCGACAAAATTCGATGAGCATTTAAAACTTCCTACTACAAAATGCGTTAAACAAACCAATGTTACAAAATTGGGTATTTGACATTTTTTGGTTTATTTAAAAATAAACTTTTGCAATCGAAATATGTTTTCGACACAAAATTGTTCTGTACTCCTTTCTATAAGAAAATAATTCTGGACAACATTAAATTCCAAATTCAAAACAGAATTCCAGCTTTATCAAAAAATATTTATTATTAATAATCTACTGCTTCGAACAAAATTATCAAAATTGCACGACTCTGTGGGCACAGAGTCGTGCAATTTTAGGTTATTGACATGGTTTAAACATAATAATTATTGAAAACTTCCTACTAAGTGCACCATGTGCAGAATAACAAACAAACAAACAAATTAACCGATTTTTTTTACATTGATCTTTTACCGTATTTTGTGGCCAAAACTGTTCAGTGACTATTGGTGTTTTAGGTGTTGAAGACCTTTGCACTTTTTTTATGGATGGGAAGTCATCAAATGACTTCTTTCACTCTGGGTGGAGCGAAAGGGCGTGTCAGACTCTTACTGACTAAAACCCATCCGTGTTCCTTCTAAAGCCCTTTGCATTCCAGGGCCGCGGTGACTCTTTCGAACAAATTCTGCAACCCTGGCAGGCTCTGGCCCTAGCGGCCCCGTCTTCTATGCTGACATGTCTTTGAGGCGCGCGTGGAACACAACGCGCCATCGACCCAGGTGTGGTGATGATCGGACAGCGAGCCACCCAACACTAAATAATAACAGTGAACGGATCGACCGGGAAAAGGCTAGGCAGACGATGATGATTTACAAGATTTGCGGGAATCTACTATAATTGTACGAGTGGGTTATTTTTATTGTACAATAAAAATAACCCACTCGTAAAATCGATTACGAGCATCTGAAAACTTTCTATAAATGGGATGGGGAGCTGGGGTCTCAGGGTGACATCGATGCAGAACTAAGTTCAGTTGTCATCTCAAGTTATATAATATTTACGAATGTTTGGACTTTGTTAACTGCGTAAGAAGAGGAGCAATAGAAAAGTTTGTTAACTTTGCGAGAAATAGGGGAAAATGTTGGGACTGAAGTTCAGATCATTACTTAATAAAGAAGCAAGAGATCTCTACAGTATAAGTAAATGTATGGAGTATGAGTAACATGCAGTAAGTTTGGTAATGGTAGGTAAATCATGTAAACTAATATTGTTTGTCTGTAGGAGATGAAAAAAGAAAGAAAAATGTTTATTTGGGACTCGCACATGACAAACAAAAAAGTAAAATAAAGCTAACAGCATTTATATTATCTGTGCGATGTTAAAAAAGGTCCCTATCTCAGCATATGCTGCGATATTTAAAAAATAAATAACGCAGCGCTGGTATTCTGATAGGGCCAGTCAATGATGCCACGGACACACTCACGGAGCACATACTACAAAGAAATATGTAGCAACAGTACAAGTAAAAGAATTATAGTAGGCGCCAGATAATCGTGGAATATCGGTCATTGACCCACCTACATTTATTGACATTGTTAATTTGAAAAACGGAATTAATGACACAAAACTGTCCCGAATCATAATCTCTCGTGATCCTTAACATTGTCTAATAATGAAAAACGATTCAAATTTAATTGTTCAGGTACCTATGAGCAGTTATTAGGGAAAGGTTACTTTATTCCACATTTATCTGGCGCCTACTATAGTCAAATGCACGGTTTCTGTAGGACAGGTCGAGTGCAGCGATAACCCTGAAAAAAATCTTTTTACAAAAAATACTAACAGACTTCCAAAAAAAAAACTAGTATATATAAAATAACTTTTATTTCGGAAGTCGGTGTTTTTGGTAGTTTCTTCGTATTTTAAAATACTTTTTTCTGTGTCATGTATTGTAAAATACTTTGTATACTACTGTATAAATTCAAGTTTTTAAAACTTAATAGAGAGATGTGTTGCTGGGGAGTTTGTTGCGCCTCTTCTTCTTCCCAGCTATAACACTAGGAAGTGGTGACGGGCGGGCGTTTTGGGGGACTGTCTTTATGTAGAACTTTGACGTTCAAAAAGTGCTGGCACTCAGCCTAATTTGAATAAATGACTTTTGATTTCGATTTTGAAACAATTTGGGTCACATCTCTAATCATCTGACATAAGCAAAACCCACAATCAAACTACGAACTAATAAAACCGAATATAATTCGCCGATCCGTCTAGAAGGTATATTATGACTTAACATTAGATCTCTCAAACTACTGTTCGACTCTTTACATAACCTATTCAAGGCATCTAGTTTAAAGTACACAAAAAAGGCGGGAGACAGTATTGGTAGGTTAACGGTGGCTGTTAACTAGTATTTGTTATTCATTAGTAATGGGCGTACTTACCTAAGAGTATGAATACGTGATATAGAGCGCTGGTGGGTGCTAGTTCTATGTAGCATGATGGTAGTGTTGAAGAGGGACGAAGAGTTTCACTTCTATGTATGACAAAGTATCCGTGTTTTTTTTTTGTGAGTGGCATCTCGCAGTTCAACCTACAAGGTTGTCGACTGCTTAATCGGGCTTGCCTGTGGTGTCCTTAATATAATATTAAAGCCTCCAGCCAGGGCTTATAAAAAACTTACAAACTAAGCGACTACACGCTAAGGGCCCCTGTGGGGTACGGGCCTCGGCTTAGGGCGTCGCTGGGGGGAGGACAGCTAGGAACGGGTGAGCTCTCCCTCAGAAGCTCTGGGTAAGTAAAGAAAAGCGATATCATTTTGCACGTAAGGTTAGGACGTACACTGTTTCGTTGGTCGAAAGGACGCTAATGCTTCTGCTTATCACGAGGTCTCTGGTTCAATTCCCGGGTCGGGCAAAGTGTTATTCCGTTTTACCATCTGGAATTTCTCAGTACTGGAGATTTGCACTTGGTTGATGGCTTATTGGATTACATGTGATTAAAACTGGCTTAAATCTGAGGTTACTATAGGTACACCTCTGCCTAGCTCTCCTGAGAGTAAAGACTGTTATGTGAATAATATCTCTGTTCTGAGACTAACAGACTTGCCAACCTACCTACACTTCGTCTCAATCATACTTTAACTCCTAAAAGCTCAGAAAGCAGTAACTTCTAACCACAGTTAGTAAAACCGACTCAAAGACAAGTAATAGTAGTCAATTTGTACGAAGGCGTGGACCAATATGTTACCCAAACATTTTAATTAAATCAAAATAGATTGGTAGATTAAGAAGACAAGTAGAAATGCCATAAGTAAAGACAAATGCTTCAAGTGCGTTTTATGTAACACGTTTCTCGTCTAAGCAGTCCAGATATTGCGTTTCGTAAGAATTTGATCGAGTTCTATGAAAGTATTTTGATTGTATTTGAGAGAATAAATAACTAAATATAATAGAATAGATAAGATTTATAAGGTATGTGCCTATGAAGGAGTAATAATTTTATATTTAAGTAACTGTGGAGGCTTATAATTAGCAATTTTGTTATATATTATTGTTATTATAGTGAAATTAGTCTGTAAGAAAATAAATTAAATATATTTTAGTTAGAAAATCCGTGGAAGACTATAAACTGAAGGTAATCGAAACTATTGTTTTTAACCTTAGTTATTGTGTTAAATATATTTAAAATTATTTAAAAAAAACCTCTTTACGTTACAAATTAATTATCAATTTAAAACGTTCTACCGAATGTGAGTGATAAACTGATTAGGGGTTACAGAGGAAATATAATGTACATGGTTTTGCGCGCGATTCGTACGCGCATATCCGGCTTTTTGTATATGATTAATGTGGTTATCACATACAAAAATAATTTTCCAAATCCGACTGGTGGTTCCAAAGACTCTTCAGCTTTATTATATTAGTATAGATAGTGTAAATATAGATAGACTAGAGCAGTCATGTCCTTGGCAGATGCATTAGTACCTAGTCAAAAAAAATATTTCGCAACATGAAACTGAAAGAGACCAAACATCAGCAAGAAATGGACACACTTAAAAAACTCAGAAGTTAGTAGCTAACATAAAGTTGATTTAAAAAGTGGAGACGCCAGCACATCAAGCTACCCGAAACTAAAAAATTTTCACAATCAACCTTGAACCTAATGATATAGCGATAAATTTGAAATTCTATTAAGGAAATTTGACAGATTGTTATTTATTAAGATGTGTAACAAAATGCAATCATAAACAGATACTAATAATAAAATGAATAAATAAAAATAAAAACGCCTTTTATTTCATGTTTGCAAAAGCAACTACAAATTGGGTTAAAATAGCCCAATCTAGAGAAGATTGGCTATCTTTGGAGGAGGCCTTTACCCGAGGAGGGGGTTCTTGCAAGTTAATACTAATACAATAATTTAATTCGAATCATCGCCAGAATTCCCACAAATTCGACCCAGTATTGCTAAAATAATACCTTTCAACACAATAATAAAACGTTCTACTAAGGTCGCGGAGGTTAATATCTCAAAACCTTTGCCATTTCCTAGGTAAACGGTGTAACCTATCATACACTTCGCTGTAATCAGATTTAGCTTCATTTGATACAGAGAATGTCAAACAAGATCCGTTCCAGTACTGTTGACTATTAGCTTTTGCATTGACTTTTCCTGCGTGAATGTTGGAAATTTTACTTCGTCATGATTCTGGCCTCCTGGTAGTTTTTAGTTAACAGGATATCGCCCACTGTTGGACATAAGCCTTCTCGTTTGCCGATACCCACGCTTCCGTACCATCCTCATCCAGGTCTCGCTGCCGGACGACCAACATTTCTTCTACCAGTCCTTGGACGTCACTCATGATTCCAGCCCGTTTCCGAGCTTACGTTTCTTCAGTCTTCGGAAAGCCATATCATTTACCGGTTTATTTAAGAATTCTCTCTCTTAATTAGTTCGTGGCTCAATAATAACAGCCGCATGGGTCGATCTTCAAGGTTAAGCAACGCTTGCCGAGGTAGGTATGTGGATGGGTAACAATCTTAACATATTGATACTCTTCCGTGCCTCGGAAAGCACGTTAAGCCGTTGGCCCGGCTGTTATTTGTAGATCTTTGGCAATCGTTACGGATAGTCAGAAGCCAGACAATCTGACGTCAGTCTTACCAAGGAGTACCGTGTTACCCAGTTAGTGGGTTGTGGAGGTCTGGTAGGCAGCCGCTCCACGTAAAATACTAGTATTCAGCTGAATCCGGTTTGACTGGAAGCCGACCCCAATATAATTAGGAAAAGGCTAGGCAGATGATGATGTCTTAATCTAGGCTAATTACTACCTGTCTGCAAAATTTAATGTAAATCCGTTCAGCCGCTACTGCATTATTTAGTAACAACTTCAAACATACAAACTTTCACAGTTACTCGTAAAATATCACGTTAGATATATGTTAGATCGTTTGAGAGGTTTCTATTGTTTCTGGCATTTGTATTACCAAGGACAAGAGATGGGTTAAAAATTGTTTGATTTGTAGAACATCGTTGATGACCTATGGTTAATCTGCAAATAAGGTTTCTGCATCTGATTCGTTTTTGTAAAGGTCTTCATTATTAAAGGAATACTCCGGCAGACTTGTCAGTACCAAGTACCTTCATGTGGGAACCAAATCAGACATGATAGTATGTTTTGAGGAATATTATTCAGTATTTGATGGGTCTTAGCATTAGAAGTGTAGACTAAATCTGTGGATATTTCTTACCTTCTTCTTGAATTTAATTAAATTGCAAATCATCACGATGTTTATATATACCACTAGTGGACCGCCTCGGCTTCGCCCGGACGTTAAAGTTTAAAAAAAAAATCTTTCAAATTGACAATAACAAACATAACAAAAAAAGAATTAGCGAAATTGGTCCAGCCGTTCTCGAGTTTTGCGCTTAGCAACACATTTATCGATTCATTTTTATTATATAGAAGATAGATAGATAACCATGTATGTCATGGAAATTGCCACCAAGTAAACGATATAGTCGCAATTTTGTTTTTAAACCTGCACTTCGCCCTCGACTTTGACCGTGGGGATTTTATTCTTTCTACACCGAGCTTAAGTACCCCGAAGGTGGAAGGGGCGTTGAAGTTTTGCTCTAAATGATGGTTTCTTCAAACATAGTCAATTAAGAATGAAATTGCTTTGCTAGTTAAACTAAAATCTGCAAACTATCACTTCCCGTGGGCAATGGGCAGCAGCATTCTCTGTGCATTGCTACAGCTACAGTGTGATCGCCAACCCGCCTGCCAAGGGTGGCGATTACGGCAAACCCCCCTTTTGGGGGAGGCCTATGTCCAGCAGTGGACGTCATTCGGCTGATGATGATGATGATGATGAACAACTACAATGTGCTCTAACAGTGTAATGAGAGTAGCTCTCTTCGAGTAGCTTTCTTCCAATCTTCTATGTTAAATTGTCATATTAAATCACAGTGTCTCGCCATCACATCAGTGGATAATATATCAGGATGTCAAAGGCCGCAGTGTGAGAAAATGCGAAAACAAATACATAGATAAAAAATGAAAGTGTGCTCACAATGGCGTGTGCGAAGTTTGACATAACTCTGACACCCACGGCGCTGGCGGTCGATTGTAATAACTGTAATAATCTTATCTGCTTATGACAAATACGAAGTTCCGCGATTGTTTAAGATGAAGTACTTTCTTGGTGACGGGTTTTAAAGGGGAGAAAATTCCACAGATCTTTTTACTCAACACACTTATGATATCCAGTTCGATCCAGCCCGTCCCTAGCTGTCCTCTCCCCAGCGACGCCCTAAGCCGAGGCCCGTACCCCACAGGGGGTGCCCTTAGCGTGTAGTCGCTTAGTTTGTAAGTTTTTTATAAGCCCTGGCTGGAGGCTTTAATATTATATTAAGGCCACCACAGGCAAGCCCGGTTAAGCAGTCGACAGCCTTATAGGTTGAACTGCGAGAAGCCACTCACAAAAAAAAAAAACACTTATGATATATAAATAGATAGTAATAAAATGCCGTTGGCGTCTACATGCCAATGTTTTTTGTGTCTTCTTCCAATGTAAGAACCGGCCTAGACAAAATAGCAATGACAACTGTCAAAAAGTCCAATATAAGTGGGATTGACTTGAGTTTTTGGAATGTTACGTGATCAATCATTTCAGCAAAGCGACAATTTTATATCGCCGTTATTGTGTCACTTTAGAGCCCCACAAGCGTGTAGGAATACCGATGACCAGAAATGGGTATGCATTGTGCGCTTCTCAGCCATAGACCAAATTGGCACGAACCCACTTGATACTGTTGTAGTCCTATAACTACGCTTATTGATGCAAATGCAGTACAAACTGGTACTAACATGTGGATTAAACAAAACAGGGAAAACTTGCATCGGTATACGAGAGACGTGCCGCGTGTGATACGAAAATGATTTGAAATGTAAATGATAAGATCATAGTCACAGTTATAATTTCCAAAACACATATAAGGACAGGGAAGTTAGCAGACCAATCTATGGACCTCTACGTACAGCTATACAAAATAACCTGTCAGTCATGGCAATATCCTTCCCATAATGTTCATTGTATCATTGAATGCGGGTGGCCCGTTTACTAGCGTCCTTATAAAGGCAGCACGATGGTACGTGATAGCACGTACGAATATTAGATAATCCATAGAAAATAATTTAAAACAACGGGACTAGAACATATTGGGAAGGTTTTACCGTAAAGTTATACGTTCCTAATATAGTGTGTGATATGAACTTTGGGCAAAGTTCCATTAAGGCAATAGACAAATGAGTCATACAAATTACATAACAAGTAATGTAATGAGATTTTAGTAAAATTTTTATAAATATAATTAAGTTATAGTATGATTATGATCCTCTTTTTGGGCACTGATTCTAAAATTTATATTCTGTGGACGGAAAAAGATTTTGATTGTATTTTTATCCTGTAGTTCAGATCAGTCAATGCTTTATTTATTTCAATTAACTATCTCAGTACTAACAGTTAGTTCCAACACGTCAATGAGCTACCAAACTACGTTTTTATTGAAGTTAGTTATTTATCTGTAGGTTGGTAACTAGGTATATACCAACTGATGTGTTATGTGCTGATCGTAGTACCTTGTGTGTGTCTTCATTTCTTAAATGCTAACATACTTCGCCCTATTTTAAATTTAAGCCGCTATATTACACTATTCATACAATAACGAAAGAGCTTTGCTTTGTAGTTTTCTGTTATTTAGGGCAAACTATTGTTGAATTCCTGTTTAATATTTAATTATCTGCTCTTATTACTATATTTTTCTTGAAGAAAGAAATATACTACAGGTTCAAAAAATATAAATTCTCCACGAACAGCCTTCTCCTTAAACAAAACAAATATCAATCACCTATGTTGGTAATATGTAGATAAATAGTAATGACCATTTATCGGGCACTCGTCATTAATAGAGAATGCTTTCAATACGTTCTGAATGGCGGTTACGTCGCCATATTTGTCATACTTCGGATAAGATTAATACTTGATTGATTATAGTGGACTTTGCATAATGAAGGGAGGGATTGCGTAAAATTGTTTTATGTAATTTGGGTTGGTTATCAATTATCTTAAAGCTATCGTTGTTAACGACTTGGTATGGACCTCTCGTATCCTATTGGTGTAATGCTTTATATGGGTTTCCTATAGCCACAATAAATAGTATTGTGAATGATGAAGAAGTGGAATCAAAAGATATTAAACTATCAAGCGTAACACACCTTGCGAAACAAGTCTTCACAACACCTTTTTTTTTAAGGATGGGAAATCATCAAATGACTTCTTCCGCTCTGGGTGGAGCGGAGGGGCGTGTCAGACTCTTCGTTTCGGTTTAAAGAATTTATTCTCATAAGAACAATACATAGGTTCACTTACAATGAGATACAAAGTAATTGTTTATATCTAAATAAGTAAATTTTGCCTCCAACGACGACGATCGACGATCTGATGATGTCTTACTGACTAAAACCCATCCGTGTTCTTCCTAAAGCCCCGTTCTAGGGCCGCGGTGACTCTTTGGAACAAATTCCGGAACCCTGGCAGGAAAAAAACTCATTATATAAGGCTACACAAAGATATCTTAATTTATAGATGGTATGTGGGACAGGGTGTAAAGTCCCGCAAACCTCCATAAAAAAGGGAGGATCCTCCGACGAGACGGGTGTTGTGTCTGGTAGGAAAAGCCTAAAGAATTAAGTCCGCCTTTGTGCAGTGTTTACACTTACTAGTGTATAAAGTTATAATAACGAAATTTATATTTCAGAAAGGCATAGGTGTGGTGTTTCTCAGGCTGTAACTGAAAACTGAACGACGAAAAAGAGTCCGAAGATCAACTTCGTACCCGCGGCTTCGTACGCGCATATCCCGTTTTTCCTGTTCCCGTAGGAATTTCCCGTTCCCGTATAGCTTTCCTCATGAATGTGGCTATCATATACAAACATATTTTTTCATTTTATGAAATTTTATATGCATATTCAGTAGGTCTGAGAATCGGCTACTATCTATTTTTCATACCCCTAAGTGATAAGGGTTGTCCACCCCTAACATTTATTTTTTATTTTTTGGACTAAATTTTTTATAATGTGGTTTCAAAAAATACATACAACCCTAAATTTTCACCCTTCTTTCGCCAACCCCTATTTTTTAATAGCGATATTATGTCTTTAATTATTTTCTACCCTCGGGGCGGTCGATAATTGATCATTTACCACTCGATCATTTAGTTATTCTTGACTATTTGTTTGGTAGAACGCGCTAATCCTAGGAAGTCTATAGGGTATATAACATCACGCTACGGCCAATAGGAGCCGAGCATTCATGAGAAATGTAGCGCAGACGAAGTTACGTGGGACAGCTAGTTAGTATATATATATATATATATACTAATATAATAAATACTTTATAATAGATATATATCTACTATCTAAGATAGAGTATAGATAGATTAAGTTCACAAGTCAAGAGGCACATTACAACGTCATACAAGTATGTTGCGTGTCAGTAAATACCATTTACGGACGATCATGAATTCATGATATATTGACGATAGGCTCGTAATATCGAGATAGACGTGTGTAAACTGTCGTCTGCGAAGATTACAGAGCCGTGTCTCAATTTACCTTAGCGGGTTTAATGTTAAGATGGATTGCTGTGTCGTGTGGTTCAATCAATTTTCTGGTGACATATACACATTAAACATTTATAATTGCTTTATGTTTGGTCGGGTTCTTACCTATCAGCTTAGAGCTCGAAAAATATTTTTATGGATGGAGTCTTCTTTTGATAATGTTATACTGTAGAAGCCAAAACTACGCTAAATCTTAAGATTTGAGAATCAGAAATCAGTGAAACATAACATTGACCAAGTCCTACTAGTAAAAGTTCGGACTTTTACAAACACGAAAGCCGTAAATATTAGGATTTACCTCAGAAATACGTAAATGTTTAAAATAGTAACAAAAGATGGGAATATACAATTCACTAATTAAAAACCATAGTAGATATTATGTTTGTTGTACATACATTTTTATTTCCTGTTAAAAATGTTGTATTTCCGAACAATTACTAGGAAAACGCGTTGTCATTTGTCACGTCACGCCTGTCTGGGGAGTCTTTAGACTTATATCATATTTTTCAGCATCGCTGTGGAAAAGACGTATTAGAAAAGATTGCATGTAGCGGAGATGAGAATGTTGAGATGGATGTGATGATGGACGAGAATGGATAAAGTGAGGAATGAGTTCATTAGAGATAGCTTAAAAGTGGCGCCAGTAACGGAAAAGTTGAAAGGGAACCGCTTATCTTGGTATGGTCATGTGAGGAGGAGGGATGAAATGCACGTAACTAAAAGAGTTATGAATATAAATGTGGATGGATGGACAGGGAGAGGGAGGCCAAAGAAAAGATGGATGGATTGTGTTAGGAGTGATATGAAAGAAAAGGGAGTTAGTGATAGGACAGAATGGAAGAAAAAAACGTGTTGCGCCGACCCCAAGTAACATGGGATAAGGGCAGGAAGATGATGATGATTCGCATTTTCAATATTGTAAATAACTCTTTTGAAATAAGAATCGGTGCGACTGCATCTTTATACACAACAGCTTGTTGCCTTTCCACTAAAAATAATAAGGAAAAGCTGTAAGTTCGCGTTCTTTAATGATCACCAATAATTCTCAAGAAACGTTCAAATACCAGTTACAAATCTAAAGTTCAATCCAATAAATGAGCTAAACGGATACGATTACTTCACAAATCCGTCTTATTTGTAAGATATCCTATTAACTCTTTATAATCCGGTCACAACAACAATACTGTAGCGAAAGGCATAACGCAATCATTTGTCAAATGTCACATAGCTGTAAAAACAACCAGTTTTTGTTGACCTGTCACGCCTGTACAAATACCCTTCACCAGTTCGAAATTGAAGATGGAAGGGAGGAAGGGGAGTTCATGATAAGGTGGTGGTAGGGATGATAAGTTATCGATAGGGTGTCAATAGGATGCCTTAACTTAAGTGAGTATTTAAGTTGCTAAATCCGATTATCAGTAGTAACCAATCTGCTAGTAAGTATACTAAAGCACCTATTACAGGTTAACGAGACGATTTGTGTTTTTTGAAGAGTTCTTCTCTGTTGGCCTGCATATTAGTTATTGCATGATCACCGTTGAGAAGTAAAAGAGAGAAGAGAAGTAAAGCCATTTTTGAATAAGAAGAAGAATCCAGAGGGATTCTTCTTCTTATTCAAAAATGGCTTGGATATGAAACAGGAACTGATGATGTATAAAGTTAAGGTTCTCACAGACAATGATGCGACGACCATTTATCATAGAGGATTGTCGCATCATCGCGTTACGCCTGTCTGCGGCTGCCTTTACTACTTTAATTTTAAGGTTATAGTAGATTTTAGGGTTTAAAAAATCGAGACTCTTGTTCTCTTATTTAATTTTATAGTTGGGATTTGGTATTAGGTATATAGATATAATAGTACGATGTTTTCCTGTAACAGTTGGCCGTTTGCCAATTCAATTACATAGTTGATCTAGACTAGATTTTCTATTAGGTCAGGATGAAAACGACAACATATATACTAATAAATGTCGTTTGTCTCTAAAGTATGGTAACCTTGCAAAGAACTTCATAATAACATGCCAAAGGGAACAAAAGATAATTAAGAATTTAAAAAAAAAGTTCTCAAAAAAACGAGGATGTATTTAAAAAGCGATCATTTTTAAATGCATCCCCGTGGTATTACTCTACATGGGCAACAACAATATTGTAGCGGAATCAATGCCGCGGCACGAAAAACTAATGAAGCGAATTTGGTCCGGCAACAAAAAGAACCGCAACGCCATCTATCCTGTCAGCGACGAACTGCCAACGAAATCCTTCCGCGGTATCAGAGTTTTCCGTGCGATTTGAACATACACAACAGTCCAAATGTCAAGTATCGGGCAGTTGCCCACCGGACACAACAACCGTCTGGTGGGAGGATCTTCCCTTTTCAATGGAGGTTTGCGGGGCTTTTCTCTCTGTTCCGCATTCCTCTATAGTACCTATCTAGTGTATTAACGATATGGCCCCTGCCAGCATACAAGGCCGAGGTCGCTCAAACTGGCTACCAGCCTGGCATGTTTTGAGAAAAACACAACTATGCTACTCTAGCTCGCCACCCCGTCTTCTTAGCTGTCAAAAGAAAATAACATATCCAAGCCTACCATATACGCCACTACTCCATCTTTTCCATACCATAGAGATTTCTCATACCCTCATTTAACATTAGAATGAGATATCTACAGCTTTCACTCCATCATTGGTCTTTTGCAACAGCCAGAAGGCTACCTCTCGTCTATGGTACATGTGATTAGAATTAAATGACTATAGCTTTCACACCAGTGATCTTCCGTAATAGTCTTTCTCCCTCCATTTTGAGGCGGATGACAGACGATGTCAAGAGTTTCTATGGCAGGATGCCATGACATAATAACTAAACTGTGCCTTCCATCCGTTACCATAACTGCTCTTAACTTTAAGAGCGAGGCGACGTCTCATCGGGTTTGGCTTTGGCCAGCGGTTCCGCCCGCGTGATAATTTGAAATTATGCCGAGAAGATTTTTTTTTTTAATAAAAAACCCAATGTCCTTATTCAGGACACGGTCTACCCGTGAACAGAACATAGCTTCATCCAAATCCGTTCAGCCTTTATGACGTGATAAGGTAACAAACAGACTTACTTCGATTTACTTTCGCATTTATAATATTACTAGCATTTGCACGCGTCTGCGCTCGCGTTAAAATAGATTTTCGAAAAATTACTCTACCGTATAACTCTCACAGGAACTCATCTATCTCTGTACCAAAATTCATCAAAATTGGTTCAGCGATTTAGGCGTGAAAGCGTAACAAACAGACGATCTCACTTTCGCAGTTTTAATATTACAATTTAGAATAGGATGGATAAGTAATATCTATAGTATCACTTACTTTACATTATCTAACAGGAAATGTCTTATTAGCCTGTCTCAGAAGTCTGCATGCATAATGTTAAAAGTATCAATTACTTGTAGTGGGTAAATATTACAAATTGATTGATGAGCACCTCTCGAATGAAAGGTTATGATTAATTGTATTTGTTTATATGTTAGGTGCTTTATTTGTATGTTAAGGAACACGTTAGGGACCGTGAGTTTGTCTGAATGTTTGCTTGTTTATATGTGTCTTATAGAAAGGTGAATAGTTTATGGTGATTTCATCCATGAAGTCTGTTTCATCTACGATTAAGCCACAAACAGTAATCCCTTTTTATTGACTCGCAAATGACTCGGGTGTACATTCCTACTGCCCCAGTCGAAACTTACATGTCTATTCTAACGAAATGTCTACGAAAAATTATTTATTTAACACTATATGCACAATTTCACACGAATGAACATAGGTTTGGTTTTGAATTTTGTTTCTCAGAATTGGTTCGCATCTTCGTAACAAATTTTATTCCTTGATTTGTTTTAATAATTTCCGTCTACATTAATGTCGATACAACTCTGCTAACCTATGTGATATAATATGTATGTATCTTATAAGTCATATTTATTATAATATGATTGACCATACCCAATTAAGCGAACAGACTAACTACAAATTAATAGTTCGTTACCGAACAACATGACCTGGGATAAACTGAATTTACATTGTATAGTTGCAGCATTAGCTGTCTTTTATTCAACTAGTTATGAAGAGCTTTAGATTGGTAACACTCTTAATTGGATGGGTTAAATGTTAATGTTAATTGAGCGATTGTTTATCTTTATATAATAGGTAGAAAGGAGTAATAGAATAATGATTAAGTCGCTTACTAGCGCCATGCAATGAATGACACGCCACTTAAAACTCATATTGACAACAATCTTGAAAACGTTTTGGGAATGCTGTCATTGTGGGAACAAGTAAGGAGTCTAGGGGTCATTGTCGGAGGCGCTTTGCCGGGGTGAAACTCCGCTGCCGCAGCAAATTGCATCGCAGCGGACGGAGCTCCGGCAGGATACCATGGCGGTATGGAGACGGCGACTATCGCAACCCAGCGCTGGGCACGCCACAATTGCGGCGATAAGACCCCTCTTTGAGGAGTGGCTGGAGAGGCGCTACGGCGTCCTCACCTTCCGCCTGACGCAGGTGCTCACCGGACACGGCTGTTTCGGGAGGTACCTGTTTCGGATTAAGCGGGAGGACACGCCCGGGTGTCAGCACTGTGAGGATCGCCCGGAGGACACGGTGGAGCATACGGTGGAGATCTGCCCTGCTTGGGCTGAGCACCGCCGTGTCCTCGTCGAGGCGATCGGCGGCGGCAACCTCTCGCGTCCGGCCCTGGTTGAATCCATGGTCCGGAGCGAGGAGGCTT